>BSAI01000162.1:8670950-8848926 GCA_036245035.1 Adrianichthys oophorus
CATCCATCCATCCATCCATCCATCCATCCATCCATCCATCCATCCATTTTCAGAACCCGCTGCTGAAATCCCATTCAAGATCAAGGGGTTGCTGGAGCATACCCAGCTACTGTTGGGCGAATGCAGGGTACACCGGTCTGTATGATAGTGTGTTACAGGAATAGAATGTTATTAGTAGAAATGTTTTTTCTTTTTTCATTCTTTTTTTTATTCAGCTAGCTGCATCACAGTCATTCATTTGGGTACAATTTGCAGGTAAAAAATATATATTTATTTACCATTAGGAAGCTTTGCCAAGGTTAACAAAGCTTTTAACCTCAGCCTCAGTGTAGCATGTTTTTTAACGTGCATGTTGTGACTCTGATCTCCTCTTTATGATTTTGGGTGTGTTCCTTCTTCAACACCTCCCGGAATATAGACAGTGAAGTTATCAAATAGTTTGAATCATTCTCTTCTGGATAGAGAAGTAAAGGGTGCATTGATTGCTTTGACAATGATTTAAAAAAAAAAAAAAAACTGTTAATACTATGGGCTAACATCACCACAGCAAAGTCAGCAATCATGTTTTAGCTTTTTACTTCATATTTTGATATCAGTAAGAAAATATTCTTTGTTTTTTCGTGATGTTATTGTCTTCAGAAAACAAATTCTGCATTTCAACGGTTTCTTTTTAATTGGATCAGTTTGTGTTGCCTGTCAGAGGTTTATTTTTGAGCAGCTGTGCTTTTTGTTTGTACAGAGTGCCGAGATGTGCTGCTACCCATGATGCTTCGGGAGTTAGGCAAGGCTCTGGCCAGCATGGCGGATGGGCCCCATGATGAGAGAAGAAATAGTTTGGAGCTGCTTAACAACATTCTGGAGGTCCTCAGCAGAAACAACGTGGTAAGATGGACAGAGACCCCAGAGTAGAAAAGGACGCGAGTGCACTGCAGATACACACTGACAGGATCGTTATCTACTCTCTTGACACACTTGTGGATAAAGAAGTATTGATTCATCAAGTGTAGTGTTAAATCTGTACAGCTTTTTCCATGTCACTACCTATAGCCCAAGGTCCTTCATTCTTGCTTTCCTTTTATCTTTCTGTACTTTATCTTGTACTAAATAGTTATTTACAAACCTGAGTGTTTTTAAGTCTCTGAACTCTTTAAATCTATGTAATTTTATTTTATGATAGTTCTGGTATGCCATAGTTAAAACGACAAAGGCAAAAAAAAATATATTCTTTAGTCACTCGATGCTCACAGAAAACTCTTCCTCCATTCACACTGAATCAGCTGCAATGCAAAACAGCAGCATCATGTCACACACATGGGTAAACATTTTTCTGTTTCAATATGAATATTCACACCAGGAGCATAATTCTTGCCGTGATGCCACAATTCACTGCCATGATGCAGTGTTCAAAAAAGGTTGGAGTTTTGTTTTTCCCAAGTCTTCAGGTTCAAACTACAGCCAGCAAAACACAGGAAACAGTTTTCAAAAGAAATCATGGCACAAGGTGATTCAAACATTGCCAACACACTTTCACACTTTAATGAATGTTGTTTTATGGACAATGAGAAGTTAACTCTCAAATTGGAGAAATATAATATAATTTAAAATGTCAATTTTATAATGCATACAAAAGTAGAGATGAGATCTGCAAAACATATGGAGAAGATCCACAGTTTTGACACCTTTGGGATGAATTTGGCTAAATCTCCTTTCCAAGCAGCAACAAAAATGCTGCTTGTAGAAACCCCTGCATTTAGAAAATAGATCAAAGATAAAAGATAGAAAACAGTAATCTATTCATCGTCTAAGATTAATTTGACTTTAGTTTCTTAAAATTTTGACAAAACAAAAATTATATTTTAACACAATATTTTAGTATACTTTGATCCAGGAGCACTTTTACCACTTTTTTTCTCCCTAACTGACAGTTTTTGGAGCAATGTAACAGCCTTCAATTTTAGCATTATTGTCTGCAGATGAACTAGACATCATACTTTTTTTTTTTTTATTTAGCAATTACAGGATAATAGCAGCCTGTAAACTGTGGTTTTTCTAGTGTCAAATAACCCCTTGTCGCCTGTCAAGATTTATATTAAAAAAAGGGGAATAATGCATGTTTTAGCTTTAAAGTAGATGCTAAATAAAGATAATTTTGGAGCTGAAGTGGTTTGATGCATATTTGCATCCATAGAGGTCAAGGGGTTAAGCACCAAAACAAAATTACTCGATTAACCTTAATCTGTTATTGCAGCATGGTATTAGTTATAAATACTAATCATTTGTAAAATTAGCAAAAAGCACAACAAACACATTAATGTGATACTCATGATTCATGGAATACGATATGAATCGATCAAAAATATAAATAATGTATCAACATCTATAACAAGCCTAAATAAGTCTCTAACTGTTGTGGTCATAGCAAAGGACCTGTATGCATCTTTGTTAGAAGGTAAAAATACAGACGCTACAGAGATGCTGAGTGAGAACATTCACACATATGACTCAACATATGACAGCTGAGCTGGGGGGCGTAAGCAAACCCACACCAGCCTGCTGCCTCTCACCATGGGCAACTCCATAGTGGAAGAGAGTCCAACCCCATTTAAAGATCTGGGCTTCCGAGTCTAAACTGTGCTTGGAGGAAAAGCAGTGAGATGACAGTCCATGTCCTGATGGCTGGATTCCATTTCCATGAATTGATCCAGAAACCTCATAAGCAAGACATTGTTTACATACACATTCTAGCATTTACACCATCCACATCCAGCTCACAGCTTTTTAATTGCCTCTGCAAGTTGTTGACACTCTGTATTCTCTCTGGTGAAGGGTTCTGGTTTTTGCGCTCTGTTTATGCAAATCTGATAATGAAGAATGAACCGTGGCTCTAAGACACTAGAGTGAACTGAAAAACAATGTGGACCAAAAAGGATAAGGTGAAATTTGCAGTTGCTGAAACACAAAGAGAAGGAGAAAGTATAAGACAGACATAATGTGTAGCAACAACAAAACTAGTGGTGCGAAACCTGAGAGATCATGAAAGTCTGCTGTATGACAACGTAGTGGCCTCAGACACATACGTAATTTATTCTTTACAGAAATCAACATTTATGCTTGATATATGGTAGTGGAAATAATAAGCAAGCTATGCAGAACTGATTTCAAAGTCTCGAAGAGGTAATATAGCAAAAACAAGACAAAACAAAAGAACACACGTGCAGCAAAAAAAAAAGGTTGTTTGCAGGTTAGAATATGTTGAACTACAGGAGAGGAAAGAAGTGCAAATAAAAGAAATGTGGCAGAGGAGCAGAAATCTTCTGCTTTACCCCTTCATTTCTCCATTTTTGCCCCTTTTTTGTTATTCGCTCTTTTTATTTCCTTGTTTTTAATAGAATTGTCTAATTGTTTGCAAACCAAAGATGAATTAAAACAGATAAAGGACAGAGAAAGGTGATTTCAAGCAGACCCTTTTGTATTTTTTTTTAAATGTTTTTGTTTAATTAATATTAAAATTGCTTTGTTTTTTTCCCCCTCTGACTAAGCAGTTTTAAGCCTTTCTTTGTTACAGTTGTATCGTAACTTTACAGCACTGTTTCAGGACAATACGGTCGTTTGAGAAGAACTCCTATCTCAGCTGCAACATTAACTAGAGCTGGCTGGCAGGTCTAATAAAAACACTGCTTTTAACTGGACAGATTCTATAGTTGCCCTTAAATAATGCCTGTGTAAAAAAGGCTTCATATGCAGCTGTTGCAAAAATATTTTCCTTTAAGTACAAAACGAAAATTGCTAAATATTCTCAAATATTATATTGCACCATAATCATTAACTTAAATATTTTTTTACCAACTCTCACAAATAAAATGAATCACCAACTGCACCACAACCACAGCTTGATCACTGTAACTAGATGTTAAAATTGAACATTTCCAAATCTGTCCAACTGAGGAAATGTTTCTAAATACCAGTATGTTTTTGATACAGCAGACACCCACATCCCAGGCCATCTAGAGTAGTGGTCCGAAGCCTTTGCTTGTCCATTCAGTTGAAAGCAGCTGCAATGACCTTCACCAAAACCTGCTGATGGATTTAATGAGTCTGGATTTGTTTGTATGACTTTGAATAAAGTCTTAAATTAATTGAGCATGTGTTAACCAGACAAAACATTTCGAACTACATTTGGAATTTATATGACTCCTCCTAAAGAAACTCAATGTTCACACTTTTGTTCTTTGCAAATCAAATTGTGTAAAGAAACAATCCTACATGGATGGAGTTTTAAAAAAGGACAAAAAAAAACACTTCATTTGAGAGAAAGATTGGCCTCTTCCTGCTTTGAAATGTTGATCAGAGAACTGTTTTTCACAACACAGTGATCCAGAGAAAATTCACAGCAGCCTTATTTAGTTTCAACAGCTGTGTCTCAGTCTATGTGCGAGACACGCGGAGGTGGGAGCTATACGCTTGATGGCACACACAAACAAACACCCACTCGCTTGTTTGTGCTGCCCATGCCCCTGGGTAGTGAGTGGGGACTTTTTAATATGGTTTAATCATATCTACATGATTTCCATCAGGTCCACCAAATCATCTGTCCTCAAGCCAGAACCTATTCACCTGTAAAATACAAAAAAAGGAAAGCACAAAGTGCTGGGGGTAACATTTTTGAATCTGTTTGTAAATAGTGAATATCTTTTCCTTCTCACTGTCTAATTATCTTTTATTAAACTGTGAAATTCAGACTTCCATAGTTACAAACTTGTCAAAGACATCAATAAAAAATCAAAACCATTATTGGTCAGGTATCTGTGCAACTTCTCTCAGTCCCCTGAAAGCTTCTAAATCCTTAATGTACAATGGGCCATGGTTTATTTTATCCTAAAATCCAATTCCAGATGCATATCTGGGTCAGGTTACTCCAACAAACAGGGAATGAGCTGTACAGCATTTGTGGTAAGGTATATTTGGATATACAGATGCTTCGCTAATGAGTTGCAACCCCCCCGGGAAGTCACCTTTTGTTGCCCTGGATGTATTGTGTTCATGTCTGCATGTCCTGCATTTGTGTGTCTGAGTGTGTGTTTACACAAACCTTTTAGAGAGGTAGAGAGTGTATATGTTAATTATCTTCCAAAAATTTGTATATGATAAATCTGTCACTATTTAATATTAAACAGAGGTTGCAGAACTAAATGAGCCACATCTGCCTTTGTATTAGACTGTAATGCTTTTGACTTTAAATTTAAACAAGGTAAGAGTCCCATTGTATAATGGTTTGTGTTTGATTTTAATGAATCCAAGAGATTTTGCGCTGTTGTGAAATTCATCCATCATATGAGCCCCATGAATCCCTTTTGGGGTCATGATTTTGGTTAAAGGCACATACATTAACACCTAGGGACAATTTGAAATGACCAATTAACCAACAAAACATGTTTGTGGACTCTGTGATTGGAAGCCAGAGTTCCTTGGGAAAGCCCACACATGCACAGTGAGAACATGCAAACTCCACACAGAAAGGTGCCAGTCGGAGTCAACTTTTAGACTTGAGAGTTTTTTGTTTCATGAATCTAATAATTATTCACCTGGCTGGCGTGCACTTTTGGTGCAAATTAAACATAAAAAAGCTAAGCATGTCTTTCAGTAAAAGAAAAGGTAAAGGAAAGGAAGTTGCACTCTAAACTGGTCAGTTTTATCAAAAAAAGTAACTTCTCACATTTCACTTTGATGACTTTGTCTTGCTGTCAAATTCTGCTGCACATACCACGTACAATGGTGTCCAGATTTTATTTTTCACCTCAGTTAACATTATGTTTCAAAGAAAAAAACGTACAGTTTAACGAACTGTTTTTCTCTTTGAAAATACTTTCACTTTTACGTAGTTTGGATAGCAGTACTCAACAACAAACAGTTAGGAGGCTTTATTTTTGCCTCCCAAGTCAGACCTTTGTTACAGACAGCTATAGCTGACAAACACACTTTACACACTTCATTTTGGTATTTCAGCCCGTTTCTCCATATTCTCACCATAGAATTTGGCTTAAATAGCTCACACTTTTTTTTTTTTCACAGTCATGGCAACATGCCAAAGACGCTTTTGAACAGTGGGATGAATCAGATCTATGAGAATCTGATTAAACGCGATGTTCTGTTTTTTTAACCCAAATCAATTTGCAATGATTTGGATTGTCAAAGGAAAAAAAAAAAGTCTTGTGCCTTTATGCTTCTTTCTGAGAAATAAATAAAAAAACATAAATAAAAGGAAATGTCTGAAACTGGCCTCAAAGAGAATTGAGATGTAAGGGAAGGAAAGCAGGTCTGTGCAGAAAATCCATGCATGTCTCAAGCCTTTTGCAGTTCATGTGTCCACACTAAGGGAATTTTCTGTTTTTAAGGCTCATTTTCGAAGAGTGAAATGACTTGGAGCGTCACATGTGGATTCTCTTTCTTGTTTAGTTTGATCCACTTTTTCTCCAAAAATCAGAGTCAAACTTTGGTCTGTGCAAACTTAGTTGTTTCTCACTGAAGGTTCATAGAAGGATGACACAGATAGAATCTGACAAGTCTAACCTTTCAGTAAAAAAGTTCTTAGATGTTTCTTAAAACAGAAACTGTGATGCCTGACTAAATCTACACGGAGCACATTTGCATTGTTTCTGATTTCTGCGTAATTACATTGTGCAAATGTGTTTGCTATTTAATTCTCTGTTGACACTGATTTTATTTCCTATGGTTTTCTTTGCTTTTCAGGGAGAAACATTTCAACATATTCAGGACATTGTGGTGTCTTTGCTGGGGATAATCAACCGGACAGTTATCACAATGGGTCGAGAGCATGCCCTGATTGTAAGTACATTCTTATTTTTTCACATACTTTTTAACTCTGTTTTCTAAGACAAATACTTAAAACTGAGTCTGCCATTAGAAGAGAATGTAAAATGACACATACACAAACAAAACAGGGGAAACATTTTTTTCTTTACTTGAAATACACTTTTATTGCACATACATGTGGAAGATCAGGAGAAGGAGGGCTTTGTGGAGGCTTACACATTTTCAAGGGACAGCTTCTGAAATGCTAAGACAGGGCATTTTGTATATATATTGGGTAATTACTAATTGTAGTGCCATCATGGACTCTAATTGGGGGCAAAATGTCAGCAGGGGATGCTGAAGTAGGCTCATATGAGATTAGTAGTTATGCACTAAAGTGCTGTGGAGGAATTCTTGTGAAATGTTGTGCCTGTGTGCAAAAAAAAAGAACGGTTTGGATAGAGGGAGAGAATAAGGTCACAAATAATTTGTTATTTCAAGTTGTGATAAAACACAGTTTTTTGTATTTTAACTCAGCTTGCTGTTTTACTTCTCATTTGGGTTTGAATATATTAAGAAAAGTATGATTTTGATCAAAATTTTCATTTTTTTTTCCTCCCAAATTTGGATGAGTTTTGCTGACTCATGTATTGAATTGTGTTTTTGTGTATTATCATGTATTTGTGAAACTGGTTGGAATTATTTGGCCGTTGCTTAATCCAGCTACTACTATATATACTCAATGCTGAAAAAACCTATGAATTCATCACTATAAATATTTACTATTTTGTTTGTTTTTCTGTCGCCAGATGACTGATTGTTTTTGGTCTTCATTTTAATGTGTTAGATTTTAAAATTCAAGAATATAGACACTTTTCATAAGATTCTGCCAAACCAGCCAGTTCATACAAAGAAATTTGATTCCAGCATAAATCAGCTTCATCCCAGGATTGTCTAAATTGTCTAATTGTCTAAATTATACCATTGTTGCTGCGTGGATTTGCCCCCCCCCCCCTCGGTTCTAATTGCACCTTAGACATGAAGGAGCCTTGGTGGTGGTGGTGGGACTTGGACCAATGCCAGCAAGCAGGAGGTGTCCTCTCAGTGCTCCTCGATCTCCCGCGGGGTGGGTGGGCAGTTGCCTGGAGCTGGGAGGCGAGTCTCCCTTGGTGGACCCTGGCTCGTACCTGGGGCGAGGGTGGGGGAATGCTCAGAACTCCTGGGTGGTGGCGGGTGGCTTGTCTGGGCAGGGGGGCTCTGGGCCCAGCAAAGGGCCCCAGCATATAAACTTCCAGCATCTTGTTGCCTGTTGTTTTATGATTCCTCCCTCCTCTGTAATCGTCCTCAAATTTCTTTAACCCATTACTTTTTCCCCTGTCTTTTGTGTCCCATTGGGATACAATGATAATTTCACAAATATTTTTGCATTCATTCTATATTAAAATCATTGTTGATTGCATTCTAGTAAGCTATCTACCACTAGTTTGCCTTTGATCATAACTGGACTGATAACAACTTTTTGACCCAAATAGTAATGTTAATGTCTACATTTTTGCAGATTTTTGTATGTTTGGATTTGTGACCTTAAATGTCTTCATTCTTTTATTTTGTATGTTTTGTCCACATGTATGAATGTATGTGTGTCTGTCTTTGTGTATTTGTGTGTGTGACAGAGAGAGTATGAGCATCTTTGAAACAAGATTAAAGTTACAGAAAAACACTTCTATTTTGGTCGTAAATCAATGATAAAATGACTTTGACAGCCAACGTTTACAAAATCTATAAGTGTCCAAAACAGTTGATCTTTGATCGACTGCCCAGCACTTTGTCTGCAAGCATGTTAACATTTTACATTCTCCACTTTGCTTTGCGAACTGTTGATGATTTCTGCAATCCCTGTTCTTCTTTTTAAATGAAAATTCCTATAGAAATTCATTTTTTGCTACATTCAGATTTTTGGCAGCCAAGCCCTCAAAAAAAAAAGCATTTCAAGCAGTTTAGTCCTTGGATCTTCAAAATGAATATATGTTCCCTGCTTGGTGTTGTAACATTTTAACAAAATGGTATCAATTCTTCACAGACATAAATCCATCAGTATAGAAAGTTGGTGAGTTTGAAGCAACAGACAAATCTGTTATCCGGTGTCTCAAAGCCTTTTCATTTATATGATTTGGGTCTGATGTTGATCAACAGTACCTTTCTTTTTAAGGTGAGCGTTTAGGCTTGTAAAGTCCTGCTCTTCAAGCTTGTTTTGCAGTCTGAGAAGAACTTTCTGTCGCTGCTTTGGTCCTCGTTTCCTTCTTAAGCACATCTCTATCTCCTCTTGCCTCACCGCTGATGTGTTTTGACAGTTAGACATGGATTGGTGCTAAAAAGAATCCCATTAAAAAAAAAAAAGCCTATCCAAGTTTAAGGAAACTTAATTATACTGCACGGCCACTTGAGACTTTTGTTTTTTCCTCTATAGTAGAGCCTCTCAGGTGTCTTGAGATGTAATCCACAACAGAATGCATTAGCCGCAGAATAATGGTTTGTTTATTTCACAGCCACCAGAAGCACTTTTTGCGCAGCTTCTTGACACGTGCCTTGGCACTGGGGCGTGTGAAGGAGGATGGAGCTGGTGTGGGTTTGGTCAGAGTTGTCACGGGTACATCATATTCCCCCTCAAGGGCCTCCATTACCCCCTGGAAGCGTCCCTCCTGCTGTCGGAAATCATGCTCCACACTGGGGAGGAGAAATAAAAGGCTGTTTTAAGAAGAGGAAGACGATGGTGATGATGAGGGAGAAGCAGCACGAGTATATTGTTAGTATGTTAACTATGTCATCAAAAAGATGTTGCATTTGGTGGTAGAAGAACCAGGCACGGTAGAGAGAAATATAGGGGAGAGATTTAGAAAAAAAGGTGAGTTAAAAGGCTGTAACTGAACACCTAATATTTCAAAATAGAGGTTTTACCTTTACAGACTACATAAAATAATATTGACCTGTTTGTGTCTGTTTTACTTGAGATTTATGCAACACTGGCAAATACACATGCACACTCCTGAACACAGGCTTCGACTCAGCACTCATTTCACGTCCAGAGTATTCATCTGCACTTCATGCACCAGTAGATCACAGGCTGGAGAGATGAGAGGGCTGGGAGGAGAATGAAGAAGAGAACAGGAATGGGAAAGAGGAGTATTTTTACAATGGAGGTGCTAAAGGAAGAAGCCAGAGAAACCTTTTTTTCTTAACTATGTTCAAAGCAGACCCTCTTGACTTTTTTTCTCCATCCTTTCATTCTCCCTCCTCTCTTTCATCTCTGTCTTGAGCTCTTTTTCACTGAAGTGTCCATTGCTGGAGGTCATAATGTCGGAGTGTGCCTTTTCCCAATCCGTTTCTGTGACGCCTGTGTGTGTGGTCATGTTTGTGTTGAGCTGGATTAAGGGGGTGGAGCTACATAGGAACTGGCATCTGGAGGTAATGAGGCACATGATATGGCAAAGAGAGCAGACACAACTAGTCATCGTTTTGCTCCTTCTATAGCTGAAAAAAATCCAAACGACACACAGATGTGTGCAGCTATTGCTGTGTGATATTCTGGCATAACAAGTGTGTCCACAGCTGAGTGATGGGAAACAAGAATACTAAAGGATTTATGGAAAGTGGACATTAAAAAAAAAAAAAAAAAAAACTTTAAATGATGTTATTAAGGATAGATGCCACAAGGCAAAGAAACCTCTGCAGAATAAAGGAGGAAATACAAAAAGCTAAAGGAGAATAAGTGCTAACACAGTTTTTAAAAAGCGAGATTAGGTCAATCCTGGCCTTCCAGAAATAAAACAGTGATTGAAAGCGCAAGGGAATAAGTGAGTAGTACATTGAAAGTAAAAGCTGTGGTGGGTGCACAAGGAGAGAGGGATGGCTGCCATGAATTAATGATACAGGAGATAAACCCGCAATTCACATATACCATCAAATATCGTCCATAAAACAAGTTTGAAAAACACGCAATAAAAGAAAAAAAAGATAGAATGCTGTTCCTGTTCCAGATTTGCTCAGTGTGTCTTGATTTTGATCAGGCAATTTTTCTCCTCCACGTCCTCTTTTGGCCTCACAGTTCCACTTCAGTGTTCCCATGTCTCATTTCTGGTTAACAACCTCTCCAGTAATTTATCTACCTCTTTCCCACTCTTGTGGAATCACATCCTCGTGGAAAAAGCAGTCACTTGTAATTCCTTTTCGAAGCTAAAAAAAACATATTCTGTATCTACGAAATGACATCCATAACTGTTTTTTTTTGTTGTTTTGTTTGTTGCCTATACTTTATGGGACACTGCTAGATTTGTAAACTGTACAAGCACGTATTTTGTAAAATGTGTTAAAGTTTTTATGGTGTGGATAAACTACATAATTTTTTGCGTGGATATCCTTCAGTGTTTTTAAGTAAAAAAAAAAAAAAGCCAAGAGAAAGTCCTTTTTTGTGTATATTTGTGGTTTAAGAAAACATTTAAGAAACAAGTTATGATTAAAAAACAACAATAAAAAGCTAAAAATACTGGGATCACCCCTCTTAATTATCTAGCCTTAACACACTTAAGGATAATAAGTGATATTTATTTTTTCTTTTCTGACAGCTACAAAACTTCTGGACACATTTTTATAACAAGGAACATGTTTTTTCCTCAAACATCCCTGGTAGATTTTATGTTTTTTCTTTTTATTCATTTTTTTTGTCCTTATTTTTTCCTAAAAGCATTTTTCTTGACACGTTCCTAAACAGAGTTCCATCAATTCATCAAAAACATCTCCATCTTGCGTGCAAAGGTTGCTGGAAGTGCAGATTGACTTTGTAGACAAAAGCTTTCAGTTAAGGTGAAGTGATTTGTAATTAAAGTCTGTCATGCTTCTCACAATAACTTAATTTATGGGTTCGTCTCAGCTAGAAAATAGTAGCTGTCACTTTCTGTTGGTCTTTAGTTGAACATCTTGTTTTTGTCAAAGAAATACAAAACACAAAGACATTCCACTGACAGTGAAAGCAGTCATTTCTTTTTCATTTTAGTTTGCTAATTAAGTCATTTTTAATCACAAGGGGATTAATTAACCAATCGCTCCAGGTCTTTGTAGCTGTAATAACATATTCTAGTCATATCTTTATGACACATGGAAAATATGGTGGATAGTTTGTTTCACGCGTGTAGCTGAGAATGGAACAGTAAGGCAGTCCTTCTCACTTCATTCTCATTTTCACTCAGCTGTTAAAAAGTTCTCTCAGTCCAAATAAGATCAAACGGCAATGAATTTAAGAGAGAAAAAAAATAGTTTTAAGAAAAGAGTAAAGAAATGCGAAGTAAAAGGATGGCACTTGTAAAAGGTTTAGATAGAATGCAAGATTAATTGGGGTTTTTAAAGGTTCTAATGGTTCTAATGGCTAGACTAGAAACAAGTTCTGCAAAAAAGCTATTTTATAGATGGCCACAGAGTTATAGCTATTGTTAAACAACTAAAATGACTGCTCTAGGGTTTTTTTAATTGAAAAATCGAATATTAACAGCGTGCAACACACAACTGGAGCTCTAGATTTTCACAAGCATAATATGAAGATACTGAATTTTTAACATCACACATTTTGAGGATCTGTAAGAAAAAACAATTACATGGAAGAAGAATAGGTGGATGCAATTTTTAAAGGAGCTGTATCATATTGTTGATTTATCATTCATGCCTTTAAATTATAATCTATTTCTACATGAGTTTAAAACGGTCAGTTTTCAATTCAAGTGGATTTTTTTTCATCTGCTTCATTTTAAGTTGTTGCTGGTGATGTTTCACTCCGCCCTGATACAACACCTCCTTTTCCATCACCTTTACCTTTGGATACCAGCATTTATACATTTCAATACTGAAGAAGGGAATTAATTATTTTACATGTTTTGTTCTTGAGACATGGGTAAAGTTTTTAAAAGGGCGTCAAAATGTATGTCTAGTTTTAGGGTTGCTATAGTAAAAAGTACACTCAGATATAAGTCTATTGTATTATTAGCGATCACATTTTTTGTTTTGAATTAATCAATTTGTTCAGGTTACCTGTAGATGATGCAGGCTGTCTTCTGGCAGGTGGGACAGTTGTTGATGTCTTGACCAGTTCTGTAGGATTTGCGACTGCAGAAACAAATAAAACAAACAAAAAAAATCAAATATAGTTAACATTTCTCACATATTATTACTGTTTACCAACAAAGGGATTCAAATCATCCACATAGGAAGTTATTAAACTTAATTTTTGATGGTAAAACTGAGGAAAAATTAAAAAAAACGAAAAAGGAAAGGACAAGTCTTCCTGTCTGAATTGCTGCTGTCATTTGAGTACGCAGGTTTCTTCTTTTAGGTATAATTGACTTTGCAATATCTGATACAAACAGAATGTTGTCTTACATTAATTAAAAAAATGGGTTCACTTAAGTGAATGAAGCCCCCATTAACTTAAAGAGACAAACATTTAGGTGAGATGTTTAAAGTGTGCCATGAATTTTGTGAAGTTCATTAGGGCTGCATTTTAACTAATACTCTTTGTCTTAGATAGATATTTCAGGTCATCTTTAGCTGAACTGTTAAGATAAAAGGGTGATACGTTTCTGGGAATTAAATTATTGTAGCCTCATTATTAAAAGAAAAAAAAAACATGACTCAGACAATATTCTTTCTTTATCTCCAACACCCTAATAGAAGTCCAGAAAAGTGTTAAAGAATGTTGTCTGCTTAAGGAAAGGATGAGGAAACTAGGAGATTTAACTCAGCCAAGTCTTCCATTAAAGATACCCATTTAAAATACTTACAATTCCACTCATACAACTCAGAACTTTTGTTTGTTTTTTAATGAATCTCTTTTGCTGTCAGTTTTTTGCTGTCTTTTTTTCCCTGTTTGCCTACATTTCTTACATACAAGCATAAGCGCTCTAAGTAAGACTTACACACACTAAAACCATGGATACATAATATTAGTTAAAGGCAAGACAGCTTTAACACTGACTTTATGAATCTAATTGTAGAGCTTAATCATTATTTCAAGTTAATCTTATAGGGATTACTCTGAAGATGGATATATTCTTTGGTCCTGCACAGAGATAAGAGGGATTAGAAGCAGTAAAAACATTTAATAAGATCAAGACGTGGCAGTTTTGTCGGTTTCAGATGCTATTTTGGAACTCTGATATTTTGGAGCCCATTGGAAAATTGGAAAAGCGCACAATTTTACAATTCATAATTCTTTAATTTGTCATTCGTTTGCTCTTTTTTCTGATTATGGAATCTTAAAGAATACAAAATACACAGATAACATCTAGCTGTACGTTAGTGTGTCACTGATACAGTCTTAGTGCTTGGATCTGGAAAAAAAGGCAATTTTTGAAATAGCAACTTAAATAATTATACTGTGGATTAAACTGAGAGATTTGTTGTAGAAAAGTTCTTATTAGGAATGAGTGAACTCAGATCTGCATTTTAGAATGTTGTTGTTTTTTTACCAACCAAGAAAAATACTTTCAGCAAGTTAACATAAAATGAAAACAGATTTCTGCTATAAACGATATTTCTTTATAATTTGATGTTATCTCTTTTTCACTTAAAATAGAAATAAGCTCTCCCTGTCTTGTACATGCAAAATAGAACAAAAAAAAGGAGCAGAAGACAGAGGAAACTAAAGGTTGTAAATTAACATTTGAATGGCATGATGCATAACTTGTGACAAGAAATGGTAGAGGAAGTGGGTTAAGGGCAAAACAGAGTCACATGTAAGAAGATGTGGCTCATGTGTGGAGGTTTTGAAAGATAAGTACCAATGAAGGGTGTTCATTAAAGACAGAGCAAGTGACGGTGAGATGGATTCAAACTTTTAGCAGTAAAAGAATGAAAGACAGAATGGAGATCATCTCAGAACTAAATGCTTGACAATAATTTTCAGGAACTGCAGAACCATCATAAATATTTTGGTTTATCAAGACTCTTATGCTTTCTGTCTTATTGTGATACTTCGTAAGACCCCCCCCCCGTATCTCTACTTTTCCCTCCTGACTGTTCTTTATCCATATTTTCGTCTTCCTCATTTCATTTTCTCTTCTGACATTTAGACTTTTTCAATGTCATGCCATTCTCATTTTCTTCTTTTCCTTTTCTTCTTACCTTCCCCTATCTTCCCTTCTCTCTTGCAGTTTTTTTCCTCCCCAAGTCCCTTCTCTCACCCTTCGCTGAAGGCCTTGTTCTTCTCCAGGTCTTGAATCACGTTGAGGAGCACCTTTATCTTCTCGTGGTTGGACAGCAAGTTCTCCTCCACAGTCTGGAGCTGCCTTTCCAGTCCCCGTGGTGCATTCACTGCACGTCCGTCTGGCAGTCCTCCTGGAGCTCCGTTGCATTGTGCTTGCACATGAGTCTTACAAGGCAGAATGTGGTCATCGAAGGATTTGCTCTTCTGCTTTGTGTAGTCTTTGAACTTGATCGGCTCGGAGGATTGTTCTGATGTTTTTGTGGTGTCCTGGTCTTTGGTTTGTTCTGTGGGTGTGGCTGGTGTACAGTTGAGGACGCTTGAAGGATGCTTTGGTGAAAGAGGTGGAGTGCTTTTAAATTTTGGGTCACTGTGAAAACAAGATGCTTGAGGCTTGGAGGTGGTGCAGGCTGAAATGTTATCATTTACATATTTTTCAGTGTTGTGGGTTTGAGACAAATTGTTGGTGTCTTCATCAGCTGCATCTAGTTTAGTGTCCCCTTTCGTTGATGACAGTGTCTTTTGCAAGCGAGTGTTGTCATCTGTGTTTTTGTTCATGTGTGTTTCTGTTGTTTGTGTGGCTGAGTCCTTGTAATACGTAAAGTCTGCAGAATGTGGTCGTGTCATCTTTGAGTCTCTTGCTTTGTTTTGCACTTGTGTTGTGTGGTTAGAGTGTGAACTGTTGGTTTTTGGTATTGTGTGCGACAGGTGTGGTGCTTGAGCCGTCTTTGCTGTTGTGTGCTGCTGTGTAGCGACCGTCTGGGAGTTTTTTGTGCCTGACTGGGAGCTCAATGCTGCAGAGGCTTTCCTTGACTGTGTCGCAGCCACAGATGCTTTTTGTGGTGGATTAGGCAAGGTCTGACTTGCTGTAATTTGACTGACCACCCTCCTGCGACATGCGCCTGTGCATGGCGTGATCTGTGACCGTCTCCTCCCACATGTTCCACAAAGGCTCTGTGGGGGATTCGTCATTACTCGACAGGGCCGAGGCGTTATGGCTTGTGCAGACGTACGAGCGCTCACTGTCTTTGATACTGAGCGATGGGTTTCCCCTCTCAAAGACTGCACCCTTCTCCACTCCTGGGTCATCTCCTTACTGTCTGTGGCTTCAAGGCAAACCCCTCCTACCACATCAGAGGCTACCACACTCCCATTTGCATACCGAGGTGCCCTCCTGCCTTTAGTGTCTTTGGCATTGGTCCGTGTGGTTTTGATCTGGCAATAAACTCCACTACCTGACCCCTGTGACCCCATGTCGTCCTGTGTCAGGCTGTTGATCTCGTTCTGAGATGTCTCCTTGGACACCGCCGGGCTGGTGCTGTCACTTCTGATTGCTCCTGGTGTCTCTGCATCCTTTGTTTTGTCGGTTGCCATGGCAAGTAGCTGGTTTCTGTTGGTTGTTTGGGTGCTGTGTCGTTTGATGGAGGGGAGAGTCCGCAGTCTGGGAGATGTCTGCACCCCAACGCTGCACAGAGGGCCCCATTGCCCCCCTGCCAGAGGAACTCCCAGAGCTGGCACAGGATTGTTTGGGTCAGCCACTCTTCTGCCCATGCTCCTCTGCAGGTTGGCTCAGCCCCCAGAGGAGCTGAAAGGGATGGAGGTAAGCAGTGACATCAGCCAACCTCAGGAGAATAATATCCAAGAGAAAGCTGGAATGTTCGTCTATGCGTCCTTTTGAGCTTGAGCACAGATTAAAACTGTTTTTCTGTGGAAGCGTCAGAGAGCAATCCTGTTTTTCAATAAACTTTTATTCTTCATGCATTGATAGTATCCACTGATGAGATCCACTTTATTTCAGTTTCTGACTGAACATAGCAGCCAGTTTCCTACTGGTGTGCCTCAGCAGATGATTTCTCTGGACTTTTCCGCTTTATTCTGCATAGAAAAGAAATGAATATTAAGTTAGGAAATCAGCAGCAGCAAAAGGCAAAAAGACACAGCATGACGACACATGCATTGGATATATTCAGCACCATAAAAAGCTTTGAGTTCACACTGACCAAATCGATCAAAGCTCTTATTTTCCCAGCAGATAGTCGAGAGTTACATTAGCAATCTTTCATTTCTCATTTAGATGAAGGAACAGTCTTTAGACATGCTTTAGGTCTGATGCTATGCTGGTGGTCAAACATGGCAGATTTGTTGGTATGTTGTATAAACTTTAGATCCTGTTTATGCAGCAATCTATTCATTTGTATATCTTTTTTATCAAAAGTAAAAATAAGAAAAAGCTATACTTTTGCATAAAGAATTCACTTTAAGATGTGTTGGGATCCACTGTGATCAGTGCATTCAATCTGGATAAGAGAAAATGTTTACTTCTGCCCCATTAGGGAATTGGGTCATTGCGGCTGCAGATATTGGCAAGCAAGGGACACACTGTGGACTGAACAGGGGTGGTTTCAAAACACAGAATTAGTTTTTCTGAGCATGAAAAAGTGACTTCATCCCTTCTGGGACATTTTAGTCATTGGGTGACTTTAAGTCTGCCTGCAGCCCCCAGCAGAGATATAGACTGTAAACTGTCAAAGAGTGGAACATTGCAGTATTTTTATAAATGCAAAAACACACAAATGACATTATTTTATATTTACATTACTGATAAAAAGCTAGTCTGTTTTGCCTGAAAGGCTTAAGGGTTAAATATGTTTTGAAGCCACCATGTCAGCAGGTAGTAATTAAAACATGTTCTCACCAGTGGACAGCAGGTAATGCAGCTTGACTGTGATGAGCCAGACCTCTACTCTAATAGTTTATGTGTATTCAGATCAGTCTTGCACATGTTCTTTCATACCAATGGCCTGTGATGACTTACAGTGACTCATTTTGAGGCTTGATGTCCTCTTGCTGTTTTAATCGCATGAGCAGAATAACAATGACTGTGTAAGCTCTGACTTTTTCCTTTTATTTCCCCATGCATCAAGTGAAATTAGTATTTCCAGACTCCTCAGAATTTCAACTTTCATTTAAAGGCATTAAATATTAACAATGAACGAACACAATTTATTATTCGGCCTGTAGGGCCTTTTAGGCTTCAGCACTGTAAAATGTATGCTGTACTCAGTCTGCATCATAGAATGCACAGCTGACGTCTTGCTTTCTGGATTTATGTAGGAGAACAATAGGTTGTGCACAGCAAAGTGGGCTTAGTGCTCAGTGGCTCAAGAACCTCAATAAAAGTGAGGCGTTTAAGTGTAATTGTTTACGTTGAAGTCTCTGCATATCAAACATGGTCTTCTTCTGTTACATATTGCTTCTTTTTTCTACATTGCATCACTTCAGATGACAGATAAAAGACACAAGGCTAAAGGGATTTCACTAACTAGGTTTTGGTTTATTCAAAAAGATTTGAACTTATTTGTCCTGTTGGGAGGCTGTTAATTTCAGAAAAAATATGATAATTTAATCTTTTTAAAAGTGGAATTGTCTTAGTTACTATGCAAATATCAAGTCTCTTAAAAATACATAACTTTAGGATAAGTTGCCTGAAGATCCACTCCAATGAAAATCCTATTTTAGGCATTTTAACATGTTTTTGTGGCTTTTTTTCCATAGGGTTAGGGCTTCCAAATCATTGTGAATCAGAAGCAGACGAAAAAATTCTGTTGAAAAAGCAAGTGATGTAGGTGCAACAATAGACCCGCCACAAGCCCCCTACTCCGCTCCATTCCTAAACATTCACTGGCAGACAAAGGGCTGTAAGCTAGCGGGAACGCATGTAAGCAGAGGAATGATGGGAAATGAAGGTAGGCTTACTCAGCACCAACAGTCCCACCTACAACTCAGAGGCAAATGTGAACTCCTGCTGCTCTGCAGAGACTGTCTGTTTTTTGAGTCTGGCTAAAAATGTCATAAACATAACTAAAAGACCACTAGGAATGCTTTCAAAATAGATCAAAAGATTATTGAAGTGGAGCTTTAAACATATTAGCAATACGCCTATACAACTAATAAACAAATAGTCTGGGGGAAAAATAAAAAAAACATCTCTCCCTGCACTTTTAAATATCTTGTGGTGATTTATATTTTTAGGTAGTTCAAGTTACTGAGGTTGTGTCTTTGTCTCAGAGGTTACAGTTTCAAGAAGCAAACCACAAGCACAAGTTTATTGTACACAGTTACCAGCCTGGACTGTTCCTGGTTTCCATGGAAATCCCTACAATATTGCCCTGGGATGGACTCCTGGCATCTTGAGCCTTAAGTGTACTTTTTTGTGTTTAATGACAGAGACAGCAATGAGTGGGGGGAAAAAAAAGACAAAAACTAAAGATGAAAAAAAAAAAAGCAGTTCCGTAATAGTCTATTCAGTGTCATGCTGATTTCTTAAAACACTTACTGAACAACCCACATGCCTCATTTATACATTTGCAAAACACTTTCTTGGTGTTTCTTTCAACAGAGAAAGTGCAAACGTCGGTGTCTTGCCTGCCTTGCAGAGAGCAGGAATGAAATAAAAGTGTTTGAATTAATGGCCACTCCTGGTCTTAAAGGAGAGAACAAATGACTGCAGACCTGTGGGCAAACACTAGTTTATATTCAGTTGTGGAAAAAAGTTGTCACCGTTTCCTTTGGGACTTAGACTATGCTGATTGAAGATAAATTCACTGCAATCAGCCCTGACTTACTTTCTTTCTTTCCCGTTGTGTCAATAAACTAGTGATGCCTTACACTTCTACTGAGGCTTTTGGGGGAGGCTTGTGTTTCTCTGCCAAAAACATTTCGGGCATTTGTTAAAGATCAGGCATTATGGTATAGTAGAAGGACACGAAGTAATTTAGTTGTCTTGTTTCTCCTGTGGGTGAGGAGTGCCAGGAGAACCACATCAAACTGCTGTCTCTGAAGCTTTCCAAGTTGCTCTTGAGAAGCTTAAAAAGTTCAATCTGAAAATGTTGGACTTGTGTCCTCTTGTAAAGATCAGTCCGTTCAGGTGGACTAGCACTGTTGGTGATCCCTGTACAAAGCCCCTTTGATAAGGGGTTGGTCACCAAAAAGGAATGAAGATGAGAATAAAGCTGTGAATAAGTATCTGAAGCTCCTCGATCAATAGGAAACACTTTTCCTATTTGTTTGACACTTTTTTTAACATTAATAGTCCAATGTATTCTGTTTGGAACAATAAGGTGCATACAGGGTTACATTTTCTTTCATTGTATGCCCAGTTCAAAGTTGCAGAAAACATTTTTTAAAAAATCGGATTTAGAGGTTTGAGTTTAACGGTTCTTGTGTTGCAAGGCTTTTGGAAGCTGGAGTTAAAGTTTTACAAACTATCTATAAATCTTTTGTAAAACTTGTGGTTTGTGTTCCTTCTTTTGGTACAGAATTTATCATTTGTGAGTTGGTTAATTTGTTTTAATTAATTGTCACTGAAATCTAAATGAAACTCCGACTCTTTCTTCTTCTTTTTTTTTTTTTTTTACAATCAATGTCTTATTTTTTGTGTGTCTCACTTTTCATCTCTGACTTAAAGGCTAAAAGTGAAATAGTAAGTTGTATGATCAAAAATAAGCTTCAAACCTCTGCCAGTTTCTGTCTTTCTGTCTTTTAAACCCCCTTGTGTTGCTGTAGTTTTCCTAAATCCAACATACCACAGTGTTGCACCACTCTTTCACAGCTGCTTGTTTTGGGTGTCACACATTTCCCCACGCCCCCCTCTTTTCCATCTTTGTCATGCTGTTTTTGATATGTGGCATTTCTCTTTCCCCTCCATCTGTCTCTATATTTAATCTTTGTGACGTGCCCACGTTGCACCTCTGGCTGTACAAAATGAACAGGGAGGAGAGGTGGAGGAGGGTACTGTCAGCTGTGGGATGAAGGCAGGGCGACCAAAGAGGTGAACTGGGGAGACGGCGGTACAGGGTGGAATTAAAGGGAGGATGGATCGACAACAGATTT
Source organism: Adrianichthys oophorus (assembly GCA_036245035.1). NCBI lineage: Eukaryota > Metazoa > Chordata > Actinopteri > Beloniformes > Adrianichthyidae > Adrianichthys > Adrianichthys oophorus. The sequence goes on from BSAI01000162.1 coordinate 8,691,895, forward strand.
AGAAGAAGGGATATGTGTGTTGAAATTGCTCACAATCACGCTATTAAATATCTATAACCCACACGAGGAACTATTTATACAAGAAGCCTGAAGTTTTTAGAATTTACTAGAAGATAAATTAAAGATAAAATACCACCCACGAGTCTTGAAAAATGGGAGTAAAATAACAAACAAAAAAAATCAATGCATACCACAAGAATGCTTGAGCATCTGTTACCATGCATGCATGCAAACATACATGCAATGAATGCAATTTACCAGTTGGTAGGTTTGTGTTTTCCAAGAATCATCAGCAGTGAATGCAGTCTCATCCGCCAGCATTCCGGTGAGTGTACACCCACGCCTTTGCAGAGGCAACAGACAGTGAATGCTCCATCGAATCGAGTCACTTGTCATTTCAAGGTGAGCCTCATTTTTCAGCTGCTGATCGACACAAATCAAACGTGTGCGAGTGTGTGTATTTGGGTGACTGAGACTCGCTTTAGCACTCTCTAACCACACTGCTTCTCCTGGCGACTATTTCTCACCCACTCACTGCCAGAACAGAACAAACACAGCACTTTATCTGCCCTTTGGGACAGGGCACACTGCATTTTGGATTGCGCAGTCATTCTTTTTTCCTTTCATCTCCTGGTATAGGAGCATGGAGAAAAGTTTTTTTCACTGTGGTATTCTGTTATTTTGCACTCAACTCTGCTTTTTTGAGCAACATTTTTTTTTTATTTCTCTTTCAATCGCCAAACTTGTTTTAAAGGTTTGAAAAGTCTTCTAAATCGTTAAAAAGGCTGATGGATTTAAACAGTGACAACAACACATTTTTGTTCTTCTATGAGAAATCTAAAGCAAGTCAGAAAATGTAGAAGACTCCTCGCAGCAACACTGCAGACTTTGAAGTGATGTTGGCACAGGTGGCCACAGACATCTGCTACTCTGGGTGGGTTAGATTAGAAGCCGTGGGAGCATTAACACCCTCTCATCACAGAGTTTTATTTTATTTTGAGGTAATTAAAAAGCGTCAAAAATATAACAATAAAATCCTCAAATGATGTGGTAGAACAGCTGTGCAGCAGCACAAAACCAGGGCCCTACACACATGTCCAAGTCACGTCGCTTATAGGGCAAGGCTTTTGGCTTTTGAATGCATAAACCAATGATGTTTAGGTCAAGGCTTCATGGACAATTGCTCATATGATGTAGGATTCTTTTTTCAGCCTCAGTCCATGACCAGTTAGGAGCTAGAATTACAGCTTTTGGCGAAAGCACCAAATTGCTAGTATCTCAATTCTTTCTGCCTCAGCTTCTCCTTCCAGGCATTAAGGAAGGATCGTGGTAAGCACAGATGACACAAACCACCTCCTGGTTATCCAGGTTCTGTTTTTTTTTTTTTTTTTTTATGTTTCTGAAAAATGTAACGGCGGAACATGATCGTACTGAGAAACAGAATTTTTTTTTTGCCCTAAATGGTCTCATTAAAGACATCCTTTGAATATATTTGAGCTCCAAAACAACTATGCTCATGTTCAGAATTAGTATGTGCCGTATTACAGATTATGGAACACTAAGATGATTTCAATTTCAGGTATGTTTTATAGGGTTTCATGTGTACTGCTTTAAGGCCTACTTGAAGGTTCATCTTTTTTTTTTCTTGGTTCCACAGATGTTTGCTTATAAAAAAAAAGTCAGGTGTCATAGAATATTATTTAAAACAAACTGTCAGAAACACTTCCTGTATTAATTGATGAATAAATGGGCAGCAAGCTTTTCCTGCAGCCTGAGCGTTTTAGTCGAGTGTGATTGTTTCGTTCAGGGGCAGCACACTTAAATCAGCATTTCAAGGAAATGCTGGATGCTACAAAAGCTATAGTGTTCATATCATGAAAACCAAATGTCCTAGGCGGCCCAAAACAATGGGGTGGCACAGACTGCTTGAAACACTTAGAGCAAAAGGCTTAAGAGTATCTTGGCTTTTACTACAAACGCTGCAAACTGATATGGAAACAAGCAGAAAAAAAAAGAAAAAAAAACAATTCATGTTTCTAAACACTTTGTAATCCAAGCAATTGTCCAACAGTCTCATTATGAGCAAACAAAATGTTCTCGAGATCTGCCTGTGCTGCTTGTTTACTTTGGACAAAAACTCTCCAAGCACAAGCGATGAAAGTTCACAGTACCAGCATTTAGAAAATATAATGCAGTTCATGTGATCAATCCTTTGCATGAGTAAATTAAACAAAATTAGTCATTTATTGCTATTTCCTCGCAATACATTTTGGAAAGTGATTCAGACGTGAAAAAATAGAAAGTACCAGCTCAGTGGACTTGTGTGTCCACCTTGAGAATGGAAGGTCGTGAGTTCAAATCCAGAGCTGAGTCAAATCAAATGCTCTAAAAATGGGACCTAATTCCTCCTTGCTTAACACAGCAATAAAGGCTTGGATTGGGTCCTGATTGTAGCTGTCTGCCATTCTCCCCAGGGAAGGGTCAATGGGAAGACCGAATTACACACACCTAGGTGCATGACAACTACTCTAACTTTATAATCAAAATTTTACATGAAAAACAATCCTAATTTTCAGAAAACATTTTGGGCTTTCAACTTTCATATTCAAACATACAATTAACTGTTTGCAACAAACCTTTTTTTTTTTTCATTTGAAACTTTTATTTCTTAACATTGCATAAAAATATATGACTCTTTTGACACACTTTAAATATATTTTTTGCCAACTTTAAAAGCCTTACAAGACAAGCTTTTTAAATCTTTCATTCTTTACTTTCTGATGATAAAAAAAGACTTTACGACTTACAACACTCCTCAGATGGCCTCTAAAAAGTGACTTGGTTTTATGACGTAGGTCTATTTACAACTAGTTCTGAGTCTGTAATGGGAAAATAGCGGCACACAGAGAGCAGGTTATTGACATATCCATCTGCTCCTTTTAATTCATTTGTTTTGTTGTTGGTTAGAAGGCTGTGGGTTTTGTGAGCAGCAGAGCAGAAAAGCCTGTGTGAAACAGAACATTTATAACATATTTTCCAGCAAATATTTAATGATAAAGAGGCAAATATGTTCTAGAGGAAACCTATTCCAGTGACTTAACGGTGGAAACAAAGCTTTAGGACATGCAGCCACAAAAACAGCTTATCCTTTTGTGGGATATGTGTGATGGGCAGGTTTACACTCTGTTCTTCACTCTTTTTTTGTTTCCTGCATTTTTCCAGTCACAGCATCTCTTTATTCTCTCCACACATCCTTGTTCTGATAACTCCTCTTTTCTCTGCATTTATCTGTCATCTCATCTTTGTCTCTTCTGCTGTATCACACATCCTGTCTGCACATCTCATTCAGTCTCTCCAGCATTAACCCTCAATTTATTTCTCCTCCTGTCATCACTCCATTCTGCTGCCCCCGCTGCCCTTTCTCTTCTTTTCATCTATCTTGGTGCCCTTCCGACTTTCTTGTCCTTTTGTCTTTTTTCTGAGTGTCATCTCTTTCTCATCACTTGCTCACAGTCTGTGCGGTGAGCAGGGGGAACTGAAGTGTCAGTGATACACACACTCAGATGCAAGTGCGGCCTCGCTTCTTTTGAATCTTCCTCGTGTCTTTCTTGCAGTCCTCCTTTAACCTCTATTTGCTCTTTCTCTCCATCATTTGTCACTCAGTGGGGGAAGGCCTGAAAGCAAATGCAGTTTAATGTCAAAACCTATTGATTAAGTTTGTCTACTCTGTAATTTGCATCAAGCCTAATTCAAATTAATGATTTCTTTTTTCATCGCTCATTTCTTTTCGGTAACCAGACGTAAATAATTGGAATTAAACCATTTATAATGCTAAATTTGGTGCAGTAGTTGAGTTTATTTCCTTTCTCTTTTTTTTTTTCATTATATCCTGTTTCAATATTGCTATACAGTGAAAGACCCATTTCAATGAAAATTACGTTTTTGGCATTTCCTGTGGCATTTTCTCTCATGATATATGAAGACAATTCAGCTTAAAGTTGCAATTCTGAGTATTTTTTTATTCAATATGTTGTGAATCAGGAGCAGATAAAAAAAAGATGTTTGAACAAGCTTGTAGTAGTGACATAGAAGCTACAAATGGCGTGCCACAAGCTCCCTGCCATTCTGATGCGGCCACTTGCCGACAAATAGATCCATCTACATCTTAATTTTCCTCGTCCGATCTGGTATCTGGCTTAAAACTTTACGACTGAATAGCTCCAATATTGCTCGCTATTTTTGTTGGGCTGGTAATATTAGCTTTGGATTGTGAGGGGCTGTAAGGGTGGGGAGAGCTAGCTGGAAAGAGAGTAAACCAAGGTGATGACGGGAAGTGCAGACAGGCTAACTCTGTGCCAACAGTCCTACCTACAATTAGGATGGAAACTTCTAAAGAACTCCTGCCGCTCTGCAGAAACTATGTCCTATAACGACACTTATTATTATTTATTGATTCATTTTTACCTAAAATGGCGTAATCATATTTAAAAGACCACTGGGAACATTTAAAAAAAATGATCAAACAATGATCGGGGTTGGACTTTAATATTTTATGAATTTAGTGAATTAATAAAAATAAAAAAAATAATTAACACTGAATGCCAAACACATCTTAGGTAACCATCTCACCAGTTTTCTATGAGGTTGTTTGTTTAAAATAATTTTAGAAATTTATTTCATGCCATTCATTTGATTTTGAAAATTATTTTATAATCTAGTTAATTTCTTCATACTATATTTTTTGTGTTATGAGATTTTTTTTGTCAAGAAAATTTGATTAAACTAAAACAGATTAATAAAATGCTCTAATAAATGTATAAAAGGGCTATAAACTTGACATCTCCTCAAATGGTCCAGAATGAAAATTCAATGCAAGTAAAATGAAGGAAACTTAAGAAAGAAACAGCACCTTAAAGAAAAATAAATACACATTCACACATGTAGTCTAACATTGCATGAAGATTTAGCATGGTATTTGTGGTGTTCTTTTCTGTTGTGCACCACTGATTTGGTTAAAGGCTGTAAAGGCACCACAGCCAAAGCCAACACCTCTGCTGTGCAAGGAAACATCTGACAGTAAGTGAATTCTGTGTGCATAGAAGTTTCACATTATGCTGTTTGCACAGCAAATGAATGCTGGAACTGAAAAACGGAGCAGCATTTGATGAAAAGAACACCTGGACAAATGAACACCTGGTTAGCAAGCAAAAAGAAATGGCAAGTTTGGGGATTGTGCTGCAGCCTGTATAGCAGGGGAGTGAATGCACGGATGCAAAACTGGGGATTTTTAGTTTTGTGCAGTCAGGAACCAGAAAAAGCAAATAAGATGCACCATTTTATGACTTATTTCTTATTTTTTTATCTTTTATTTGGACCTGTGAGAAGAAAACTTTTAGTCAAAACGAAAATCTTTGAAAAGGCTCATACTAAGATGGGGTAAACTAGCAGTCTGTTTACACTATTTCCTTCTTTTAAATGACTGAAAACATTTACTTCTACCCACTACTTCTTTTGTTGTGGTTTCCATATCTATGATACCCTCCTAACACACACACATCTACACAGAGGCAAAGAGAACAGTATTAGTATGAAACACACAATTATAAGGAGAACCTCATCGCCATGACAGCTGGATTACAAGCTGTTAGGGCAGTGAGACACACACACATAAACATTTGGAATCCTGGCTAAAAGCATTAAAGCAAACTTTAAAAAAAAAGTAATTAATGTTGCATAATACAACATGTAGCATGAGCTTACACTGAAGTCAGGCACACACAGTAAAGCATTGGAATTCGTCAAATCCCTCTGTGACGGACGGATTGTTTCTCACCTGTCATGTGCGCATACAGTGTTTGCCGTTGATTGCACCACTTTGTAACCAGAAATGGCCTCAAATGACTATATTCAAACAGCTTTTTTGTTTTAAACTAGAGCCCAATCAAGTGGAGTAAATAGGGAGTCCATCCTGAAGCATTCACAGCAGTGGTCTTTTTGATCCCCTGTTCTGTCCACTGGATTGATTTAGTTGTTTTTCATAGTTGTTTCCAAATGTTCACTGACGATCACAGACGGTGTCTTAAATCTTGAATGATTTACTTTGAAGAATGAAGTACCAGCCGTGGGCTTTTAGTCTGGAGGAATTCCTCAGAGGGTCATTATGGAGCAAGAGGAAAACATTGTGAGCTTTTGTGTTCTCACTCCTTCAAACACACACTCAACTGTGTGCATGCACACGTATTCTTTCAGTCATATTCTCCAGCTTTTTTTTTTCTTTTTGTGTTTTTGATGACTTACCTTCTCTTGTGCTGCTCTTTGGTCCTCATTCTTCTCCTGTCCTGTGTTCCCGGTGTGGCTCCCTTGTGTCTGTTAGTCCTTCAGTTTTCTACAGCGCTCTCCTCCACCTCTTCACTGCTCTCTATCTCCCTCCGTCTCATTCTGTCGCTGCTGATCCTCGCCGCTCTCAGAGCTCGTTGATCTTCCTTTCCTCCCTCTCCCCCCCCCCTCTCTTCCCCTCCCTCCTATTCTCTCTATCCTTAATCGATTCCCATCCCAGTTTATACCTGCTGCATTTTTCTCATTAACTCTCACATATCTCTTGAATGGCATCAGCTGTTTGGTAGAACCTCGACTGTATCCCACCGGTGTTGTTGATGGCTTATCCCTCCACCACGTCCTGGTTTCAGTGGCGAGGTCTGTGTGTGCGTCTACACTGACCCTGGCACGACGGTGGAACCAGCCAAACTTTGGCAGCTCAGAAATGTCTGCTCTTGGGAGTCGAGCCAGGGTGCAAACAGTCACACAAACTTGACTCTCAGCACACACTCTTGCACCAACTGCTTTTCTTATTTATATATCTGTTTTCCTGTCAGATCTCAGGGTACGGTCACCTGATTACTAACTTGTTTCTGGTCTCTGGAAGCCTCATCTCCCTTTTCCTCTTTGACCCGTTTAGTCATCGTCCTCCATATTCTTTGCCCCAGTTTAGCCTCTCACAATTCTGTCTATTTCTTTTATCTCCATTTCCCACACTCACCTCATCGTCTGTGCTTGGCTGTCCTGTCACTCATTCTGCTTTGATCTTTGAATCTGTTCTTATTTGTTCCAGCTGAAAATGATCCAGTTTTTTCTTTTTTGAGACAAATCAGACAACTAAACAACAGGATCTAACAGCGAAAGCTTTGAAAAAACAATAATCATAAATAATGTCTTTTAAGGAATGCATAAACATTTGCTTAATTGATTCTCTCATTTGTACATCATCAAAAGGCAGAAACGAAGTCCAGGTGAGCTGATTTCAGATCAGGCTTGTCGTGGGTCACCCTAACACACAAGCACAGTTTTCTGATGTTTAAACATGTTTCCAAATCTGTTCCATGTTGTTGAAAAGAGTTTGTGTTTCAGCAACGCCCGGATTTGATGCAGCCTCCTCTTTCACATCCCTCCTGTACCCTCCCCCACGCGAGAATAACCGGTGATATATGCACCACTGCAAAGTGGTCGACTCACCTTGTGTTGTGTTTCAATTGACCTCCGCTGTGAGACAGAGAAAATGATGCATGCAGCCTGTATGTGCATGTGGCAGGGCAAAAGCACAATCACATTACACAACACTAGGGAGTGCAGCCAGTCCCAGGCTTTGATAAAGCTGGGGATAGTTGTGTTTAAATGGGCGCAGCCTTCATAGTGGAAGATGAGGTGAGGAAGCATTGCCTGCAAGAGGGGGAGGAGAAAAGGACCACACTGTCTGAGAATCAAACTGGAGATTAGGAGATGTTCTCCAAACCTAAAAAGAATGTATTGCATCTTTTCTTTTTCATCCCCTCCTCTCCCGCTTTCAGGTCTCCTTGACCTCTCCGTTCCCATTTTTCCCTCCCTATTAGTAATACCCGATTGTGCCTCTTTGTACTTGTAGACCAAGTAGTTGGATGGGGACGCATTGATCTGTTTTGTGGGCAAACCTTAACATTCCCAGACGGCTCCTGCAAATACAAACTGTGCACACAGATACTGCCAAATTCTCAGACACGGCTGCATCGACACAACACAGCGAGTCTAATTACACCTCCTCTCTACTTTTCACCTTTGGCTGTAGGTGATGGAAAAACATCTGAGTGAATGTGCGTTTTTGTGTAGTGGAGGGGATCAAATATGAGCATGTGTCTGTGGCTGCAGGCTCCCAGTGAAACTGTGCATTTAGGTGCTAAGGAAAAGAAAATCACAATTCAATTATTTGGCAACTGGAGAGATGCCATTAAAGGAGAGATAGTGGAGAAAAAATAAGGAGTATTAAGGACAAGCTTGTGAAGTGTATGCAGGCATAAAAACAGCCTTAACAAGTGCTGGTTTCAAGATAACAACAGTTTTCATGTGTACAATTCCTAATGGATTCATTCATTCATTTTCCAATCCGCTTTATCCCTTTCGGGGTCACGGGGTTGCCGGAGCCTAACCCGGCTACTCATGGGCGAAGGCAGGGTACACCCCTGGACTGGTCGCCAGTCTGTCGCAGTCCTAATGGATTATTTACTGATATTTTTTTAGTTTTATGACATGAACAACAGCATTTGGTTTAATGATGTTTTCATGCTTTACAGCAGTGTTATGATGTACTTTTTCTGTATTTAACTTTGAGTTCCCAGCTTGAGATTTGCAAACTTAAAGACCAAAATGCAGAAGAGGAAATCCAATGGTTTGGATGTAGCTTCTAAATTAGTAGATTTATTGTTACCCAGTAGCGTTTTTTCTCTTTTAGGTACTTTTATTTTTGTTAAACGAATACATATTTAGCATTATAATATATTATATACATTATTTTAATAGGCTGTGTAGTTGATGCTCATACTTCGCTTAAATGTATGATATCGTAATTATTGTATTTCTATTTCTAACGAATTTCCAATGTTTTACTCGTGTGTTTAGGATGACAAACTTTAATACAACTTAATTTTTTACTTCAATACTTTATGTTAAAGCTTAAGTTTTTGAAAGAAAGTTAAAAAAATGGCTAGCTTCGTTTCGAGGCTTTATAAAAGAGACAGTCATAGACTTTAGAATGTGGTTTTTGTTTAATAAAATGCGTGAACTGTCACGTTGACCTTCTTAACCATTTTTTGGCCAAAAAAATGTACAGACTATAACTTTCTTGGTGTGATATGATGCCGTACAAAATGCTGCTCTTTCCTTCTTTTATCTCACAACTCAGCGACACATGAAGTAATGACACTACAGCTGCCAGACTGCATCACAGCACACAGGTCTGCTGTCTACTTCAATGGTATTATTTCACCCTGGCCAGAGGAGAAATTTATTTTCCTCTTTTTATGTTTCCTAGACTAAATTACATTACACATTGTTGTTTGACATGCGTTTAAATATGGTTATTATTATTTTACAGTTATTTATTTTTTTAATAACAGTAAAATAGAAAACAATGCCAGCTGGATTTGTCAATAGTAGTACCTTTTAAGGGTGATGTAAAAAATATAAGCATGATGCTATTTATTGACTATGCCATTTTTAACCAATTTAATCATATTTAACCAAGTTTCGAGGTTTTTTTGTGCAGTTGGGGGTGGCGAGAGTGTTTGCAGAGTAGGTAGAGGCAGGAGGAGGAAATGCTTGACCTCCCCAGCGTTTGTGTCCTGTTTTGTGCATAATCTCTTCAGTGTTGTGTAAGGTTGTTGCCTCATCAAGGCCAGAGCTCCCTCCCTGCTGTCAAAAAGCCCTGGCATACCCAGTGCCATTTTACACAAAGCAAGTTTGCTTTTTAAAGTCTGTCTAGTATCATACAACTCATTAATAAAACATAATAATGTGCTGAAACACAATCAGGTTGAGCCTTTGTGCTTCTTTGTTAATGAATATGTTGGCAACAGGTCCTTTGAGAACAGTAATTACTGGAAGCAGCGAGATACGACATGTTACCTGCTCCCCCAAACACAAACATGCACACAAACTCAGTCGCAGAGAGAATAAAACCAGAAAGTACTTAGCTTTAGAGTAATTTTGGCCTGTGACTGAGTGGGTGGGTTCTTAATCCTATTACTGTTAAGCCTTTGCCCACTAAAAAGGCAAAGATGGAGAGGAGAGACAGGGTAAGTTAATTGTGCCGCTCAGCCCTGTCTGTCGCTATTTGCCACTTGGGGGTGGTAGACACATGAATTTTGTATAATTATATAATGAAACTGCCACATCTGTGTGACAGGAGATCCATCAGAGATGGGGTTTCAATACTAATGTCACGTCGAAAGCTGGAAGTTAGTTGTAAGTGAAGCCCCTCAAAAAATGTAAAAAAAAAACTGTTGCTTTCTGTAAAAAAATAATGTTTTTTACATTTATTTTGCATTTGGGGGAATGTGAGGAAAACGAGAAATTAATGTTATATGCCAGTTTACAAACAGGACTTCTCAAAACTCACACTACCATGCTGTAATGGTGATTCAGTTAATAATTGAATGCGTTGATGAACTGTGTGTTGTGATTTAATAATTGGCCCAAGTTTGTAAAAATGCTGTTTTAAAAACGTGACCAAACAAATATCTTTTTCCACTGGCATTCAAAAGGACACAAACAGAGCCCCAGGTCATTTTGACAAAATAAAAGCTGTCGCCACATTTGATGCCAATCATCCTTCATCTTCAATTAGTCATCCATCATGCATCCTCTCTGTTTCATCTTTCCTTTTGCTTCTGCCAGCTCCAGAGGATAATTTTATCCAGACCCTGGGCTGCAACCCTCTCTCATCCACACTTTCCACTGAAACAAATACTTTTCCTGATCAAACTTTGCAAAAAGATGACGAATATGACGATGAAGAAAAACAGATTGAGGATTTTGTTGAGAACAAACTTATTGGAGTTTTCAAGCAATTATAAAAAAAAATTGTAATTTATTCTAACAATTCCTACATAATTATTTTTTCCATCTTTTTTTTTTTAATTAAAGCTCTTTTGTGATATTTTATTGTGAAAACACAACAAACTTAGTGGGTATTTATGATGCAATTGTGCATTTTCTTCTTCTATATTCTTATAAAGCTGGAAAAGTGAATACATTTTCAGTCCAAGCCTCATATTTCATGTCTACCATTCTTTTAGAAGTCTCTGGTGTTATTACCCATCATTTCCTGTCTTTATGCTTGCTATCTTTAATTTTTGTTGTTGTTGTTGTTGCTTTTTTGCTTTTGTGATATCACCTCAGGCTCTTTTTACAATCACGTGCATTTGTTAGAGTGTTCATATTTGCTAGATTATCTTAAAAATTCTAATATTTGTCTCACTCCAGGCTAGAGAAATAACACATACGTTTTTACAAGAATATTAATAGATAGACATTATAGATCTGGTTTTAGTAAACTGAATAAAAAAACACAACTTCTTTGATTTGATTTAATTACAGTAAACATTTTTTTCTTTTTTTTAAGGTACTGTTGTTAATGCTTTTTTCTGTTTTTTTTTTTTATTTTCCTTTTTTAAAAAGAAAAAACATGTATATATATATATATATATATATATATATATAAAAGAGAAACAAGAATTCACTGGCACTTTTTTTTCCACCTTTCACAGTCTGCTGCCAGCAAAAAACTTATAGCTTTAATTTCTTTCAAGCCATGTTTCTAGTGGATTATGAAACTCATTCAGTTTGTTTTTGTACTTTGTCACATTATTGGAAAGTTTGGAAGCTGTTAATCCTTAAAATGACATTGTTTATATAGTATATATATTTATTATATATGTTATTATAGTTGTAAAATATATCTGTTAAAATGATGTATTATTCTGGTTTCTGTTTGCACACATTTTAGCTTCTTTGGAAATATTATTATTTTCGGTTAAAGTGGGCTACATATGGTAACGTTTGTGCTTTTGACCGAACTTTGGGTGACAAATGTAACTACAGTTGCATTTCTTTCTTTTCTTTCTCCTTACATCTGTAGTCCAGAGTTGTCGCCTGCATGACAGCGATTCTCAGTCAGATGGATGATCGTCATTATGCAAAGTACATAGAAACCTTCACTGGAAGCACTGATCTTGTGGTGAGTGCACACACACTTCTGCAGACCTCTGTTATTTTGGTGCTGATAGCCTAAAGTGATTCAAGAAGGAAAATCAAACTTCTACATTGGATTGCATAAATGTAAACCTAAGTAGTTTATTTTGAATAACTTTATTGATGCTGTGTTCTTTAAACGCAGGACTTCTTGATGGAATCATTTCTACTTTTCAAAGACCTGATTGGAAAACATGTGTATCCCTCTGACTGGATGGCCATGATTATGGTACAAAACAGGTAACATGCGTCACGCACGCACGCACGCACGCACGCACACACTTGTTTAAGCTAGCTGGCACAGGCATCTTCTATTCTCTTACTCTTTTTCAATATATTACACTTATGCACATTAAGAACCATTTCAAAATAAAATACGTGTAAATGTATCACATGTATTGTAAGTATTTGGTGTGTTGCTCCAAGACTCTCCCAATTAATTCCCAAGATGAAATTAAGATGGCCTAATTTGAACTGATGGAAAATCAATGAGTAAAAGACCATCTCACACATATAGCTCATAATCTAGATTTGCATTTACAAAAACCTCTTCACTTTTACTGGTATTTTGATTTAATCTAATAAATAAATAAATAATGTAATGCTTAAAAGCAAATTGTTCCTCATGCATGTGGTTTGAGATGTGAAGAAATGCAATTTAGATCAGCTAATCTAAAAAAAAAAAAAAAAAAAAAAAAAAAAACTTTTTTGGGGAAGGCTCTTACACATATCTGTGACCCAGCATTTATACAGGTTAAGACAGACTTTTTTTTTTAATAACATAATAAGAAATTATTATAATAGTTTACGTTTTTTTAAGTTTTCCTTTTTTTAAAACTTATCTTAAAATTACTTAATCCCAAAACATACTTGTCAGAAAAAATGTGTATCAGAAAAATTACTGTATAAAGCCTCGACTTCTTTAACCTAAAATCTTGTGCAAGGCATCTGTGCTTGTATGGTATGTATGTTCTTTTGTGCATCATAAATGAAGCCTCTTTTGTTTTGCATATGTTGTTATTTTGCAAACCCAACTAGTGATGCTTTAATCTTTGTAGGTTTTGGCCGGAAAAAGTTCTCTAAAAGAGTTAAACAAACAGAATTATCGAATTGTTCTGTCACGGTTTTTGACATTCATTTTTTTCCCACTTGTAAAGTCTTAGATGTAGCTTTTTTGCAAACTCTTTAAGGACTGCAGAATAACAAAGTTTGATTTGAAGTTGGCTCTAAATTTTGGGGATTTCAGACATGTTGATGAGGTTGATGTTTTTCCTCTTTAGTATTAACACTTGGTATTTTCTCCTTTAAGGATGTTAACACACTCTAATCAAAGGACCTTTGATAAGCAGTGACTGGCTGCTACTTAAACTTGAAAGTTCTCCCAAAAAGCAGTGAGGATGTTGATAATGTCGCATAGCACTTTAGGTTTTTAATGTCAGGTTGTTTATCTTTGCTAATACGTTTGGTCTATTTTTAAATCTGAGATTAGATTGCTGTTTAATTGATTAATTCGTTGTTTTAAGTATTCTTCCCTTTAAAGTTTTATGATAATGAACAATAATAAAAAAGATTAATTCAATTTATATTTTTCCAAAATGCAACTTTCTTGTTGCATGTTAAAATATGGACCAATGAAGCATATTTTTTGACATTAATGCATATTTTGTTTGTCTCTCCTGTTCAGAGTGTTCCTGCGAGCCATCAACACTTATGCTGTCACCATGAACCAAAAGTTCCTTAATAATGATGACTTTGAAGTCCAGGTAGACACATTTTGCTAAATTGATTTATATATATACCATTTCTCAGTTTTGAACATGAGCTTTACTTCACCTCTCTGTTGCTCTCTCCAGCTGTGGAACAACTACTTCCACTTGGCGGTGGCGTTCATTACACAGGAGTCTTTGCAGCTTCAGCACTTCTCGCCAACCAAGAGGAACAAGATTCTGGTCAAGTGAGAGTGCAGCCACACCAATTCCCTGTTTACCATCTGTTCTCCAACTGCAGTAACCTCATTACTGTACCTATTAAAATATAGTGTTTGCTGTAAAAACATATGAAATTAGGCTGGGGAGGCTGGTTCAGCTTTATCTTTTCCAAGGGGAATATGTTCTCTAAAACTGAAAGCTATCGTATTGAATAACTGATTCCTTACAAACTAAGAGGCAACTTTCTTCCCAGTGTTTTTCTAAGCATTTTAACTTTCATCCTCTTATTTTTTCAGATATGGTGACATGAGAAGGCTCATTGGCTTTGCAATACGTGACATCTGGTACAAACTAGGTAGAAAAAAAAAAGAATTTTATACAAAAAAATTGGCCAATTGTTTTATGTAATACAACACCAAGAATTCTGTATTTACTATTCTTTTCTACCATGTGCTGCTGGAGTGGAAAGTTTGCTTGCATTGCTTGGGAAAATCATAAATCATTAACTAAGCTCAGGATATACAGCATATTGCAAAAAAAAAAAAAAAACACTTTGTAAGAAAAATGTTACATAACTGTCAGACTGCAGCAACATAACAAGCATTGCCAAATTTCTTTTTTTTATTTGATGTTTCTTCTTTCAGTAAAAACACATTTATTGGAATGAATTAAATGGAAAGGATAATAACTGAAAATGATGTGTATTTTACTAACAAAATAAAATTTGTCCTGTAATGAAAATCAAACAAATTGACATATCCAGAAGGGTTGTCTTTCTTTGACCAATGGAAAGGTCACAACAGTGTGAAAAAATGATAATATTTTTAGAACTTAAATGCTTTCTTTTTTTTTTTATTTTCAGAATTTGTTTTTGTCCTCACATCAGTATTTTACTGTTCTCCATACGCACTAAGAAGCACCTCACCACAACTTGCCTGAAAGCAAATAAACTTAAGAAGATGAGAAATTATAGTAACTTCAGTAAAAACTTTAGTTAAAAAAGATCAGTTATGGGATGTTTCAGCTAAACTATCCAAATTATGAACTGACACTGGCTTTAAATAATCCATGAATTCAGTTTTATTTTTTTATATTTTTGTATATTCCATCATAAAACCTAAAGTTTCTTGCTGTAATAATAATAATATATATTAATCAATAATCATATTGTGAAAGGTGTTGTATGGTAAATAGAAATACATGCTTAAATATTAAATATAACATTTCATTATTAATATTGTTTTATTATTTTGCAGGTAGTCATAAAATCTGCTTTATTCCTGGAATGGTGGGTCCCATCCTTGAGATGACTTTAATTCCTGACGAAGAGTTGAGAAGAGCCACTATTCCAATCTTTTTTGACATGATCACCTGTGAGCATACACAATTTGGGAACTTCCACAAGGTAGATTATCTTATGCCTGGTTTATAATAAACAAACAAGAGCTTTCAACATTGTGTCATGTAAATAAATAAGAATAACATTTATGTTTATATTGAATTTTTGATGTTATTTAGACAGTTTCATTTTTCTTCGTCCTTCCTCTCTGCAGTTTGAGAATGAGATCATTCTGAAGTTGGACCATGAGGTGGAAGGTGGAGGAGGAGATGAGCAATACATGCAGCTCCTTGAGACCATGTATGTCTCGAGCAATAGACTCAGTTTTCTGTTCAAAATGAAAAAAAAAAGTTTTTATATTTTTCTCTATTCTGTAGCTGTAATAATTTTTCATGAAATAGCATCTTGTCCTACTTAATTCTAAATTTTGGAATTTTGCCTGTTGTACCTTACCTCTTAGCAGGTCATTAACATATAAAACTCTAAGCGCTGAATTTTAGCCCTCTCAGACGTCACTGATGATTAAGTGGAGCATGTTTCTCTGCCAGCTTGCTGGACTGTTCTGCTGAAAAGCCCATGCTGAAGCCACAGGTGCAGCACTTTGTCTCCTTGGTGAAGGGTCTCCTCATTCGTCTCCTTGACTACCGCACCGTCATGGGGGATGACAGTCGCAACAATCGTATGAGCTGCACTGTCAATCTTTTGGTATGTCACAACCTCACGTATGAGTTGTTTTTGTCTTTTCTTTAAAACTGAAGTAGCCAACGGCTTTATTAGGCGACATCACCTCTTTCATTGTTTCATATTCTCCATCTGGGCTTCTTTGAATGTAGCATCTCAATTAATTCAAAAATTGGGTCAGTAGGTAAACTTTTCTTTATACTACTGTTTTTTTTGTTTTTTATTTTGTATTGCACAGTTTCAGTTACCTAACTGAATAGTAATTTCTCTACACTTGAAAAAAATGTAAAATAAATGGTTCAGAAATCACACATTAAAAGTTATTGACCTTTAATAGGACTTACAAAAAGATGCAATAGTAAGACAAGAGAAGCAAAGTGCTAAAAAACAAAAACAAAGGAAAAAAAACATGTCTAAAGCTTAATTAAATCCAAGCAAGCAAAAAAAAAAAAGTTAAAAATGCATAAATCATGACCCTGAGTTGTTTAAATCTCTGGGTTTTATCATGGATTTCCATTCACTAATCCCATATTGACATCTGTTCTTATGTAATGTTTTTCAACCAAAGTTATTTTTGTTCATTTTCAACCTATAAATTGCACTTTATAATCGAAAGATATTTCTCCAGAACTGATCTCTTCGTGTTTTGAAAGCCACAGCTTGTTTTTTTTTGTACAACCTGAAAAAAAATAAATTTTCTTGCCAGGAAGGAGTTAGTAGTGTATCGTAGCCATATGATCATTTGTGCAGTGGATTAAATCAGCATAGTTTCTGCAGAGCAACAGTAGTTCAGTTGGCGCAGAGTAATCCTACCCCCATTTCCCTTCATTCCTTTGTTTACACTCTCTCCTGCCAAGCTTGCAGTCACTAATTTAACATTACAACAACATTGGCGAGCAATGGTCGAGCAATCCAGCCATATAGTTTTAAGGCAGATGCCAGCTTGGATGAGAAAATGAAGACGTGCATGGATCTACTTGTCTACAATGATTCACAATTAGAATAAATAAAAACTTGCAATTTTAAGCTTCATTTTCTTTATATATAGTATGTTCTCTATCATGAGAAATATGTCGCTAAAACATGTTAAAAACGCCTAAAAACATTTTTTTTTTTTTTTTTTTTTGTTAAGAGTGGGTCTTTAAATGCACTAAGCCACTGATAGCAAACTAATTGTTTTTGGTTTGAGTGACAATGGTTCTCCTTCTTACATTGTTTTGGGTTTTTTTTCCAAATACATTTTCTTTTAAATGTACGTTTAATTTTTCATTTATTACATTTTTTTTCAGCTTAGGAATGAAGCAAAAACAGTTTTGGGTGTTTCAGTGATGGATGTATTTAGTTTTGGTTGCCAATACGTTTTTTTTTTTTTTTTTTTTAAGAATATGTGGGTCCACAACAATAAATTCCTTTGAAACCAATGTCAACTTTGCTAAAATGTTTGTAAAATAGGCTTCTTTATTGGCTCCTCCTCCTTCATAACAGCAGTCAGTTTGTTTGCAGTTGTCTGTATGTGCTTAGAAGTTTGTGGTTGTTACTGTGAATGCTTTTATTCTTGCTAATGAGAGGTGGGGTTACATTAGTTAGTTCCACTCCTCTGTTCACTGTACTTCTCATTAAACATAATTAAAATGGAAATGCTGTTCAGAGCCGCATGCACACACTCCCACACATTAGCAGACGCACACAGCCAGAAGCATATGCTGCAGCACAAATACTTCCAGTTGCAGTCGCACCAATATTCTAGCAAACACTCAGAAAGGCAAATTATTGTAGTTTGCACACTTGAAGTTGCTTCTGTCTTCATGGGTGATTATGAATGCATTTCAGTGCCTCAACACACCACACACAAATTATGCTAACTCAAGCTCTCTGTCTCCTCTTGCAGAACTATTACAAGGATATCAATCGTGAAGGAATGTATATCAGGTATTTGCACTACATTTGTCACAGAATGTGCTTTAATGGTGCATGCCTGCGTTGAACGCTCCTGCATGGATAAGCATCTCTGGATGTGTGTACTCATGTGTTTGCAGGGCTGTATAATCTGACAGGGGATTATATGAGTTCCACAGAATTAATGTCAAAATCCACAGGATCAGCTGGTGGTCTGACTCAGGAGAGAACAGAGTGTGATGTGAGAAGCAAAGGGGGGTGAGGGGTGAAGAGAAAGAGACAGAATATTGCTGTGAAAAATGTCTCATAAATGCACATTTTTAATACTTGGAGTGTCAAAGTTGAATTTAAAGTAGTTTACAACAGTTAGCCATTTGTCTTTACCAAGCTAACATACACAATATTTCAGTAAATAAGCATTAAGTGAACATTCAAATAAAAAATAGAATTTTAAGCTTCATTGATCACAATAGTTTAAAAAATAAAAATTATCACAGAACTGATTTGCTCAATCAACTCTATTCGTTTTTTTTCTTCAATCATTTTAAACAAAGCAAGAAAAGGCTGTATTCTGATTTGACATGAACTCATCATGCATGCACTGTTGAATGTTACACATTATTATAGTCTGCAGATGTTTGAAAAAAAAATGCCTGTAAAGATTTAAGCCAAAGGTCAGGACAGGATGGTCACAATCATGTTTCTGTTCTGTGCAAAATAAATTTTTCTGAAAAGTCACTTAAATGTGAAAAATTGGTAAAAAAAAAAAAAAAAAAAACAGACAAATTTAAAGAAGATTTAAAATTGAGAATTAGAGTTGACTAAATCTGAGCAAACTGACAATGAACTGAAGAGACCTGCAGCCTGATGGAGCAGACTCTGACGCAGCTTTTGGAAACCATGCTTGCTGCAAAGACACCATCTGGCTTATTATCAGCACACAGTTTAGCAGCTTCTCTCACATAGAACATGACATGTGTGCAACCCACATGCAGTTAAAGCTAATAGTGTATATGAAAAATAAAACATATAATGCAGAACTCTGTCATGTGATGTTGGAGCTGGAGCAGTTAGTTTTCGATGTTGTTGTGTAGAAATGTACCAAAGAATTCTATTCTTCAGGGCAAATAGACTTTAAAGGTTAATCTACGAGACATTTCGATGCACGTCCAAACTCGCAGAACTAAAGAACAGAATCCTGAGATGACATGACCTGAATGAGCGAAAGGCTTCACAACACAGCAGTTTTAAAATGCGATGCTTGTTTTATGCTTTGGCTTTTATTTTGTTGATTCTGAGATTGCCTTTGTTTTCATCCCTTTTTTGCCCTGTATTTTTTCACAAACATGGTTTTATTTGTTGACTAAAACCTTTGGCACCCATGGCACAAAAGTTGAAACATAAATCTTTGTCTTGCTAAATTTAGCTCCTAAAAACAATGTCAGCTCTGAAATCACTGGACCGTGCTGAAAAAAAAGGAGGGCAGAGGTGTGGCGGGGGGGCCCTAGAGAAAGAGAGATTTGGAAACCATGAAAAAACAAAACTTAAAATGACAAAGAATATGAAAAGAGCTATTTGAATTATTTGTTTGTTTGTAATTACAGTATGATCAGAAACCATGACTTGAAAGAAATATTCAGCCTTAATTTGATTATAGCTGTTATAGACAGAAGATTAAAAGTATATATTTTTTTAATTAAAAAAAGCATTTGCCGGAGTGAATCAGTCCCTCACAGAGACTTATCAACTTAACAGTTATTTTATTTGATTGTTTTATGCTTGGTAACATGTGCCCAAGCAGCAGGCTTTCCAGTGCTAGGTGCCAAAATGTTTTCTCCACACGGGAGGAGACAAGAAGATTATAAGTTAACGCACCAGCAAAACAAGTATATGTTTGTCTGCAAGAACTTCAGCGTTCCAATTATGCTCCTTTTTTTGTTGATTGACTATTTTCTCAATATTAGGTCTACAGGCTTTCAAAACTCGAATGAATACAGTTGTGTGATGTATTCTATGAAGATTTTCAAAAGCAGGTGACATAATTCTTGCTGTGGATGAGTTTTAAAATAATGAAAAGGATTTCTCTACGAATAATATTCACTGCAACCTGAACCTTCCTGTGCAGATTCAGAGTTGAACCTTTAATTTAATTTTAACATTGAATTCATTCCTTTTTTGTTTTCTAATGAAATAAATGAATGAAAATGTATTCATTCATGTTTTAAACTATTTAAAAACATATTCATTTCTTTCAATGATGTTATGAATTTGGCAGCTCTGCAGATCAAGGTTTTTAAAAATCTACAATTCAACTTTTTTTGGAAAAAAAAACACTCACTTTGGCAACTTAAGTAACCATTCAACCTTTTCTCAAAACTAGGCAAATAAAACTATAAAGTTCCCAGTCTCCAGCTTTAAATTTGCTACAATTATTGTGCACAAATAAATCTTTTTTTTTTTTAGGCTTTTTTTGGTTTGCAAATAAATGTCAGGCTTTGGAAATGCAATTGCATTGCACTTCTTATTATGTGAGTCCTTGAAAGTTCATGTGTTGCATATATACAATATGATGTTTGTGTGTATTAAAGAGATATAATGTTAACATATGTAAGTGATAACCTAAACATTGTGCACAAAGTTTTGTCCGAACTCCAGGCTACCCAACAGTGGCATCTAGTGGAGTAATATTTAAGCTGCTTATGACTCCCTTTCTCCTTATTTTTGTGTGTTTTCAGGTACCTGTACAAACTCAGGGACCTTCATTTGGAAGGAGAGAACTACACAGAAGCAGCATACACCCTGCTGCTCCACTCTCGACTGCTCAAGGCAAGACAGACACGCGTCGAACACATAAACCAAATGATGTTCAGCAAAGAAGGCCTCATTTTTCTCTCCCCAATTCCCTTTCTGCCTGCAGTAAATGAGACATTTTTTATGAGGTGATGAACGATTACTACATCTCTGGCTCCCTAATAATTAAGCTTGAAAGTTAGTTTACAACGTTGCACCATCCACTGCAGCACTTTGGTGATTGATGTGCTACGTTTACACATTGGCTGTACTTAAACGTAAGCAGATGTGCCTCTCTGAGTATGTTTGACCTCCTCAGCCTCCTCTCTGACTTGGGAAGTTTGCATACTAATAATGAGGTGATGAGAAATGTCCTTTTTCTCCTTCTGTGTGGTACCCCTTCATAAATGCAGCTGAACTTTGCAGCTTTTCTTTTTCACTATCTTCCTTGTCGGCAGTGTCAGCCATGTCTTTCACATTACTAAAACTGTGGCACATAGCCTGCTTCCCTCTATTTGTTCTCTATTCTAAGCAGATTAGGCATTTTGGGAGATTATTATGTAATTTCTTGTTTGGCTTTCAAATTATTTTTGGTCATTTGTCTGATTGATAGGCTGACTGGGCACTGTGCTGCTGCTTATTGTACACGTTCTGTCTGCACATTCTGTCACATTGGGTCTAACATTTACAGGATCTGTCACGACAAAAGCCAACATTTGAGTTGTCCTTTCAAATTTCAGCAATAATGAGAGAACATAAAGAATGACATCTGAAAATATGTCACTTATTGTCTTCGTATGCTGTTCTGTGTCTCTCCTTCCTTTAGTGGTCAGATGACATGTGTAGTCCACAGTTTGAGATCCATGGCTCCCAAACACAGCGGCAGGTCAAAGAAACTCTCTACGACACCATCATTGACTACTTTGACAAGGGCAAGGTCAGTGTGGACTTTATTTACCAATAACATCGTACCAATTCTGCCTGTGCGATGTGGTTGAAAAATTGTTTAGATTGCAATGATTCAAAAAATAAATATTAATTTTTTGTCGACTATTATTTCAACTTTTTGAACTGTATGAAAATCAGTGGTTAAAAATACCACTCCTTTATTTGTCAGTGAGCCTGGGAAGGGTTTTAGTATTGGGCAAAACCAGCATTAACTAACAACTTTTTTTATTGTGATTCTATTCCTTTAATCAGAACTAATCAAAAAGAGAAAAACACCTCAATGACACCTTTTACGGATTTTGGATTAGTTGCAGCAAGACGCATCTTACCATTTACTTTGGTGAACTGGTAACCAGAAGCGTTCATAGCATAAAAAAAGCTGGGGTCTTGTGAGTTAGCTGTCCTGGAACATAACAGCACCTGAACAAACTTTCTAGAACTGTATTTGAGTAACAGATTAAAACAAAGTGAATATTTTGGAATGCTTGGACAAAAGATTAATTAAAAAAACTAATTTAGCATTTTAGTCTAACTTCAAATTCCTCAAAACAACTGGGTGAAGATATTTGCCTCTGGATTTTTGTAATGTTCTGTTTTCTTTGTTAGTCACATCAGGTTCAGGTTTTTCATCCACAGCTGTCTTCATTTAGTTAATTACAACTCAGTGTATAAAAGTGTGTGGTTTTAAATTTCTTAAGATTAGGTCATACTGTCAGGAACTGGAGGTGTAGGACCCAATATGCAGGGGATTGGGCTTGGTGACTAAAATATTTAATAAATAAATTGAAACATGCCAAAACCATGCATGTGACAGAGCAGATGACCTGATAATGTAGAACTGAAAACCAGACACTTAAATAGAGTGAAGGACAATTGACAGAAATGAAAACAGCTGTGGATGTTTAACATGAACCTGTGGTGACTGCAAAGGAACCACTCAGAACACGACCAAACCCAAGAGCCCAACTGAAAAATCGAACTAAAGCACCGAATCCTCACAAGTAGCCAAGGCAAAAATATGCTTTCATCATTTTTGCAGTCACATGATCTTGTTTCCTTGTTGTTGAGCAGAAACATGTCAGTACACCAGCAATTTTGAGAAGCAAACCTAAAATCATTCTCTAAAGTAACATTTAGAAAGTATTTTGTGTTATTATTTTAGCTGGTAAAAGGTTGTTTAACCTAAACTATTGCAGGATGAGCACCATTTTGGTCATTTCAATTGTATGTTAAACTAGCACACCTTAACTATAGAAGGTGTTAGTGTCACATTTATGAGAATTCTTGAGGGAGCTGCATGACTTCATCTGCAGAAATGTATTTCCTACCAGTCTGTGAACACCTGGAAATAAAGCTTTGAGTTTCTATCAAAGCAGCTACCATGCAGTTTTTTGCAGATTGCTTGACAGAGTTTTTTTTTTTTTTCTTCTTTTATGTTTGTGTGTGTTTCAGATGTGGGAGGAGGCCATCACTTTGTGCAAGGAACTGGCAGAACAATATGAAAATGAGATCTTCGACTACGAGTTACTCAGCAAAAGACTGGTAATGCATCCTTTTTTTAAACTGAGACTTTTGGCTTACTGTTGTATTGTTTCCATACTTCCTTTGACTTTAAAATCGTAGCAGTCCCAGTTGTTGCTTCTTCATTTTTGTCTTGGACAAAAATGTACTGTCTTTGTACATCTGTAGTTCAGAGCTTGCTGATTCTAAAGAAATCCCAATTTTATAAGAAATATGTTTTGATATAAATCTGCACGTAGCAAACCGGTTAAGATGGTCAGTAAATGAAAGCTTTTCCATACTCTTTTAGCTCCACCTGATATTTGCCCACTTGAGTTTTTTTTTTTTTTTAGTTTTTAAATTGCAGCTTTTGTGTTTCATGAAGATCTCATGAGCCCAAATGTCTCCTTATTGTTGGTGTTTCCCTCCACCGACCTGCTCTTACTGTACTAACAATAATTGTGCTGCTGTTTTCCTTTTTTAACATTGTGTGTCTCTGTTACACAAATTATGGGTTCTTCCATTTACAAGAGAGTTTGTAGGTCAACACTATATTTTTTGTTTGCTTGTTCTCTCCTTCTCATGGGCCCACATTCTGCAGAAGATAAAGTGATTATACACAGATCACATCGGAAACTTTTAACCCTATAACACAAGCTTTTCCTCATTTCTGTTTTTTTTAATAGGAAAAACAAGCCAAGTTCTATGAGAATATCATGAAGATATTGAGGCCAAAGCCAGACTATTTTGCAGTGGGCTTCTATGGACAAGGATATCCACCATTCCTCCGGGTTTGTATTCAGGATTGGGTTATTGTTTGGACTTTACATTAAAAATGCACTGTAGTCAGGAATATGAATGTCATTTGGATAATGTCTTCACTAACTGCAGTCAGAAACTAACTGAAACTAAGAGTTTGTGCCTTAAATCTTCTCATTTGCCTTCAGTAAAAGAAAACTGGTTTAATCTGGAGTAAAAAAAAAAAGAAATAAGAGACTTTTGCATGAATAAGAAAATTTAAAATGTTCAGAAAATACATAATAAATTAATAATATGATTTATTAATTATGCTGATTGTACTTTTATTTACTTGTATTTAACAACATTAAGGAAGCTAAAAACAGTTGAACACTATGGGTGTAAGCCAAAAACATTTCTGTTGGATAGCTTTTACTGTTAACAGTAGTGGGTTCCGAATTTTCTGACACAGGAAGTGTATATTTGTATAAACCCCTTTTGTATTTACTTTATTTTCATTACTAATTATATTGGCATACATTTCTTGATGAACTAAATGGAAAAATTTAACTGTTAATCAAAAATTGCATTGCAGCATCAAACTTTGGCTTGATACCTGAAATCTGGAAAGAAAAAGTGCTATTGTAGTATTTATAGTTTTTTGTTTTTTTTTTATTATTATTATCACATGTGTTGATCTACTTTATTTCTGTGCCTGTGAGACAGAATTATTGTTTTTGTAGCCTCTATTTCAAAAATGTAATGTATTATTATGCAAACCTAGAAAAAGGTTTTTAAATCTGCTTGACAATTTAACAAAAAAAAAAAAAGAAAAGAAATGTCTTTGTCTTTGATCATTTCCGGTGCTTTTCACCAGAACAAAGTGTTTATCCACCGTGGTAAAGAGTATGAGCGCAGAGAGGACTTTCAGAATCAGCTCATGAGCCAGTTCCCCAGTGCTGTGCGCCTCAACACCACCACTATGCCGGGGGATGACTTCAGGAACTCCCCTTTGCAGTGTATCCTCTCTTTAAACATTCGTCTGTAAAACTGTAGACCTTCTACCACTGAAGTCACACAGCACCTTTCAAGTACGCATAAACAAATATTATCATCCTTAAACAAATTTATATCAATTTAAACTTCAATTTTATTTATATAGACCAAAATTACAATACAATTGTCTCAATTAAATTTAAACACAAAGCAATAGTAAACTTTACATGTTGCCTTTGCTTTTCTTCTTTTTGAACATCTGTAAATTATATTTAAGAGCTCTACAGCCAGAAATCAGGGAAGATGTTTGGGATTTGGACTATTTTTTTTTTCCTGAGTTATCTGAAAAGATATCCAGTGTTTTACTGTGCAGCCAGTCCTGGAAATCCCTCCTCGCTTGAAGAACAAACCCGTGCCTGACCAGATAATCAAGTAAGTCCAAATATTATAAATGCAGACGTACATAGAGTGACTATGTACATTCATAACAGCTCCAAATGAGTAAAGGGATTTAGTTTCTTGTCAATCATGAATTTCCCCCCATATTTGTTTCTCATTTGCAGCTTCTACAAATCCAACTATGTGCAGCGTTTTCATTATTCCAGACCTGTGAGGAAGGGACCGGTGGACCCGGATAATGAATTTGCTGTTGGTTACTACTTTGCCTTATGAAGATTTAATTATTTCACACTAATTTATTGAATCTTTTGGTTTTGTCTAAACCAAGCACACATACAAAATAGGAATTTGGAAATGTATGTATTCGGCACAAGCAGCGTTCTTTTGTTTTATTGTTTCAGTCAATGTGGATTGAGCGCACAACCTTCACCACTGTGTATAAACTGCCGGGGATTCTGCGCTGGTTTGAGGCTACGGACCTGAAACATGTGAGAGCCAATAAAGTTTTTTTTCATGTTTTTCTTAACAGCTATGTCTTTTTTAATTCTAATTTCATTTTATTGTTCTGATTATTCTCACGCACAGTTTAATTTAATTAATTTATGTCAAACAAAAGATGAAATCAAATTATTTACAAAATCTTTTTTGGTTCTCATCTACCTTCCTCTTTAGACTACATTGTCTCCACTGGAAAACGCCATAGAGACTATGGAGTCAACCAATGAGAAGATTCTCAACATGATTAACCAATACCAGGCAGACTGGAGTCTTCCCATCAACCCCCTCTCAATGCTGCTTAATGGCATTGTAGACCCAGCTGTCATGGGGGGCTTCGCCAAGTATGAAAAGGTGAATTGCCAAACTGAAAACTAATTTGCAGCTCTATCTGAATGCATTTTTTTGTTTTTCAAATCCAGAAAGTTGCATTACTGGGTAAGATTATATGTTTCCTACTTTGTTAGACTGGCGATGTGTTCATCTAGTCTTTTGCGTGAAAAAATACAGTAAGAGCAAGTAATAAGAACTGTCAGAAGATTTAAATCACAAATAAGATTTTTTTAAAAGGCTCGTGGTCAAAGATTAAAAGACAAATCTTAATGTCTTAGTTCTCTGACATTTGAATCATTCTTGAGTTCCATGACCATTTCCAGACAGAATACTGCAGTCCCAGTTTCACTGAATTATAACAGTTTTTAGAGTTTGGTGCATTGTAATACCTTAATGTCATCAATAATAATGTCAATAATGTAAAACTTTCAAATTAAAGATTACTGTACCTGCTTAGTAAATACAAATGTTTTTCACCATTCAGGTGATTCTAAATGTCTGTCTATCATTTTTTTTGGATCACTTTGTTTTAATCCATCCATGAGACAAAAGCTTTAGGTCATGATGTCACAGATGTAAAAAGAAAGGTAAAAATGAAATGTTTTTATGTTAAACATGTCCTGTATGAATCAGGCATTCTTCACAGAGGAGTACACTCAGCAGCACCCAGATGACAGAGACAAGCTGCTGCGCCTCACAGACCTCATTGCATGGCAGGTAATGAGCATGAAAACACATACTGCACATCCCTTCTTTTATGCTGCTCTGTTAATTCATAGCACTTGTTTATCAGATTCCATTGCTTGGTGGAGGAATAGCCCTCCATGGAAAGAGGGTGACAGATGACCTTCGACCTTTCCATGAACGCATGGAGGAGTGTTTCAAACACCTGAAGAAGAAAGTGGAGAAAGAGTATGGAGTGAGGGAATTGGTAAGGACCTGCAAAAACTGATAAGAAATGTACTTTTGGTCTTAACACATTGCTCTGTTTTTTTTTTCTTTTTTTTTTATCTATCTGCTAACAATGCTGCTTTAGTGCAGACTTTCCCAACCCACCTGTTCTTGTTTGTTTTTCTTCCTTTAGCCGGACCTTGATGAGAGAAAATCCACTCGCCCTCGTTCCATGCTTCGCTCGTTTCGACAGTCCATCATCTCAATTTCCTCGCTGCAGGGATCTGAATGTGGGACCCCAACCAAGTCCCACGTTGACAGGTGGTATGACTATAATACTCTATAGAGTAAAGAGGAAACTATTATATTGACCAAACAAGAAAAAATGAATAAAGAAGAAAAAGGTCATTAGCGCTTCCATTTCTTGAACTCTGTGACGCTGCTTTGTCACAGGTTGCAGGACAGCACCTGAACACCAGCCTCAGTTTTTGTTTCCTTCTTTCCCTGTCATCTCCTAGTCCTTTAGTTTATAGTTTGCACCAGACACATGCACACATTCAGGCAAACAAATCATTCACAACATCATAGCCCCAATGTTGTTTAATTCTAAGGGTGCACACTTAGTTTTAAATAGAGTTCTACTCACCATCTAGGCTTCTTACTACAACATTCAAACCAGAGCCAGAGCATTGTACACATTATCATACACATAGGAAGCAGGAAGTGACCTCATATGTCTGAATTGTTAGGTTTCTTTTTTTATCTGTCGAAATGATTTTGTTTCATACTCAAAATTGCTTAATTGTTTCTACTTTTTTGATTATGTATTAATGATTTCCCAGGTTTAAAGGCAATAATTTGTTTCAATAAGTGTTTGGTTAATTGGCCTGTGGGAGGGGCTAAGCCTTTATCAGGAGGGGAGAGAGCAGTCTTGGTTGCGGTGGTGGCAATGAGGTCTCTCTAGTGTACTGTGACACTGTTATTTTGTTGGGACAATACAATCCCATTGTTTCTTCTTTAAACGTCTGCTGGCTTGGTCATCTTATTTTTGAGTGTGCACTTGCCACTGTGAAGAACCCCGTCACAAACTCATCCTCTGTTATCAGAGAGCCGGAGTCTCCAAGCCATTGGAGCTCCACCTTACCACGCTCCAGTGGCAGTGTCAGCATGACAACAGTGGATGAGGAGGTGGTGATGATGGGTGACTCAGAGGTCAAAATGAGGAAGAGCAAGAAGAAGAAAAAAAGAAGCAGCATGATCTTCATTTCTGAGGAGAAAGAAGGAACAAGTTCACTGACTAGCAAAAGGGTAAGTTGATTAAAACAAGACAGAAGCAAAGAGTGAAAAGCAGAAGAGGGAAATACGAACGTGACATGAAAAAGTTTCTAAATGCTGAGTGTGCTGCTGAGTGCTGTGTGATCTGTCTCCCTCTAGCTGTCAAAGAAGCAGGAGTTTCGAAGCGACACCAACTTGTCTGAGCCAAACGATGTCAATGTGCTACTAACAAATGCCAACTCCAGATCCCTGCCAGCCATTACAGGTGACACACAACAGCTTATGCTGTAACAGAAGTGAAGTAACTCGGCTGCAATGGCAAAAAATTCTGGAAAAAAAAAAGACCTGAAAAAGAAGAAATCTTTTGCCTTTAATTAAAAAAAGAGCTTACAGTAATTTGATTAAAAAATGAACTTTTTAAAGATGTTGCTATAATTGTCCAAGTTGTGCAACACATTAGCTCAATTTGTGTATTGACCCCCATGGTTACAGTCATTTCTTTTATGAGCAGAAACTGTGCAAGAACCGAATTTCTTCAGGACAAATGTGTGACTGCAGGAGTTTTTAAAAAGGAGGATCGTTGTACGCTGACAATAACTCAGACAAACATTAAATTCAGCTTCTTCATGTGTGCAGGGATGGCCTTGTCAGTGGCTGGTGGGGCTGAAGAAGCAGATTCACTCAGAGCCCAGAGGGACAGTAAAAGCATGTCGGCCTTTGTGACCTCTGATCGGACAGCAGACAGACGCTCAAAGGGTGTCATTAACCTGCTCTTCAAATCCAAGGTAGAGGAACAAGGCAGCCAATAAAAAGGTCATACTAGAGCTACTACCTGAATATTTCTACTGTTTTTATCAGGCTTAAGTCAGGAGATGGTTGAGCATTTTCATTCAAAACTTTATAATCAGTCTTTATTTACATTCTCATTATTACTGAACAAAATCACCAATAACTTCCATTTAAGCAAGCAATTTTCCCATTTCCAAGTCTGTTAAAAGTATTGTTATTCTTAATCACATGTATTTATTCTGATCTTTTCCATTAATCTTTCTCATGTGTTTCTACATTTAAAATCAAAATAGAATAAGTGCTTTTACTAAATAAATTCACAATTACATTAAACATCTGTTTTATTTTGACAGAGTTCCAAGTCAGAAGATGCAAAGGCCAGTGAAGCAGCCAAAGAAAGCAGCAATCACTTTTAAATTTCATGTCTCATTTGCATTCTTGTTTTATTTTTTACTCATTTCTTTACCATTATTTTGCTATACTTGTAGCATCTGTTGGTATGACCACAATAATGGATTAAGTCACTCAATCTTTCTGTTAGTTTCAGTATTGATGTTTCCTTAGTGGACAGGATTTTGCTCATCAATAAAGCCTATTTTTGTTTAGTGACCTTTTTTTCGGTGATTTGAATAATTCCCTGGGAAGCTAAATGCTACCTTTCAGCTTTTCAATCAATTCTGCTTCTACAAGAACGGGCAAACACAAACCACCCCACTGATGCGCTTGATTGAAAAGCTTCTTATTACACTGTTATCATCACTGTGACTGAAGTTAATGAGAAAATAATAATTCAATGTGGCACAAAGGCTGCCATGTTCTCCCACTGGAGTTTTAACAGGAACATCCTGTCAAAATGCTCTGACACTTGCATAACAAGCAAAAGGTTAATGGATTCAAATGAAGCCTTAGTATACACACTGAGTTTACTGCATCATGTTAAGTATGTATGCTGTCATTATTAGCCTTTAAAAACAGAAACTGTATTTTATTATACATCAAGCAATTTGAAATCAAATACTTGGGCTACTAAAGAAGTTGAAAGCACTTCATAGAAAGCTTGAAAACTTGCAGTGGTTAACACTCTCTCCTTACAGCACCAGGGCCCAGGTTCGAATCCCGGCTGAGACCTTTCTGTGGAATTTGCATGTTCTCCCTGTGCATGTGTGGGCACTCCCCCCCCCACACACACACACTCCCCCACCCCCACCCAAGTCCAAAGACATGCCTACATAGATTAATTTGGTTACTCTAAAGTGTCCTTAGTTGTTCATGCATGCGTGTGTGTGGTGATTGTGTGCCCCAGCAAAAGACTAGCGACCTGTCAGGGGCGTACCCCACCTTCACCCAACAGTATACAGGACAGGCTCTAGCAACCCTGTGACCTCACAAGGGAAAAAGCAGGTTAAGAAACTTGATGGATGGAAGAATTTATAAAATAAGTATTAAAATATGTTTTAACATGAGTAATATTTAGGTTTGGACTTTCAAGCATCTCTGCAAGCCAGTTTTGTTCCACTGACACATCTTGTATGTAGTAAAGGATTTCCCCCACATTCCGATCTATCTGTTTACACGCTCTCCCACTAACTTACAACCTCTCACAACCCTAACTTAACATTACCGGTGCAGCAAAAATGGTGAGCACAATTGGAGCTATCCAGTCATACAGTTTTGACCCAGATGCCAGCTAAGACGAGGAAAAGACATAATTCTAGTCATTTCCAAGAGGATGCATTCAAATGACGTGGAGCTGGGAGCTTGTGGCTTGCTGTTGTAGCGTAAAAAAAGCTACAAGCTTTTTCCAACAGCCTTTTTTGTGTCTGCTCCTGATTCACAACAATCTAAATAAAGAGATACTCATAAATCCTTAATTTTCTTTATATTTGCCCTTCATCATGAAAAAAATGCCACAAAACATGTTAAAAGCACCAATTATTTTCATTAAAGAAGGCCTTTAAGGTTCTCACATAAAACTTTAAAAACCAGTACATATTTCGGATTCCGTGTTGAAATTTGTATATATCATTCTTTTTTCCCCCCATGAAATGTTATTCTTATCACTTACACAGTGCTAGGACTACTATTCCAGGTAAAGAAAGAGGCACCTCAGAAAAATGGAGAGGAATAGATATGAAAAGGGGCCTCAGGTGTATTTCAAAGCTTGGAATTGGTTATTTCTGTTACCAGTATGGCTATCCTGTCTTATTCTAAACCCACCCAGCTGCATCACTTTGTATTATAAAGTTATGAAAATAGGTGAGAAAGAAATGTGCTTACTTACCACTCACATTTTAACAAAGACATGAAAATTACCTGTTAAAAGAGAAGTCAGGGAGCTACATTTGATTCATAAATTAGCCAGAGTGGTCAAAAAGAGAGTTCCCAGCACTGGAAAACGGATATTTAGTCGGAAAATACAATTTAAATACATTTTAATGATTCGTGGACTGATTAAGCATTCACCTTTCTCCTCTGGAGGTTTTATTTCCTGATGGTTCAATTGGTCAGAGGGTGATTAAGTGGAGCTGAATCATGGCTTTTTTTCCCTTTATAATACTACCATTAGTCAGTTCCACAATGGCCATTACATTCCAACAAAACCAATTTAAAGTTGCACACTAAATGTCAGTTTGTGCAGGCATTATACTCTGCTTGTGGATTAGGATTAAGGTGAGAAACTTCAGGTTTCCCAAACAGACACCGTTACATTCCTTCACACTTGGCACACCTAATTGCCGCCACAAATATATCCATCTACATATCAATGAATAAAACAACAGCCATTGCCCTTTTATAACATACCTGCAGCAGGCAATTTGCTGGAGATGTCCACTAAGACGGCACAGGGCTTTTTATATTTACATAAAATCCCCAACGCAAAACTAAGTAAATGAAGAGTATATATTTTTACATTTTTTGACATAAATAATTCAGAGCTGCATATCTTTTTTCTATTTGTCCGTCACTCAAAAACTGTTGGGCAAATTTTGTACACATGAGAAAAAGATTTTGTATCAAACAATATGCCAAAAGCATGGTGTTCAAAAAAAGGGAGAGGCTACTGGAAGATCATTCCTAAGGATGAATCATAAGTTTAGGCTTTGTCATTAATAGTTTTTTTTTTTTTTTTTTTTTTTAATCCGCCCAAACCTTGACAGTTTTCCTCCATATTAACAGTCATGAGTCATGCATCAATTACGATGAGCTTCCAGCTGATTCCAATTTAAAAATTATTTATACTTTCCTGATTTGAGTTAAACAATCTTAATTACAGGGACAAAGTGAACACAGATTATACATAAAACAATGATTGTTGTTTATTTTCCTCAATGCCAGGGGTCTCCAACCCTGTTCCTCGAGGGCTACCGTCCTGCTTGTTTTGCAGCTAACCTTGCTTCAGTAGATGCTGATTAGCTGGATTGAATCAGCACAGTTTCTGGTTAACTGAACACACCTGATCCAGGTGAGCAGCAATTACTGAAGCAGGGTTAGCTGCAAAGCAAACAGGGCAGTAGCCCTTGAGGAACAGGGTTGGAGACCCCTGCTCTATGCATTAGTCAGATGTTCACAGTCCTTTCAAAAAGGTTCATTTAACTTATCCAAATGTGGTGCATGTTGTTCATAAATCTGTGTGTATTTCAGTCTGTCTTATGTTTCCAATGTTTCAGTGTTTGTGTTGTTTTTGGCTGATTAACTACAAAATCATGCTTTCAATGTCTTGCATCAGTTTAACTTGGTTCTTTCACTAAAAAGATTTGAAGATTTTGTGTTGAAACCATTTAACTGTCTTCCCTAGCTTCAATAATTCAGGGATTTTTTTCCCCCAATCAGATGTCTACATTGATCAAAACTATTCACCAGATCTGAAAGACAACAGGCGATAATTGTGTTGCCGGGTCTTTCAACTTAGTTGTTACACTTAATTGATAAGTGATAAATAACAGGATTAAAGCAATGCCGGAAGATTCATAAATAGATTTATTTCAGGGTTGAAAAAAAGGCCTGAGTTAGTTTGTCTCTTTGATTTTGTGGCTGTTCTTTCGATTAAGCCTGACTTGAAGATGATGGATGTGGCAGAGCAGCTTCACTGTCAAAGACCATAATTATCGTCACTGTTTAGCAATGAAAACAACAGTGAATTAGGCTTTGTTATGGTGGCTTTGACTGAATGAACAAGATTTACAGTGAGTTTATTATTTTCATATCAATGTATCCTATTCTTTTTTTCCACGTTTGTTGAAATTGTGGAACTCTATAAAACAGTCTCCCAATTCTTTGTTTGTCAGCTATGTTGTTTCAGTTTTTGTCCACTGGGGCGCAGTGTAACATAGCACTAAATTGGCTCACTTGTAATTTAGTGCTTCTCTTCACAGGAACACCAGATACCAAATTTCTCAGCAAAATATTTCAACACTTTTATCGTATCTTTACCAGCTGCTAAACACGAAAGTTGGAAATTTTCCCACATGGGAAGGGCAACTCAACCCTGTGGGAAGGAAAGTATTAGCAAATATTTGGTTCTCACTACTGCATCCCTGCATACAAAGCGAGTTCAGTCACATCTTGTCACCCCTGCTGCAGACAATTTCAATTTCCCTAAACTTCCTACAAAAGTAAGTCACAAATATTTTCTGCTGACCACTGAACTCTGAGCTGCTAACCGGCCTAACGGTTGAAGCTTTGATTCTGAAGTGAAGCTAAGGAAATGAAGAAAGGAGTAATTTATGTATTATATATCACATCTCATGCAGATTCACCTCTATAGTTAAAGAGAGAATTTTAAGCTACATTTGTGCACGACAGCAACTTTGAGAGCAGGTTTTCTCTGCTCAGCAATGTTTTCAAACACACTTCTGCAGCTTCCGAGGTCTCTAAACTGCGCTGTCGTCGGCACATTTTAGTCCTGATCTTTGCAGGGTCAGTGGCATCATATTGTTGTTCTCGGTGGCTCTTAAATATCTGATAGAGCGAGTGAACTGAAGCAAGTTGGCCGAGGAAAAATGAAAAATGACCTCCTCTTTCTCTGCTGCTGGCTTTTCATCTTTATCTAACCAAATTGCTTTTTTCTCATATGTTGAGGTTAACCACCGACCGCTTGGTCATAAAAACAACATAGTAAGATTGCTATGTAACTCTGCAAAAAGCCAAACAAATGAATAAAAACAATCTTTTTCAATACGTATTTTCCAAGATTGATATCAATGACTTTAATTTCCTGTTCCTGGTTTTTATGATTGAAGGTCCTGCTCTGGCCTGTAGAGGGCAGTGTTGAAATGCACTATGGCTGCCTTCTCCCTCAGTAATTGCTTGTTGGCAAAAACTGATGTGTTATGAATACAAGCTGCTAAGCCAACTGCACAGTGCTGGACATTAGGGCTAACGTGCCAACTATGTATGCTCCTTTGTAACTCCTTTGTACTTTCCAAATAGTCATGCTTCTCACCATTTGTTTCTTTAGCCTTCCTCTGAAACTGTAAATATCCCCATAAGGTTTCCCAAACCTTAAGAGTGTGAGAAAAGTAAACAATTTTCATGATATACTTTATGTGACATGTTATGTTTTAAATAAGTGTAAATTCCTGAGAAATATTTTCTGCAGCTTTATGTTATCTGTACATAAATGTATTCCCTTTAATATAAATCATAAATGCAGTGGTGAAAGAAGATGTCCCTGGAATGTGTTGACTAAGTGGGGTAATCAGTTTGTTACAGAAATTTGGAAACTCATTGACTTTTTGTCACGTCATACCCAGCAATGTCATTTAGTTAGTATTTTTCATTTGAAAAACACAACAACAAAAGCTTTCACTGTTTTAAAGTTTTCTTAAAAGGAATAAAAATTAGACCTTAGATTGGCATCTTGAATTTTCCCCAATTGATATTATTTATGAAACTAATAATGCACAGTAATACTAATACAGTAAATAATATATTTTATTTCAGATAATCTGCTGACAGTTAAACTTTCATAATATTTCTAAGTATGCATTTTTATGAAAAAACAATCATACTAATAAACAGAGTATGAGTCTTTGTACAAATATAAAACAATCTCTTGGCATAAGCTCCAACGCTTTCTAATTAACATGTCTGATCTTGTTTGCTTGCTCCTCCATAGAACCACAGCTCCAAATATTGCAATTATCTGACATCACAAAGAATCAAAAAGAGATGACAATTTTTAGTTTGATAATCCTGTTAAAAAAGAGGCGTAAAATGTCTTGTGCTGTCATGTTTAACGAATGGTTATTGACATTTGAGCAATTTGAGCAGCACAGAGATAGCAACAGGTGCTTGTAAGGTAAACGTGTTTCATTCCATCATAAAGTGAACCTACAAAGAAAATATAAAAATTATATTTTTAGGACATTCAAGAATAAACTGCTTGTTTAAAAAAGACTGACACTTTTATAGTTTTAAAGACTTTAAAGTATACTTTGCAGTTGCAGGCATTATATTCATTCTGATTATTACTTGATCTAAGTCTAAAAAATAAGTCACGCAACTTAACTGAATGGTAGTGTCGTAAATGTGATAACCAAAAATAAAGCAGATTCAAAATGAATGAAAACACCTGTAGGTGTGATTGGATAATGATCAGGTTATCATCAGATTATGATCAGGCAATAATCAAGTGCAGTGACGCATTTTTCTTGCAGTCAGATTTACAAACAAACAAGGGGAATATATTTATGTTTGTTTGTCTTCTATTGTTTTTTTTATTTTTGTTTGTTTGTTTTCGTTTTGAAATAAGCAAACTGTAATTCTAATTCCAACAAAAATTAATCAAAATGCAAAAGCAATGAATGGAAAACCTCAGAAAAATGTTAGCGAATCATCTGTATCAGCTAACATGGGTCATTATGCTATATATTTATAGCATATGTGCATTACATTTGATACATTTTATTTTTTTCAATGAAATATAAAACAACTTCATTAAATTAAAGTCCAATTAACTCATTTGCATTCTGCCATCCCACACCCTGTTATTTCAGGCAAAGAAATGAAACCAAATATTATTAAATGCAGTTATTTTCTATTCAGTTTACTAATTCAGCACTTCATTAGATCAATGTCTAAACCAATTCTAAACTGTATAATATGAGGCAATAGAAGAATAATAGGCATTAGGAAAATAAAAATAAATGTAGTACTTTGTGTAAGCAGCAGCACATATGTATGCATAAAGATGTTTTGTAGACAAAAATTGAATTATTTGGCTTTTTGGCCTTTGTTTATTATTTCCACATAGATGCATGCACCACGAGTGGAAGTTAAAATGATCTGTTATTGGGAATCTTGACCCATAATCCCCCTGTGTCAGGGGAGTTGGTCACCATGGCTGCTGGCTCGCCATGCTTAAAACCCAGTCATTGCAATTACAATAAGGCCCCCCAGAGTCCAGTTTTCACAGTATTTTCAGTTAATTAAACTCTCTGGAGCACAGTTGTTTTGAATTTTTCCTCCCAAGAGAAAATTATTATTTTTTTTTAATTTCACAAATTTAAGTCAAAGGCTTTCTCTTTTTGTGTTGTGAGAAGTTTAGACGAGGAAGTTGTAAGAGGTAACTTTGATATGGCCTATTTAAGTAATATTGCTAATACTACAGCCAAAAGTAAATGTGTTTTTTTTTTTCTTATAAACCTGTTGACTCGGTTTATTTGCATTTGCTGATACATCAGTTTCACCAGCCTCTCTGCTTTTATAGTGATTTCATTTGTCCATCACAACTGACTGAAGGGTTTTCGGGAAGCTGTGTTCTGTTGCCTTTATTTGCAAACTGTTTGTTGAAATCATGTCATTCTAATTGCTGAGAGTTTTGTCTGTAGTTCTGCTCCTGCTGCAGAAAATGTTTTTTTTTTTTTGTTTCTATTTATTAGGCCGGAAGCTTTGCACTAGCAGTCTAGTTTGTTTTGTAGATAACAAATCAGCTATGCTTATGTGAAAAGTTAGAAAAAAATGTCACTAAAATGAACTGAAGTACTGTTTAATGAGGGAGGTGGAAGACACAATTTAAAGGGTCACTTCAACCTGGAAACTCTTTTTGTAAACACAACTAAAACAGTTTTTTTGTATACAGTTGTCCCTTGTTTATAGCACTGTTAAGTTTTAAAAATAGTAGGTGAAATCTTCAAAGTAGGATTATAAATGTTTTATGGTAGTAAAATCCGTCACTAAACATTTTATACACTTATCTCAGACATTTATATTTTACAACTTTTTTCTCTTTTTAATATACTCAAAAATTTCAAACTTTCATAGAAAAATAATATAAAGCCCAGAATTAAAGAATGAAAACAAAGATCTCATCATAATTTAAGATTTATGCTGATTTGACTAATTTAATCCACTCTGTACAGGAAACATGGCACAAGACTATTAATTGTCAAGGTAAACAGCCAATCAGGATGCAGAACACAGTGTCCTGTGAAAAAAAAAAAAAGCACGTAAAATTGCACAAAAAAAAAAATCTGCAAAGCATTTATGCTGTGAAAGGCGAACCCTCATACAGCGAGGATAATAGGGGTTAAATTGTGAAACTATAGGTTTTAAAACTATATAAAAGCATGAATCAGTTAAAACAAAAACATAAAGGAGTCCTCACTTAAGGTATTAAAATGGGGTAGCATAAGTAGAGTTACTGGCACATTTGGGATAGCATTTGCCCAAACAAAAATAACAAAATTAAAAGTTAATTGGAATGTGACACAGTAGAATATGTTCAGTTATGACTGCAAGCCATGTGTAGCAACTTAAAAAAGGAGGTGGGGAGTAGGACTAGATAAGTATTGAATTGTATAGTATTGAATAGACTTAAAAATAAAACCAAACATGAAAAAAATAAACATTCATAAACATCCATCCAGCAAAAATCGTATTTATTTATTTTTTTTATTAAGTTGAATTTCCAATTTTCTAATTTCCGAAGAAGTCTAATTTCTGCTGCAAGGCTCTCTGAAGGAGAAGTGCTTTTGTGGGTTAACATGATCCACAGTTTAGTAATGTAATTGTTTGGTTCCAATCTTCTCTCTTGCCTTTTGGCTATTCCCTTTCACTCTTCCAATCACTCACTCTCATACCCTCTATTTCTACATCCACAAACCTGCTCTTTGGTTCCTCTAGACCTCTTTCCTTGTAACTCTAACAACAGCATCCTTTTACCAACAAAATTACTGTTAATCCTCTCAGTGTGTCCAAATTATCTCAATCTGCTCCCCAGCATTTATCTCCAAAACATCTGTTTCTCTGATGGCTTCATTTATAATCTTATCTATTCTTGTCACTATCAAAGAGAACCTCAACATCTTCATCTCTGCGGTCTCCAGGTCTGCCTCTTGTCTTGAATTCCTTTCCTACCCCTCTGACTTCTCCCTACCTCTACATTTATCACTCCAGTCTGAGAGCTGTGGAAAAATTGCGGTTATGTCCAAATATCTAAAACTACAATTCCAAAATCCAATGCCTTAGGAATTTCTCAGAAGTCTCTGCGACATGTGTGCATTGATGCTTATTAGATCTGTGAATATACTGTAGACCACAATGCATTGCATTTGAAAAAGCTGGGTATAAAAAAGTTTTCAAATTATTTTTTTTAAACCATCCACATTTTCATCATCAGAACATAATGGATTCATAAAAAGTCTTTGTAAAATGCTCACAATAGGTTTTCATTTCATTTTACCAGACAAAAAATAGGTTTCAAGATAATGAAAAACTAGTGTTTATCACCTTCCTTGACCCCCAAAGATTTCTGGAGCACCAGAGAAACTTCCCGCACACAGCCCTCTCCAGCTTAGCACACAGCTACAAATCACTCTTTGATCTGTCTTGGCTGAGAACAAAGCTGACTGTCAGAAACGGCATGCAGGCTTTTGCATGAAAATCTCCTGCTGATCACCTGGACTTCCCTCAGTAGAAGGGTCTGAAGGATAGCTTGCCACAGCTGTACACTCTCGTGTGTTTGTCGGAGATCATCCCCGTCTCCCCTTTTGTCAAGGATCAGGGATTTCCCT
Source organism: Adrianichthys oophorus (assembly GCA_036245035.1). NCBI lineage: Eukaryota > Metazoa > Chordata > Actinopteri > Beloniformes > Adrianichthyidae > Adrianichthys > Adrianichthys oophorus. The sequence goes on from BSAI01000162.1 coordinate 8,730,963, forward strand.
CATGAAATGAGTGTGTATTTAGTGAAAGCTACAAAAATTGAAAAAAACACGAAGCCTTAGATGACATTAATTTTGCCACCTAGATTTGTATTTGTCTCTTTTCTGTCCATCCAACTGCAGAAGGTTGAAGGAAAACAAGAAAAACAAAACTTTGTTGATGAAAGTTATGCATACATTTGGTTACTTTTATTAAGTTGTCATTATGGAAAAAATGAAGTAAAGTGAGCATATGTCTCAATGGAATTACCATGTGTGCCTGACTGTCTGCCCAGTGATTAAGCAGTCATCACCAGAGGCCTGGTTGCCAAGGCAACTGTCCTCTGTCACCACCCGATCTCCTACGCTTCCCACAGCGCTCCACTCTCTGCTGCTTTTTTACTAATCTTGTATTTTTTTTCCAAAGGGCAACTTCTTGGGAGCTTCTTTTGTATAAATCTGTATTAGTGTCATTTTATATTCATTTGTTTGTTCAAGAGGTTTGTTTGCACAGAACAACATGCTAGTGTTTTCAGTTTCAATGGGCAGCCTCTTGCTCCACCGGTGATGGACTGTGATTCCAATCTGCTGCAGCAGCAAACAGCATATCTGTCATTAATGAGCCAGACTGTCTTCTCCTCTTTGATGCAGCTAATTTTTCCTCCTCTGCTTCATTCCTATTTTCTGCCGCATGACCAAATAATGTTATGCTGCGAAAGAAATGTATAAAAACAGTTCAAAGTTCCAATATATTAAAAGTAAAACCTGGTGGAGACGTTGACTTTACACAAAAAATAAACTTGTGAGTTCTTCTTAAATAGTAGATAGATTCAAACATGGACATCTCTTCACCTTAGCTCTAGCCAACCTCCATCTGCAACAGCCTGACTGCCTAATGGATACTTGGCACAGATTGAACTGTTTCCAATAAATATGAAAATATATGCATTTATTGCAAAGAAATTCTACAGTGCCCAGTGCTTTTTGCTCTTTCCACATGTCCTTTCAACGGTTTTGTTCTTTTCATGTGTGTAAATGTCTTTTTTTTTTTCCTCAACAGCATCAGCGTGTTCATCTTGAAGTGCTACACCACTTTAGGGACTGCCAGCAGGTTACAGGATGGCCAGCTCTCTGCACGGGTCTAATTAAACACAACTTTTTTTTATTGGCGTCCTTTCCTACTCTCATCCTCCTGCTTCCTCTCCTTTCTCGCCCAACCCTGGGATGCACAGTATGCTTATTAATCACAGTGGAGCTTAAGGATCAGCAGGCGCCATCTCACTCTCATTCGATGTGAGGCTATCAAAGCACAGATGAAGTTGTCCTGTTTGTTGTGGAGCAAAACATAGGTATCATATATATATATTGAAAAAAAATGTTTTTTTTTTTTTTTTTTTAAATAACATTGTTCTTTGATGAATCTTCCCAGGGTGTGTGCATATGCCACACTCTGATTTAAAGTGTGCAGCACAAAGATAGAAGCTCCATCTATTGTGATCCAAGTGCAAAGTAGGCTTTCATGTCTCAGACTGATATCTGAGAAGCAGGAAGATAAAAGAAGATTTTGAGGAAAAAAGGATCAATAAAAAAGGTTACATTCACTAAAACACAACAAGAAAACATGACACATCTTAGGATGCATCTTTAATGATTATGTTTGTCTTATTTTTGAAGAAAAAATGAAAGTATGTATTTAGCCTTTGCAAAAAAAAAAAAAAAAACGGCATGGAACATCCCTTTCTATTTTTTTTTTTTAAATTACAGTGCCATCATCAGACTTATATTTTCCCCGACAGTATTTTTACTGCTTTATCTTAATTGTTTTAACTAAGTGCTTTATGTTTCCCCCAGAGAAACTTGTAATTTTTATTTGTTTGTTTCATTCCACAGTAAATTATCTGGCTTTACATAAAGCTTTTTACAACTGCCTTTGCAGCTATTAGTTGTCTGTGGATGAAAAATGGGCAAACCATTATGGGACACAAGAGACCAGCACAAAAATAGTAACTTTAAGTGCAGGCTTCCTGGGCTTTTTCATTTATTCTACCAGAAACTTTGTGTCACACATCAAAAATAGCTAACTTATTTGCTCATGCCTCTTCACCTCTTTCTCTGAATATCTGAACTGTTGAACCCTAAGTACTTAAAGTCCTCCAGCATCTTCACCTCTGCTCCCTGTAACCTCACAGCTTCACTTAAGTCGCTCTCATTGACCCTCTCTCAACAGCAAACTTTCACCTCTCTTGATGTTCCTCTACCTGCTCTGTCCTCTAACTAGAGATCATAAAGTCTTCTGCGAACATGATCCACAGAGATTCCTGTCTAACCTGATCTGTCAGTCTGTTACTTTTTTTGCTCTGTGTTAATGCTTATACCTGCATGTTCTCACTCATCTGTGGAGCGAGTGTTTACAAAGTCAGCCCTTTCTTTCACAGTTTTGGAGAGGTCATATTTTGTATCTGATGAAACCGCAGTTTCGTTCACAAATACACAGAATAACATCAACACTACAAAACAAAAAAAACAAATTAGTCCAATAAGAAAAGTACTGAGAGCAGATAGTTGAGCATGTTCTTGTCTTTTAAATCAAGAATAAAGAAAGGGAAAGCTTTCTGAATGCAGGAATGGTGGAGCTTGTTGACATAGTTTTTGTTGACTGCACTTTAGAGCTGTTTTGGTAACACTTTATAATAACCACCCATTATAGCTAGTTAACAAGTCATTATTAAACTGTTAGTTATTGAGTTATAAATGATGTATTGAAGAGTTTTGTGACCTGCAGTGGGAGATGGGCTTCTGTGTGCTTTTGTGACTCATTGCTGGCTCACCAATCATAAGCCAATAAAAGCCCAAGAAGGTTGTCTCCTTGGTCTGACAAACAAGCAGCATGTCTCTATATTCTCTGGTGTTTGACAGCGACGCTGCACATGTGGTCTCCGTACGATTAATTATTTTCCTCATGTCCTGAGAGGAGATTCAGTTCGGCTAGATTGCAAAAGCGTGTAAAGATTAATGTCCCCTCTCGTTTTTGTACCTTGAGGTGTGCGGATGTGAACAGACGCTCAGGTTCTCTGTGGCAGATTCAGATTGTTTGTGTTGCAAAAGTTAGAAAATAATCAGATAGAATGTATTTTTTAAACTGCTTTCCCACTTTTGATGCAAATAGCCTGCATGTCCAGAGACATGTTCTCAAGCAAAACAGTACAAGACAGACCCTTAGAAAAAAAAAAAAAATTGAATACCATGGAAAGTGTATTAATTTCTATAATTCCATTAAAAATAAACTTTTATAGAATATAGATTTAGGGCCCACTATTTGTTGATTTCAAGTATTTGTTTATGTTTACATAAACTGAGGTTCCAGATGAAAAAACCATAAAAACAGGATTTCAGAAAGTTAGAATACTGTAGAGAAATCACTATTTACCTTTCCATTTTAGCAAAAACAGAACAACAGAGAATCAAATCAACCAAAATAAGTATTTTCAAAGCAGGCCATCTTCAGTACTTCATGGGCAGGTGTCAGGACCTCCCAGAAGGTGAAATCTGCATCTCCATCCAGATCCTCATTATAAGGACCCATGGAGTCCTCTAGAACATTCTTCCGGACTGTTGCAGGGATTTTGGATGAATAAGCAAGAGTTTACCAACACCATCACTGGACATTGCAGCCCAAATCATGACTGACTGTAGAGATTTCACACTGGACCTCCAACAGCTTTGGTTTTGTTCTTCACCAGTCTTCCTCCAAACCCTTGGACCTTGATTCCCAAATGAAAGGCAGCCTTTCCTTTCATCAGAAAACAGGACCATGAACCACTGGCCAACAGTCCAGCCCTACTTTTCAGCCTAGTTGAGACGTTTCCTCTGTTGTTCCCAGTTCAGAAGTGGCTTGTCTCGAAGAACCCGACAGTTGTAGCCCATCTCCCGAATACGCCTGAAAGTGGTGATTTTTGAAGCTGTCTTTCCACCTCATTCCACTATTTCTGGATATCTGCATACAGGTTCTTGACTCTTGACCTTTTGATAATCCACTGAAGCCCACTGTCGTCTTTTTTCCTGGTACATCTTCTCCGGCCACCTTTTACCCTTCCATTAAATTTTCTATTGATCTGTGTGGACACAGCACTCTGTGAACAGCCAGCCTCCTTAGCAATGAATTCTTGAGGCTTACCTATGCTATGGAGGGTTTGAAGTCTTCCCCATATTGAACCAAACTGAACCAATTTAATGACATCTGAGGAACCCGTGCAGGTGCTTTGAGGATAGTATTTGGTGAAATTCAGTTTGAATCATTCATGTCCTGCAAAATTTGGGCAGATTTCTCCACAGTATTCTTTTTTTTTAATCTTGTTTTTGTGGGTTTCATGAACTGTAACACCCAATTTATATTAAAATATACAAATAAATCCTTGAAAACAGTTACATTTATTTTTCTGAATGGAATTGTGTAAATAAACCCACTTTTCCATGAAATGCTAGTTACTTTTTTAAAGGGTCTGTTTGGTCTTTGCAAACGGGTTGCCAATGGAGCAGGAAGTGTGAGACCCTCAGGTTGACATCCTTTGGAAAAAATTAACACCCACTTAACCTAATTCCATGTGTCTTTACAGAGCAATGCCATTTACAAAACAGATCAGAATTTTGTCAGGGTGTTACTGTTATCGGGTCCGTGTGTTTTCTTTTCAGGTGTAATGGTCAGGGTAATGAGAGAACAAGACCTTTCTTATTGTACAGTTGCAGAACACGTATTTTTCTTGCAACAGATGCTCTGATCTGATTTCCTTTTGCAATAAAGTAAAGAAAAAAGAACAACTTTTTCTTCAGTTTTATTTCTGAATACCCATAATTGTGTGGAGGACACTAAGCTGCACTATGAATTTTGTTTCAAAACGTCGTTGTCGACTTCAGCCCTGATGTACCCACATGTTCATGCTGTCTTTTTTTTTCAGTCTTTGCACTTGAGTTTTTGGCTGTGATAATATCTGCAATGAACAATCACTAAGACATTGTGAAGCAAATCAAATTCTAGCAAATTAATAAGCAGTTATTTTCCTTCAGCAGGGGTTTGGAGCCCTTACAAGTCATTAATTCACTACGCGTGCACATTTTTCTTAGCCTCCACACATGCTGGGTAATTTTTGTCTGCAGGAGTTTAAAGCTACTGTTAGATTAGCTTTTATCTATGTATTCATTCATTTAGTCTTATTTTTTGAAACATCAGTTATATGAAGAATTTATTTCTGATTGTTAGACATTCTATACGTAGTGTCTGTTTTCCTGTGCGCTAACTCTCCTATTTGTGTTTATTGTGCTCTATGAGTCATCCTTTAATTAGTAGAATATATGTTCTTACAGGAAGTTGATAAGTTTCACATGCTCCTTGTAGAAACACACGTCCACGATTTAATGTATTCAGTCATGGCTCATGCAGTCTTTTATTAACCCAAGAGATGTGTCCTCTCTTTTGTTCTTGGGGGGGAAAAAAGCACATTCAGACACAATATCAGCAGAAAGAAAGCAAAAAGACAGCAGCGTTTGTATGTTTGATGTATTTGTGAAGTTCCATGCAAGATTTTCACAGATGTCCAAAACACATAGTAATTAATCTTACCCAAAAGAAATCTGTTAGTTCAGCTAAAATCAAACTCAAATACATTTGTATTGAATTTTGCAGCTGCAGTGGGTAAACCGATCTGTGCAGTGCATGAGAAGATTTATTTATAATTTCTTTTATTTCTAGTTATGATGCCTTCCAATTTTTTATTTGGAATATTTTTCCTTTTTAACGACATTATTTTTTAATAAAGCATGTTTAAAAAGTGTTCTTTGAACAACAAAAGTAAGAGTCTAGCAAATATCAAACGTTTGTCTCTGCATGTCCTGCATTAGACAAAGAACACAAACGAACACCCATGCTTTTGTCCGATTACATAATTGAATTCTGATTGTGCTTGCAAATACTTCAACTCATTAAATACTAACGTTAGAGCCTGCATGCATACAGAGGGTACACATTTATATTTATCACTGCGGTGATTAGGAAATGAGGCCTGCAGGTCTCTTTGGTGGAGCCACCGCTCTTCAGAGCTTTTCAGTTGTGACACTTTCAAATCAGGAAATATTGTTTTAGTAAACTGCATGTGCTCCTGCTTTTGTCTTCCATATACGCGACGCAAATATCAAATTAAATCGACAATGGCTGATGTCACAACAGTTGAGCCACAGCTTTTAGTTATAATAGACAAAGAGAGTGAGATCCATTTCTATTTTGGAGGTCTTACGCCATGTTGTTTAAAGGTCTGACATCTAACAGAGAGTGGACATTTTGCAGCTGAATCACTGTTTTTGGGACTTCTTCAAATATGTTTGGTTAGAGTCCGTATTGTAAAATGAAGGCTGTGAGAGTCTATATCTGTAGATAAAAGGAACTATCTTCTCTTCCATTCTGTTATCAGACAGAAAATTGATCAGTAAGTGTTCATATTCAGTTGATCATTTTTTACATTTCTTCTGACTGCTGTTGCTCTTTCTTCAGTTTTTTTTTTTTTTTTGGGAACATTTTTGTTTTTTATTTTCAATTTTTAAAACCCAGTTTGTTGTAAAATAAATGCTTTCTTTTTTAAATGTGCTTAATTTCTCATTCTGTCATGATCTTAAGATTTTCATTGTTTTCGATTAAGTCTAATTCTTCCTGATGGCATTTGCCTAAGATGCTGTTAGCGCAGTCAACTGTTGTCTGTTATTTATCATTAAAAACTCATGACCACTAGGTGCTGTTGTAATAAAGACAATGTAAAAATGTTTGGAAAACCACATTTTCAGATAACTCTCCTTCTGAGTATTATCTGTCTTGTACCCTGTCCTCGACTTTTAACAAGAATCACACTTGACTTCACTTTCGAGCTGTTTTATCAGCCAGTACAAGAAATGTGAGCATCACGGTCTGATGCTTCGAAATGAGGCCTGTGCCTGCTCTGTATCTCAAGTAAGATCAACTTGTGTACTGAACAAAGTGCCACTTTTAAAAGACTAAAATATCTCACCTCTCAAGACTTATAGAAATATATTGAGAAATGTCTCTCAAGACTTAATCACACCTGATGCGTATTTTTACGTGAAGGTCGACAGGAGCTTCTGCTCAGCTGTGGTTACGTAGAGCATTGTAGACCTTGCAGAACATGTGCTGGGGGTCATTCAACTCCCTGTACTCCTCCACTTCTACAATTCATTTGACATGTCCATCCTGACTTGCCTCGTTGATAGTGTTTTTCACCCCAAACACACCCCCTGATCTGTAGACACCCCATTACTTTGATCGGTGTGTGTGCATGTGTCTGTATTTGTGTGTTTATTTTCAACTCTACAGTCTGTTTAGATACAAAAATATGATCGCATTTGTCCATTTCTGTGTTTTATTGTGAAAATTTGGTTAGATTTTGAAAATTGAACAGATCTTCTCGTGTGTCTTGGCGTAACTTCCTGTCAGAATTGACGCAGATCACTCACGGCTCGTAGAAAAATTAGAACAGACACTGAAACGTTCCGCTGCACGGTGCGAGCTTTCGCGGCTGATGTGAACTACACTATAGGTTAACAGGGGCGCCGAATGGAAGCGCACTCCGTTCCGTGCCCAGTGCGAACCAGACTTAATTCTCACTCTTTATTCCTATCTGCAAAGACAGAAGCAGAAAAATATGCTAGTTGGTGTTTGATTTATGGTGCAAGCAGAGCAACATCCCTTCCATTTTTTAAAAATTAAAATACTTACTTTACACAATTCTGGCCAAGAAATAAACTCTTCTTTTATTTACTCCTTAATTTTTGTTTTAGCTGACAGCCTGAATGCCATGTAACCAAAGCAACATTGAACACAGTGTTAACTCACCGAAATAATTTCAGCTTTGGTCATGGTGCTGATAAAAGATTCAAAGAACGACCCTCAATACTGCAAACTTTGTAATACCACTGGATGCATTTTTTTTTTTGCAACACCACTCTAATCAGGAGGAAGAACATACTCTCAAGTCTGCAATAATCATGATTAAAGCCCTGCATGCTGTTCTGCCACTGCAGAGTTTCTAATGACACCACAATGATGTGTGCCTGTTTGTTTGCATCCTACCACTGCTGCCATGATAGCTCCCAACACAGCTTTGTAACAGGAAGATGGTATGTTTGTAGCTGGTATGAGCCTTGTTATATAAAAAAGAAAACTTACAAAAAAGACAAATTTTATAGTTTTAATTAACCATTTTAAAAGCACTCACACATCAAAAGCCAAATGTCATGTGAAACAAGCAAAATGTCTCCTTGTCTTTATTTGTAAGACTACTGCTTCAACATGTATTCTCAAGCGCATCAGTTTTAGGATTACTTGTCTTTGTTTGCAACTGGAAAGCAATAGAAAAACACACAAATTCTTTCTCTGGTTACTTCATCACATCCACTGTCTGTTGTTAAAATGACCTGAAATAACAGTAAACTGATTCCTTGCTGGACCATCAAAATGTTTGTCTTTTTACTAGTATTTGTTGTTCTCAGCACTATTTCCTTGTAGAAATCAGAACAACTGAGCAAGAGAAGAGTCAGAAAGTGCACCAAAAAAAATGAAGTGTTGTTCTTTAAACCTTTCTGCAGTGATTGTAACCCCTCGCCCCTAAATTAGAAGGCAATCTGAAACCCTGATGTTTGGACATTTTGGAATGTGATAGCAAAGCACAATGCTACAGGGTTGGTTATTTTGTCATTACTTCAGTGATGTTTGTAGGTATCTCAAATAATTGCAAATAACAACAAATGTTTATTGTATTGCTACTGAACAAGGCCTTCATTCCTGCAGCCTCTGGGTTTCTACAGGAAAGCCATTTTTTTGTGTTTCCGGGAAGCTTGACAGTTAGAATAATCAAACAAGACCCGGTTGAACTATAATAACACTTTTTTTTTTTTTGTGTTGTGTAATCTTAAAAAGTGTAAGCCTTTACGTAAACTTATTTTGTTGCAAACTTGTTATTATTACCATTTATAGACATATTTAGTTTCAAATCAACTCTAAAAGTCATCTGAAAATCTGCACCATCAAAAAGGCTCACAATGCAATAAAAAACAGCTTACATTTCTTAAATAAAAATTGAATTAAAAAAATGGCAGTCACATTCTAGTAATATTAGAGCATAAAAGTACCGATGCGGTATTTAAAAAAAAGCAATAAAGTATTTAATTAATGTATTGTTTTTTTTTATGCCTTGTTGGTGCTTTAATGTGAAAAGATCAGGGGCTGTTGGAGATAATCCAAAGCAAGCAAAAGCAGGTTATGCCTGAGACAGGTTGCCAGTCCATTACAGAGCCACAGAAAGACAACCTCATAGACTCTAAAGGAGACCTTTAAAGTCTCCAGCTGACCTGTGAATGTGTTTTTGGACTGTTAGATGACGCAAGTCTTCAAGAGACAGGTTGTGCATGTGTGCAAAAGCCCCAGCTGAGAAATGAACAAGACTCCTGTTGCTGTGAGCTGATAGTGTCAATTAACCTACTACTCTGCACTCCAAAACCTAGCATTTCATGCAATGTTTTTACATTAACTTGAAACAAAAAGTGTCAAAATGAAATATACCACAAATAGGTTTTATTTATTTCTTCATTGATTTATTTGAGCAAAAAGTATTTCAAAAATCTATATCAAATTAAAAACCCAAAAAGGCCAATTGTAACAGTAGCATGCTATCTGTGTTCACTAAGGGAAGAGAGTTGTATACAAAGAATAGCATTCACTTTCTACTTACACACACATTATTTGCATAAAAAGATCTTGTTGGTTCAAAATCTAGAAATAAAATAAAAGTAGAAATATAAGGTTCAAGTTGTGATTTAAAAGAAATCTTGATTTCATAATGAGCTTACTTGTGTTTTAACAATGTTTACTAAATGTAACCTTGCTAAACCTAATTACTATTATTATTTTAGTTTTTTTTTTACAATTTCTAAATACAGATACAGAATTTGCAAGACATAATAGGAATTAAGAACTAATATAACAAAACACATTGCAAAGCAAACTCAAGCATAATTTTATGGTTTTCTTTGTAATAAGAGTTCTTTTGCAAGTGATAAAAGAAAAATAGCTGTAAATACATTTCCACTGAGCACTTTTTGGCACCATTGATGACTGGACTTGAGACTTGTGGATCCTTCACTTTTAATTTGTTTTCTGTTGCTTGGTTGTTTGTGAAGTGCTTGTCCTTAGGGAAATGTTTCTTCTGTCCATTTTCACCTAATATGTTTTTGGGTGTTGGAACTACCACACAGTTCTTAAAGTAGTCTTTCTCCAGAGAAAACATTATTTTGTTTACTTGTTTATTAAAAAAAAAGTTTTTCTTTAGAGTTTAATGAAGATATTGTTAGGAGAAAAAAAAGTGACACATTTGGACAATAGAGGGAAACTGATTATGAGCAACTGAAAATCACTTGGATTTAATGACAAAAAATGCAAAATAACTAAATAGCAGATCTATTGTTTTTTGGTCTTCAAGTAGTTTTGGTTCTCTATCTTTCTTTCTTGATAAAGAAGAAAGTGGACAAGCAGAGATTAAAAATTGTATAATGTACAGTTCAAGAAACTCTGCCGAAATTTGTTAGACTTTGATCTTCGAATATTTACTATAATTTTCCCATATTCTGCACCTTTTTTCTTCCTTTTATTCTTTTATGTATTACAATACCACTCTCTTGAAACATCTGAATTGTTACATTGTACAGAGGGAACCACAAGAAGCTGGAAGCATTTGAACAGTTTTCTGCTCAAAGCACAATCTAATTCAGTAGTTTCAGAAAACTGGCAGCTTAATGCAAGTTTAACATGACAGATTTGAGTACGGCTTCTAATTTAGATTTTTAGGATCTTGATTGTAATTTGCATGGATGTCAAAAAGATTCCCTCATCTCTGTACTTGGAGTCATGTTAAATAATGTCTGAATATGCAAATTCACGTGTTATTGTGACAGCTGCCTTCTAGCCTTTACTATGTTTTTTTTCTCAAGCACTGATCCACTTCATGTCAGACAGAGTCCTATAAAAGCATGTAGACATACCTGAGCTCCAGGAGAGAATATACATGCATTTACTAGGGTGGGAAAGGAGAACAGTACATCAATAAACAAAAACAAAAAGGATCCAACTTCTGCTAGATTTGATGATTACTGTCCGTCCCCATCAAGACTTTTTTTCTGGCCTCATATGCAATTGTGTCAGACATCTCTAAATGCATCATTTATGAGAGGTCTTGTACTGTTAGTCACCAATACTTTTCTCAAACTAATGCCTTGAATCCAAATTCATAATTATTATTGCAAAGTTTTTTAATACATTGGTTATTTTTAAATAATTTATTTATGTTGATTTCAGGATTTATTCATGAAATAAACAGTGAAAGAGGTGATCGCAAGCCTTTTTTTTTTCTAATTTCCTCATTTAGAAAAAAATGAGATTCCAACCAAAGCTTACCTGCTGTGTAACACAACACGCACTTCTAGAAAAAAAGTGCTATTTTCAAGTGGTCTGCTGAGTTTCCAAGTTTGGTTCCCTTTGGAGACTCTGTATTATAAATGTCATTAGTTGTTTTAATGAGGATCTTATCCATAAAATGAAACTAATGCAATTTGTATTTTCATGTTTTTATGTTTTCTGTAAACTCCCTTAACCTAATTCGTCCCAGTTGTACGTTATTTTTCTAATCCATAACATTTATATAAATACATATATATATATATATATATATATATATATATATCCCCTCCATGAACCGGCACCTTAACGTGGTGGAGGGGTTTGAGTGCTTGAGTGATCCCAGGAGCTATGCTGTCTGGGGCTTCGGCTCCTGGTAGGGTCTCCCATGGCAGACAGGTCCTGGGTGACGAGCCAGACAAAGAGCGGTTCACAAACCCCTTTATGAAAATAAACATCACAGATCCAGTTGCGTCGCCCGGATTGGCGTTACCGGGGCCTCACCCTGGAGCCAGGCCTGGGGTTGGGGCTTGCAGGCGAGCGCCTGGTGGCCGGGGCTCCTCCCACGGGCCCCGGTCGGGTAAAACCCGAACGATCAACGTGGGATCACTCCCCAGTGGGCCCACCACCTGCAGGAGAGCTCAGAAGGGGCCGGTGCGATGTGGTTTGGGTGGCAGTCGAGGGCGAGTGCCTCGGCGGCCTAAACCCCGGTCATGGAACTTGGCTTTTGGTACATGGAACGTCACCTCTTTGGGAGGGAAGGAGCCTGAGCTTGTGCGAGAGGTTGAGAGGTACCGGCTAGATATAGTTGGGCTCACCTCTACGCACAGTCTGGGCTCTGAAACTCAGTCTCTCGAGAGGGGTTGGACTCTCTACCATTCTGGAGTTGCACATGGTGAGAGGCGGCGGGCTGGGGTGGGCTTACTTGTGAGCCCCCAGCTTAGCCGCCAAGTGTTGGAGTTCACCCCGGTGGATGAGAGAGTTGCGTCCCTCCGCCTTCGGGTGGGGGACAGGTCTCTGACTGTGGTTTCGGCTTATGGGCCGAACAGCAGTTCAGAGTACCCAGCTTTCTTGGTGTCTCTCGGAGGGGTACTGGAAAGTGCCCCAACGGGGGACTCCATTGTCCTCCTGGGTGACTTCAATGCCCACGTGGGCAATGACAGTAGCACCTGGAGGGGGGTGATTGGTAGGAACGGCTTCCCTGATCTGAACCCGAGCGGTGTTTTGTTGTTGGACTTCTGTGCTAGTCATAGTTTGTCCATAACAAACACCATGTTTGAGCACAAGGGTGTCCATCAATACACGTGGCATCAGGACACCCTCGGCAGGAGATCAATGATCGACTTTGTAGTCGTTTCAGGAGACCTTCGGCCGTGTGTCTTGGACACTCGGGTAAAGAGAGGGGCAGAGCTGTCCACTGATCACTACCTGGTGGTGAGTTGGATTCGATGGCAGGGAAGGAGGCCGGAAAGACTCGGCAGACCCAAACGTAGTGTGAGGGTCTGCTGGGAACTTCTGGCTGAGCCCTCCATCAGGGAAGTCTTTAACTCCCACATCCGGGAGAACTTCAAACAGGTACCAAGGGAGGCTGGTAACATTGAGTCTGAATGGACCATGTTCTCCACCTCCATTGTCTCTGCTGCTGTTCGGAGCTGTGGTCGCAAGGTCTCTGGTGCCTGTCATGGCGGCAACCCCTGAACCCGTTGGTGGACACCGGAAGTAAGGGATGCCGTCAAGCTGAAGAAGGAGTCCTATCAGGTCTGGCTGACTTGTGGGACTCCAGAGGCAGCTGACAGGTATCGGCAGTCTAAGCGAGCTGCGGCTCAGGCTGTAGTAGAGGCAAAAACTCGGTCCTGGGAGGAGTTCGGTGAGGCCATGGAGAAGGACTATCGGTTGGCCTCGAAGAGGTTCTGGCAAACCGTCCGGCGCCTCAGAAAGGGGAAGCAGCTTTCTGCAGGCACCATTTTCAGTGCAGGTGGGGAGCTGCTGACTTCGACTGGGGACATTGTCGGGCGGTGGAAGGAATACTTTGAGGATCTCCTCAATCCTGCTGACACGCCTTCTCTTGAGGAAGCAGAGGCTGAGAGCCTTGGGGTGGGGCTGTCCATTACCCAAGCTGAAGTCACAGAGGTAGTTAACAAGCTCCTCTGTGGCAAGGCACCGGGAGTGGATGAGGTCCGTCCTGAGTACCTCAAGTCTCTGGATGCTGTGGGAGTGTCTTGGTTAACGCGTCTCTGCAGCATCGCGTGGCAGTCAGGAACAGTACCACTGGACTGGCAGACAGGGGTGGTGGTTCCCCTTTTCAAGAAGGGGGACCGGAGGGTGTGTTCCAACTACCGGGGAATCACACTCCTCAGCCTCCCTGGGAAAGTCTATGCCAGGGTACTGGAGAGGAGAGTCCGGCCGATAGTCGAACCTCAGATCCAAGAACAACAATGCGGTTTCCGCCCTGGTCGTGGAACTGTGGATCAGCTCTACACCCTGTCCAGGGTGCTGGAGGGTTCGTGGGAGTTCGCTCATCCTGTCCACATGTGTTTTGTGGATTTGGAGAAGGCGTTCGACCGTGTGCCCCGTGGTGTCCTGTGGAGGGTACTTTGGGAGTATGGGGTCCGGGGAGCCTTACTCAGGGCTGTCCGGTCTCTGTATGACCAGAGCAGGAGCATGGTCCGCATAGCTGGCAGTAAGTCAGACCTGTTCCCAGTGCATGTTGGACTCCGGCAGGGCTGCCCTTTGTCACCGGTTCTTTTCATAGTTTTTATGGACAGAATTTCTAGGTGCAGCCAAGGTCCGGAGGGGGTCTGGTTCGGGAACCACAGGATTTCCTCTCTGCTCTTTGCAGATGATGTTGTCCTGTTGGCTTCATCGAACCAGGACCTCCAGTATGCATTGGAACGGTTTGCAGCCAAGTGTGAAGCGGCTGGGATGAGGGTCAGCACCGCTAAGTCTGAGGCCATGGTTCTCGACCGGAGAAAGGTAGTTTGCCCTCTCTGGGTGGGTGGAGTGCTCCTTCCCCAAGTGGAGGAGTTTAAGTATCTTGGGGTCTTGTTCACGAGTGAGGGAAGATCGGAGCGTGAGATCGACAGGCGGATTGGTGCTGCGTCCACCGTTATGCGGTCGCTGTACCGGTCCGTCGTGGTGAAGAGAGAGCTAAGCCAGAAAGCAAGGCTCTCAATTTACCGGTCGATCTACGCCCCAATACTCACCTATGGTCATGAGCTCTGGGTCATGACCGAAAGAACGAGGTCCCGGATCCAGGCGGCTGAAATGAGCTTCCTCCGTAGGGTAGCTGGGCGCTCACTTAGAGATAGGGTGAGAAGCTCGGTTACCCGGGAGGAGCTCGGAGTAGAGCCGCTTCTCCTCCAAATCGAGAGGAGCCAGTTGAGGTGGCTCGGGCATTTAGTTCGGATGCCCCCTGGACGCCTCCCTAGGGAGGTGTTCCAGGCATGTCCCACTGGGAGGAGGCCCCGGGGAAGACCCAGGACACGCTGGAGAGACTACGTCTCTCGGCTGGCCTGGGAACGACTCGGGGTCCCCCCAGAGGAGCTGGAGGAAGTGGCTGGGGAGCAGGAAGTCTGGGCATCTTTACTTAGACTGCTGCCCCCGCGACCCGGTCCCGGATAAGCGGAAGAAAATGGATGGATGGATGGATGGATGGATATATATATATATATAAAGGTTTAAAAGGTGTAAAGAGGAAAAAAGCACAAAACAGTCCGTTGCTTTACATTTACATTTGACTGGTACATATAAAAACTACATGTAAAGAACAAGTCATGATTGAGTTTACAACCTGCTCTTGTCCTGGGAGAAAAATTGATAGATTCTTATCAATGACTGCCCGATAAGCAATGTTTAATTTTCAGACCTGCCTTCCTCTTTTGTCTTTTACTGAAGCAATAAAGATAATGGACATCTGTCATCCTTTAAAATATAGGGCCTTTATACTTTAAGACAAGTTATACAACTTTGAATTATTACAATCGTCTCCTCAGAGCACTAGATGTATAAAATGTCCCTTTTATATAATGTCTTTTATGTCTTCGCATTAGACAAAACCAATAGGGATCGAGAGGTTGGGCAAAAGTTTCATTTTCTAGCTTGGTAGTAGCTGAATAACTTAATTAAGCTTTTCATGTTATGTATCTCTGTTTCTGTGATTTATTAAAGCCATTAAAGAAATAGGAATTGAATGGATATAGAATGCATAAAAATGGCTTATGCATAAAAAGGCAAATTCATTCATCATTCTGAGGCATTTATTGATGTTTTTTTGTCCTCAAACCTCATGGAGAACTTCCAAAATCATGTAAATTAAACTGCCCAAACAGACCCCCAACATTTCCTCATTGTGCTACTTGTCTTCCGTGGATGTCATCTTTACAGGAGACCCCAGTGGTTTCTCAAAACTATAACTTAATGTTAAAATTCTTAAACAATTTTGGAAATCCATTTTTACTCATTCATTTTTTAGGCATGTCAGTAATAGGATCAGGGTTGACAAATAGATTTATGTCAATTTTTCGAGCAAGTGCTCAGCAGATGAGCAACAAAGTAAATATTTTTCTAACAAAAATGAAACTGTCTTTTGATTTCTGTAGTTAAACTAGAATATTAGTAAAATGTGTGCAAAGATAGTTGCAATGAAATGCTTTATTTAATTTCTAGCACTCAAGAACACAGTTGACACAAAAACACACAAATAAATGTATGACTAAAATTATAAATGAGACTGTTGCAAGTTTAAGAGAGAAGTCTTGAGGAAGGCTGTGAAAAGAGCAAGAGAAGTTACATTTGTTGTGACATGAATGTAGCATTTGTAAAAAAAAAATGCAGGAAGAGGGTTTTTAATGCTGAAAGTCCTCACCTTTTGCTTTAACAGCGATGTTTTTAAAATTGAAATGTGTTTTTGTAGGCTTGTGTGTGTGTTTGCATTTGCATTTTTATTAAATTAGCATTCTGGGGCTGTTTGTCCTTTAAATAATCATTTTTACGGTGCATTTGAAATCCTTTAAAACACATAATTAAAATAATGGCCTGGTGCTTGACTGTTTCTGTTTTTATTCACAGCCTGAGCATGTGGGAATTAAGCTTTTCTACCCTTAAAGGTCAGAAAATGGGTATCCTACAGTGTCGATCTTTAGAATCATTATTGCTTGGCTACTACTTTCTCTGTCGATCGATACAACATGTGAAAATGTCTCTGTCTGTACATGCTAACCATGATGTTCAAAACCTCTTTGGCAAGTACACAGGGTGTTGCAGAATTATATCTGAATCTGTGAAAAGGGTAAAAAGCAAAAACACTTTTTTTTCCCTTCTTCTTTCTGAAAAAAATATGAATTAAAATTAGGTCAATTAATTACATATAGCATGCTTTAAGCTTGAATACAGGCTTTTCATTACCTTGTTTTTTTTTTTTTTGTTTTGTTTTTTTTACCAATGTCTCATTTCAAACCGTAAACATCTCTAGTATCTGTCCATTTTTAAAAAAGTTGTGCTTTATGGTAAATGGCGTATACTTAAGATAGCGCTTTTCTACCTTCATTGAAGGCCCAAAGCACTTTACAGTCACAGTCCCATTCACACACACATTCACACACTGATGGTGGCTCTGCTACCGAACACTGGCGCCAACCTTCCATCAGAGGCAATGTAGGGTTCAGTGTCTTGCCCAAGGACACTTCGACACATGGAGGGGCAAGGCGGAAATCGAACCTGCAATCCTTCGATCAGAGGCTGACTGCCCTTTCCACTGCACCACGGTCGCTCCATTTTATAGGTAGGTTTCATTAAGATCACAACCAAGGATACAGCCGATTGTTTAAATAAACAAACAAAAAATAAAAACTCAGATTAAGAATTCCTTAGGGTCTAATATGACACATATGAAGGACATAAATTCACCAACAATATGAACAACTGTCTTTCAATCTTTCTGTTAACTTCCTTACCATCCCAATCAGAAAGCTGTAATGTAGAAAGCTGCAACAACTTCTTTTCCTTTCAACTTTTCCCTTCAGGGGACTCAACAGCGAATCAGCTTCCTCCAGATTACCCTGTCTTCTGCATCTACTCTAACTACTCCACTCTAACACCAGCTTCCTTCACGTCTTCATTCACTGAACCCATAAACCTCCTCTTTGGTCTTCCTCTTGGCCTCTTGCCTGGCTGCTCCAGAATAAGCATCCTTCTGCCAATATATTTACTGTCTCTCCTCTGGGCATGTCTGAACCATCTCAGTCTGGCTTCTGCCTTGCTACTCTGTATAGCATATGCCCCTTGCTTGGCCTTTGACACCTCTACTTTCACCTTACGCTGCATTGCCCTGTGCTCCTGTCTCCTCTCCTCTGTCCTCTCAGTGTCACACTTCATCTTAGCTAGACTCTTACTCCATATACATTCCTGCGTCTCCTCATTCCACCACCAAGTTTCCATATCAACCTTCTTTTCTGATGACACACCAAGTACACTCCTACCTGCCTCACTGATCACATTAGCTGTAGTTATCCAGTCATCTTGGAGTACCTCCTGATCACCAAGAGCCCATTTCACGTCCTCTTCTCTGCATTCACCCTTTCTTTCTTCATCTTCTTCATCACCAGTCATCTTACACACCACCATCCTATGCTTTCTGGAAACACTCTCACCAACCACTACTTTGCAGTCACTGATCTTAAGATTACACTATCTACACAAGATGTAGTCTATCTGTGTGATTCTACACCCACTCTTATAGGTCACTCTATGTTCCTGTCTCTTCTCAAAGAATGTATTCACTACAGTCAATTCCATCTTTTTTGCAAATTATCCACCGCCTGTCCTTCTATGTTCCTTTTCTGGATACCAAACTTGCCCATCACCTATTCATCAACCTTATTTCCTGCACCAACATGCCCACTGAAATCTGCACTAATGACAACTCTCTCACTTCTAGGGATGCTCATCATCATTTCATCAAGGTCCAGCCAGAATGTCTTCTTCTCACATCATACTTAACCACTAAGAACATTAAACATTACACTTTTGATTTCTATCTTCAGACTAAAAACTCTAGCTGACACTCTTTTTACCTCCATAACACTCATAATAAACTCCACTGCATATTGTCAAGTAACTCTCTTCCTTTTCCTGTCATAGTTCCAACATTAAAGTCCCTCCTCTCAGTCTAACCCTCGTGATATTCCTCTTCTCTCTTTTCCTACGAATGTGCCTTCCCCCTCTCCTTCTTCAACCAACAGTAGTCCAATTTCCACCAGCACCCTGTTGTTGAACAGAACTGATGGCGGCCGTTGTTTACTCGGGCCTCGACCAATCCGGTATAGTTATCATAGATCTGATTTGCATGTTTTATTTGGCAAAGATTGTACACCAGATGCCTTTCATGACACAACTCTCTGTATTTATCCTGACTTGGGACTGGTACAATGAGACCCTGGCTTGGGCCTTCTTGTGGCTACATTCTGCAACATGAAGGAGGAAAACTTCAGGAAAAAAATTAAATCATCCTTTAGACATTCTGGACTTTTTCATTTGTCTTTTTTCTGTCTCTATGTTATAATGTAGACATTTTTGTTTTGCCTTGCTCTTGTATTTAAATAATCTATAATGGTTCCAAATTCATCCAAGCAGCCTTGAACTAAATCACTAAGAGTCTGTGATGTGATCCTTTAGTTGCTGAGGGAAAACTGCCATCAAGGCAAAGTGACAGAGAAAGCAGACTTAAGAAGATTATTTTTTAATCTCTTAGAAGTTTCAGGTTTGCAAAGAAAACAAATGAGGATAGAAAGGAGAGAAACAGAAAGTGGATGTGAAATTGTTTGTCAAAATCTTTAATTCTTTCATTTTATCTTTCATTTTTGAGGCATGAATTAAAGCTTTTTATGTGCTTCATTACTTTGACTCTAGCTATTCTCCTGAAGTCCCTGTATGATTGTTAAATCTCTTTATCATACCTCCAAATCTATGGATTTCCTTTCACCAAAATAGTGCCATAGATCACAGTATATGCCTTCAGCTGTTAAAACTGTGCATTAGTTTTGCCTGCTTCTTCTCTCTTCCAAAATTTTGTCACACCTTAAAAACCCAAAACAACCTATCCTCATTAAAGCTCCTTGCCTTTAGGCTATAGATATACTCTGAACAGACAATCTCGTCGTTTGTAGGGTTAGAAATGGCGAAAGCCTGACGTGGGATGGGTACATTGATTGTAGGTCCATCAACTTGCCATTTAAAAAATACCTCACTATATAAAACAAATGCAAATTTGAGGGATAATTAAATCAAAGCAGAAGATTTAGAAGAAAAAATCTTTAGCAAAAAAACTGGAATATCCACAATTACAGCTTCTATATTACAATGAAAAATCATTAGCAATGTTAAATTATCAGATGCCATGAGCAGTTGCTCAAGTGTCAAAGTCTAAACCGGATAAGTCAAGTCAACTGAAAAGGACATGGATGTCCACAAGGAATGAGAGAGAATCATGTATCCAAAGCTGGCTTTTATGGTGAGCTCTAACTGGACACAGAAAAAGAGCAGGACAAAGCTCAAGGTGAAAGGGTGTTTTAAAAACACAGCATGAACACACCAAATACACCAGCTGTAGTACACATCAAGTACAGCAACCAGGGAGAAGCACCACTCGATGTACGAGATGTAGAAAAACAATCAAATCTTTATAACAGTTGCAACAGAGAACCAGCCTACAGAATACAAAAGAGCTCAGAACAAACCATTACAGTGAGAGTTCCAGTATGATACCAGCAGTTGAACAGGTAGTTCAAAAACCATTAAATGTTTTTAATAAGATGATTAGTAAAATAAGGGTGTTTTTAAACACCTCACACCCCCACCCCCGGGCCGTGGTAAGTATCCTCATGGGTTGACCAGTCTGCAGCAAAACGACTGGTTGAAGAAGTGGTTCCTCTTGATCTGCAGAGAAAACCTGTTTTTTTTTTCTTTTTTTTGCAAAGGGAAGGTTTTAAGTGGAGAAACAGTTTTTTAGGCTGTGAGAGATTTTGGTGTCTCATAGGTCAAGTCGAGGGCTGCACGGTGGCGCAGTGGTTAGCGCTCCTGCCTCACAGCAAGAAGGTTCCCAGTTCAAGTCCTTGCTGGGGGACCTTTCCGTGTGGAGTTTGCATGTTCTCCCCGTGCATGCGTGGGTTTTCTCCGGGTACTCCGGCTTCCTCCCACCGTCCAAAAACATGCTTCATAGGTTAATTGGTTACTCTAAATTGTCCGTAGGTGTGAGTGTACATGGGTGTGTGATTGTGGCCCCTGCGACAGACTGGCGACCAGTCCAGGGGTGTACCCTGCCTTTGCCCATGAGTAGCCGGGTTGGGCTCCGGCAACCCCGTGTCCCCGAAAGGGATAAAGCGGATTGGAAAATGAATGAATGAATAGATCGAGTCGTTTTATTTCTGGGTGTGAAAAGAGTCCACAAAAATAACTTATCTTTAACAAATGATTAGTTCTTTAATGTGCCAAAGGTAATGAATGATCATATTTATGAATATTGTTCACTATAAAAGGCTTAAGAAAACATGGTATAGGCCCTTTAAATGACAGAAGCAGTTGGTGTGAGTGAGTGTGTGCCTCACGCTTCACTGCTACACGATGAACACACAGTGCTGCTTAATGAGCAGGATCTTCAGCTGAGTAGCAAGGCAGCAGAGTAAACAATGTTGGTGTTTTATGAGAAACTGTTGACTCTGGTAAAATACAACAGATACGCTCTGTGTTGATCCTGTGCTTTTACTGTCTTAAACTTCAGGGTTTTTTTCTTGAACTCTCATACTGTGCTGATAAAATTACACGTGTACACAATCCAAGCTGCTGTCAACCTCTAGAGCTGTGAAGACTGCTGCCTTGCCTCCTCCATTTGTTGACGTCACTCCATTAACTTAAAGAAACATATCTATCTATAGTTATACGTTTTGGTAATATCTATTTTCTTTTGTTTTTGTATTAGGAGTTTGTGACAAAAAATAATCAGATCTACTAAAATTTTTGTTTTTGTAAGCAAAAGGGAAAGCTATTTCATTTTGGTTTTATTTGATCTATTCTTTTACAGGAGAAGACCAATATGCAATGTCTAAAAAAATTATTTTCTGAAAGGGAACATTCGGAGCAGAAGTGTTTGGTCCTGACCAGTTTGTTTTCTCTCACACTCCGTAACAACAATGTACGAGTAAAGGTGTGACGTCACCCAAAGAAAATAACTTACCTCGGTCTCTCTCAAAATGACGCCAAATCCGTCATCATTGCTTCCTGATACGTGCGCCGCAATTTTGATACCAGTTGACAGTGATTGGTCTGAGTCAATCTGAGTCAAATTTTTAGACGAACTACAGTCGCCAATCATGGGGGAGCTTGTTTAAAGTCTGCTGAAAGCAGGCTCAAGAGAAGCTGTCAATCAAACATTTGAAGTGGGGCCAGTTGATTTTACTGAGGCATCTGATTGGTCAGTTTACAACTTGAATAACATGTGATAATGAAAAAAAACATATATATATTTATTAAAAATTGGATTAGAAAAAAAAGATGTTAAGAAGAAGGTATCAAGGCAAGAATGGTTATTCTGACAAAGAAAAGGAGTAATAACCGTCCATTTCTCAAAAGAAGGCTATAGGATTTTGACTTCTTGGAACCAGCAGGCACTTCCTATTTGGGAACACGAGAGGAGAGGGGTTGAGCTTTCCATTGTTTTTACAGTCTTCGGTTAAGAAGCACTAATTGATTTATTGAACACCAGTCTTTGACCCAAGGTGAACTGACTGAGAAGAATAGAGAGTTTGGATGGACATGGAACGTGCAAAGTTAATACATAATTTCTTGGTAAGATATATATTTCCTGCAAATGCTAATTAGGCTAGATTGCGGCAATTTTGCTCACCATTTTTGTTTCACCAGTAATTACGTTGGGGGTGTGAGCGGTTGTAAGCTAGTGGGGGAACGTGTATACAGACGGATGATGGGATGTGGGGATGGGCTTACTCTTCACCAACAGTACCGCCCACAACTCAGAGGCAAATTTTTTAATGAACTCCTGCTGCTCTGTAGAAACCATATCCCAGACAACTACACAGTTTTTTTCTTTTGGCTAATTATACTCATGATTAAAAGGCCACTTTTGATATAGATCAAAAAATGATTGGAGTGGAACTTTAATGACAAGAACTGACAGAGAGCAGTACTTATACATCTGTTTGTGAATACAGGTCAGGTTCATGGATGAGCTCGGGAAAGAAAATACCTGTAATCACCCCAATGAACACTGACTGTGAAACATTCATGACAAGCCTCCCAGCTTGAATCGAGCCTTCTAACTAGCATTCAGTATAATTGTGCCAGCTATTGCGATAGGCACCACAGTGAGTTTACCTTGAAAAGTGAACTTGGATGCAAACCCTGAGTTAGACTACTGACTTGCATGACTGACTTTGAATTTCAATGAACATTGCTTTGAACAGGAAGACAAAAAACTGCTCTCAAGTAATTTTTCATATTCTTAACTTCATCATGTCCAAAGGGATCCTTGAAATATATTTTTGTTGCACCATTTTTAATGTTCCTGCAATTAAAGTTGCAACACCTGAAAATGATTGTTTGCGTGGTTATTGCGTTGAACCAAGATAATGTGTGCATGCCTTTTCATCTACATTTTAGAACAACACTGTCAGATTCAACAAAGCAAGTCCATAGTACTTTTGTTTTGTGATAAATGATGTCTTATAATGAACAAAATCTGGTGTTGTAGTTAAACATTCTGGGGTCAAACGGGTTAGGATTTCCAGTCTGAACAGTTGTTGGTTCATTTGGAAACATGGACTGTTGTTATTTCATCCACTTGTTGACTATTTTGTTTAAGAGAGGTACAATGGCACTCAAAAGGCTTTTCCACTGTCTCGAAGCTGCAAGTTTTATTTGCAGTTTTCCACATTTCCCATTCGTCTGTCTGTGTACTTTGAAACCTTGTCTTTAAAACTTGTCCGGAAAAAAAAAAGAAAGCTAATTATGGTTCCGCCAACATGATTAAGCATTCTTAGCATAAATCAAACTGCTCCTTAGTTTCTATCGCCATGGGTGCGTTGTGAAAACTGCCCTGATATATAAGCAGCTATTATCAGTCATCAGTAATGTTTAGCAGCAGCATGCAAAATTAGACAAGAATTGCAGCTTTGTTGATAATTGTGCCAATGGAATTTAAAGGTGTTATGCATGAAACTTGCTATTTCAGCACAGACCTGATAACCTGCCCATTTACTATGTTTACTTGTTTTCTTAGCCAAAAAATTAAATTTTCATCAGATCTCCAACTCTGAAAAAGAACAGACTGCGCGTAAATTAAGGGCAACATTTTTTAAACAAGATTTTATAAGATGCATCTATCCTCTGTGTAATTTATCACTTTTCTTGTTAAGCTTTCCTGACTGGAAACTACAGTAGAAAATAAATGAACTGTAAATGAACATAAAATGAAAAAAATGTATCAATTATTGAAAGAAAAATTGATGGAACAGACATCAACCGGTTGATATTCTGCAAGATTTCCTTGCGTGAATGCTGCTCATTGGGTGTCATTTACTGCGGTGCTAATGAATGAAAAGCATAGATGTTTGATTTGTGGCATCAAAAGAGTTTAGGGTGGTTGAGCTCTGGGTGTGAGCAGACCAGTTTTTCATAAGACTTCCAGATAATTAACTAAGTCTCTGGTCAGGCATGGAGAACCTCTGTTAGACCTGCAGCTTGCCAAAGTTTCTTTATATTCTAATTAGGCAGAGTTCTGCATAGTATCAGAATTTGTGTGTATTTTTCATTACAAAGCCTATCTGTTCGCTCCTCATTTAAAAGCCTAAAGTGATCATTTGATGAGGTAACGTTGAATCCGCCAAGATGTCTGAGTTGAATCGTATATTACTGTAATTTAATTTTAGCAAGTAACTGTAAGGTAGTTTCTCTCCCTGACAGTTAAGCTCTGGGTCATATAACTGGACCAATAGTTATTTATCTTAACAGTAAGTCCTCATGCATTTTCTTTTAAATTATATGTCATTTTTGTGTCATTTTTGTGACTTAACGCAGTTTTCTGAGAGCTCAAGCCAAAATAAATGTCTCTACTCTACATATCCTTCAAGTGTAACATTATTTTAATGGATTAAATTACACATCCACTGGATGACTTGAGTTGATGCCTTGATCAAGTAATGACTAATGAAGCTGATTAAATGGATTTGCTCACTGGTTACTTAGTAAATAACTCAAAGTCAGTCTGAACGAGGAGCCCCAGGATGAATGTTGTTGTGAAGTTCACACCCAGCTAAGCAGACATCCCTCAAAAAAGCTGCAGGGCCACAATTCATGACAGCGCTGACATGAGTAATAAGGCACTTTCTAATTACAGTAATATGTTTAATGCAACTAACAGCCAAATTTTTTCATTCATAAAAAAATATTCAAGCATGATTTAAAGTTGTCTATGTTTTTAAATGTTACCCCAATATTTTTTGTAAAGAAAAAATTGATTTTTTTCTCAAATTTTAAACCAGAAAAGTAGAAGTAAAAGTTAAATTAATGTATCATAGCATGTCAGTTTCTCCATCGCTTCATACAGGACAGTAAAAGCTTATGGCAGACTTAACCATAAACAGTTACATATATCACAAATACTGTCTGAAAATGTCATTCATTTTCCAATCCGCTTTATCCCTTTCGGGGTCACGGGGTTGCCGGAGCCCAACCCGGCTACTCATGGGCAAAGGCAGGGTACACCCCTGGACTGGTCGCCAGCCTGTCGCAGGGGCCACAATCACACACCCATGCACACTCACATTCACACCTAGGGACAATTTAGAGTAACCAATTAACCTGTGAAGCATGTTTTTGGACGGTGGGAGGAAGCCGGAGTACCCGGAGAAAACCCACGCATGCACGGGGAGAACATGCAAACTCCACACAGAAAGGTCCCCCAGCCAGGGCTTGAACCGGGAACCTTCTTGCTGTGAGGCAGGAGCGCTAACCACTGCGCCACCGTGCACCTGTTTGAAAATGTCATTTGACTAAATTGGAACATTTTAGGTTTGCAGCAGTACATAAAAGTAAAGTTGAAGTCTACTGCCTCATTTTTAGTTTTGACAAAGCATACTGGCACTACACTTAGACTACTTTTTTACTTGTATGGGTTTGCCCAAAAAACAGTCACAGCATTGAAGATTCAACCATTATTTGCAGTTGAATAGGCCACGCCTACATTTATGAAGGATTATAAAGACAAATACAAACCAACACACCAAAAAATGAATAAACAACAAAAATCACAAGTAGCCCAAAGTAATCCAAAAAAATGATGCAAAGTCATCCGATTGAACCTGATTCGACTTGTAAAAAATCCCCTATAGTGACTAGTTGATCTTGGTTTTTAAATAAGCCTCAAGTTGGAGGTCAGGAGATTCTGACCTATTGGTGATCTGCACACCTCTACTCAACCTGTGCTCAACATCGGTGTGTCAATCTTAAGCAAACTACTACAGAAAAATGAAAAACTATGACAAAAACAGGGAAAATTACAAGTTTGAAAAGAAAAATACTAACAGATCAAATAGGATATGTTGTCAGAAAACTTTGAAACAAATGTTTGCTCTTTTTTATGAGTGGGAGTTTGGAATACTCAGACAAACAGCTTTAAACAAAAAAAAACTTTATAAGTTCACAAAAAAACAAATTATATCAGGATGCTTTGTCTTGGCATACCAGTTTCCCTCTAAAGTCTGAACAGACTGACTGATGATCAAACATTTCTTCTTTTTTTTTTTACTTGTCCTGTCCAACAGCTGAGCAAACAGATATGAGCTGAGAGATGATCAAACATTTCTAATAGAAAGTGTGTGATTGTTTTTATTCTGTGCAGAAGAAGCTTCTGTAGGCCATTAGACAGACAGCTTTAACCAGACTGGAACTGACCATACTTCAGTCTAATGATAATAATAAAAATAACAGTTCTAACAATCTTCAGAAAGACAGGAATCAAAGTGGGACAGTTCAACTCTTAACTTGGTCTCTCCTGGTAACCAGAGTTGTGTGTTTTTCTGCTCTTTTTTAACTATTAAAGTGTAACTCTCCCAATATTTGTTCTCTCAACTTCTATGTTTTTTGGGGTTTTTTTTTATACTTTAAAGAGATTCAAATCTCCTTTTCTTTGACATGGACATGTTTTCACTCTCATCAGGACGCTGTTCACTGCCCCCTCCCCATTCTGCAACGTGAAAAGAGAAATCTATAGAGTGCCACTCCATTCTCTAGGAACTTTTTTCAATATGCAGCATGGATTTCCCATGGTTGTCAAAGCGAGACTGAGGTGAAGGGTTCTGGCGAAGAAATCGGGTGTGTAACAAGACACACTAAAGGCTATTCAGGGTTCACCGCAGTGCTGGAAGTGTGGAGTTATTTAGAGTTCAAAGAGAATCATCTTGTTGCTGGAGGTGAGATGTTTGGAAGAGAACTGAAAAATGAGAACAGGAAGATTATTGAGGGTCATTTAAAAAGCCCAGGTAAATCACTTTTGTGTGCTTTATAGGCTGTAAACAAGTGTTGGCTTTTTTTCCTGTATGTGATCAACAACAGGCTGTAAATTCTGTTCAAAAAACATTTGGAAGCAGAGAAAATGTTTTTTTATTGTATAGCCATACATCTGAATCTGAAGCTTCTCTGGGAATTTACACTTGTATTTGTTATTTATTCCTTTTCTGCATACTGAGATAAATGTGGAAAACCTCCTCAAAGAACTGCAGTACACTTTTAACCTTTTATTTATTCCTTGATTGTTTAATAGTTGCAGCCAGTGTGTTTTTAAAGGACTTTTTGTGATTTACAGTTTCATTAAAATAGATGTCACCACATGCTTATTAAAGTTTGGCCTGTTTTATTTACTAATCAGTTTTTTGTTTTTTTTTTTTGCAAAGCTGTGCTTCTTTCTCCATAACAAACTGCTGTGATTTCTGTCTCTCAGGCTGGGAGAGAGCCTCTTTAGAGTCACAAACTGGTGTTGATTCTGCAGTGCAGGTCACTGGTGGGGATAATTGATGACAGGTTCCGGTTCTCTGCTTCTTCAAATGAAACTGCATTCCCTACTCTACATTGATCAATCGATGAGGTCTGTGACAACATGCCAATCAATGTCAAAGTCTCCTCCTGCATGTATGCATCACGTCTGATTATATAGTTGTTATAGAAATATATGCAATTTTTAAAGATTATTTTAAGGCATCTGTATCAGATACCTGTGTATTTTTGTTGCCTTGTTCCAATGTTGTGGCTTCTTACAGCATTTTACCTCCTGCTCATCAGTGCATTCAAGTTCACTAATTTTGATGTGATCCCTTTAGTAATAACAGTTTGAGACCATACATATTTTATTGAATTTTGATAACAGCAAATTGCACTTCTGGCAAAATAACTGTTTTTTTTTCTCTTTTTGCTCTTTTTCTTTGCTGTTTGGGGTTTTGGCTTCTGTTAATTATTTTCCTGTAGGACAGCAAAATGAACCCAAAGCCCCTCTGACAAAAAGATTTTTTTTTTTTCTTTTATGAAGTGCTTCCATTTTGTATTTTGAACTGCAGTAATTTGACCTGACCAGGTTTAAAGCTGTAATGAGACTGAGGTGTTAGGGGAGACAAGGAATGGAGAAAGCCAGTCCTCAGACACACAATCTTTCAGTAAGTGCATCTGCAGGTCACATCTCCAGGAGGTTGTGAGGACGCTCATCTTTTGGTGCTTCTCATGTAAAATTGAACCAAATTTCCCCTGGAAAAAATGGACATAAAGAACCCCAGAAAACATAACTTAAGCAGTTTGTTCAGAGAGACAAAGGTTTTCTGATATGGCAATAGCATGTAGCATCTTCCACTCCCGATGTTCTTCACATTTCTGCCCAATCAAAGAATCCAGCAGAAAGCAGTTGAATTTGGGCATATGATATTCGTGATGTCTCCACTGTTCCCTGGTTTATAGATCGTGAGTTTTCAGTGCTCAACAGAAATGCAGGAATGAGCTGTCACCTCAACTCAAGATATACATGAACCGCAACAGCATAAATATAATTGTCACCACAAGCTAATAAGCAGGTTGAGTACCTCCAGGGTCATTCAGTTACAGATGAAATCGCTGGGTGTGTTGCACAAAAAACACATGTTCTTGTCAATCCTTCCTTTTGTGAATGTCATCTTTTCTTCTCAAAGCATTTCTCTGTATGAAAGACTTTGTTTTAATATCTTGTGACATTTGCAGCTCTTCTAGTTCTATCAGACACTACAAACAATCCTTTCTTAATATTGAAAAAAAAAAACCTAAAACATTTTCCATTCAAAACATGCAAGCATACAAGCATAAACATACATTTTTTCCTCATGCTTTGGCCTGAAACTGCTTCTTTTGTCCATTTTTTTTTGTATCTGAATTGCTGCTAGACCATTTTGTTAACTTTGCACTTTCATTATAAAATCAAGCCGTGATGTGAAAACTATTAAACCTATTAAATCATATCATATTAAATCATACTTTTTCATGAAAATAGGGAGCTTTACATAAAGGTTTTTATCACTTTGGTGAGAAAAGGCAATTTTTAGGACAAAGACAAGTCTAATCATAAATTATTTTTATTTGCATAGTTTTTCCATCCTGATGGAAAAAGCGGAACTACCATAAGTTGAACAAATTCTTCAAAGCATGTTAGAAGGAAGCTTTTGTGCTTCCTTTCTTATCTCAAAAGTCATCGAAAAAATACTCGACTATCTTTTATGAAAGGAAAGCAGCGTACTTTTGCAAGGGCACTTGTCAAACAGTAACACTTGGTTATCTTAACTCAGTTGAATAGACAGAGATTCATAGAGAAAACATGCAGCGAAATGAAATGCATAGAAATGCATAGATGCATAGAAAGAAAAGAAAATGTTTCATCTTTTTTTCAACATATTTAGATTATATGTTAAGCTATCATACTTACAACCACGAAACCATTTGAATATTCAATTGCAGAAACATTAAAGAAGCAATTGTATGAGGAACACAGGGCGTGTTTACTTCTTTAGTTAGACATGGGAAATTTGTAGCTTGCATTGCTGTGGCCTGCCCCCACTCTGAAATGAAATGATGTCTTATCTCTATTTTCATATTCACTAAATTTGGTCTGTTTCTCCATTCTCTGTCTGACCAGAAATAAAGTTGGGTGAGAAAAATACTTGGGGAGATTTGGAAGGTGGCTCTGGAGAGTGCATACATCTTCAATTTGTTTGAAACACAGATTGATCCAATGTAAAAGAATCCACTGTGCTCATTTAACTAAATTCAGGTTCACCAAAATCTGAAAAGATGTGGACCCAACTTGTAACATCAGGCACCGGCATCATACACACACTACAAACACTTTCTGGAGAGACATTTTTGGATCTCTATTTTTTTCTACCCATACGTAACTACCAAAACCAAGTCCCTGATTGATAAAAGTTCACCTGCTTTGACTTTCAACATGTGTTCAAAGGCCACGTGTTTTGTACACAGACCCCAAAAATGGACTTGAAAACTTTCGCAGTGACTAGTGAACATGAGAGTTTCAAACGCGGAAGCCTGAAGCGCACATATCCTCGTGTTTGCATAGACTTTTACTTGGAGGTGGTCACTTGAATGAATGTTTCTGAGCTCATTATGAACGTAGCATTAAGAGGTTTAGGCTCTAGTTTGTGTACTTTATTTATTTGTAAAAGGCAAAACTTGGTTTGACTGCTGGGTCCCTCACAATGTGCCTCACAATGTTAGGTCAAATGTTATGAATGATCCTTAAAACACATTGAGACACTTTTGGCTTCCTATTTCTACTTTTCCATAATGTTTCTGCAGTGTTGCAACCAGATTTTGAGACTTATTCTTATTTTTTTTCTACTCTGTCAGAGTTTAAATAAAGTTTATAAGAAAACATCTGTACAGAAAGAACAAAAAGCGAGAAAAATTTCTACTGATGAGAGTCTGCCATGACACAATATCCTGCAAGTGCAAACATTTCACTAAATATTATCAACTTAAACATGAGCGCATCAGAATGCATTAACCCCTTGATGCTCATTGATGTAAATCCCTTCTGCTCAAAATGTACCTTAAGTTGACATCTAGCAAAAACTTTTTTTTTCTTTCATTGCTGGAAATGAATTTGAGTGTCAAGGGGTTAAGCCTGAGCTTTTTAACGCCAGATTTATTTTTTTCTGGCCGGAAAAGGGTAAATATCTAAATTTTGCCTGTTGCAATAAGTTGCCATGAGTAAAACCAAGAAGCAAAAACATTTAATTCAGTGTCTTAATGCTGTTTTGGTTAAAGTAACACATGGATGTTCAAATGTTTACCAGAACCAGTTAAAAAACGCATGGCTCATTTTTTTGATCATCAGCAGTTATGTTTTAATTATCAATTTAAAATGCATGCTTGATGATGTGCATTTGAAAAATGTTTATCCATACTTGCCAACGAGTTTTGACACTCCGTTAAAGACCAATGCATCAAGAAGCTAAGAATGTATTTGTTTTGCAATTTAAAGTCAACTACATGATTTAGAAAATCATTTTTGTTGCAGATTTATTGACAAACTGTGCCATACATCATCTGGAGAAACCAATATTTTGTCTTTTTTCTGCAATTGGACATTTACTCTCCTGAAAGGAAAAAAATAAAGTACAGTCATTTGTGAAATAGCTGGGTTGCAAACATTTTCCTTCCAGCTGCACAAACAGCCGAGACTTTACAGACCTTCAGCTTTCTCTGACACACTTTCTGTCTGGACGCTAAAGGCTTGTAAAGGCAAACACCTGTCAAGTGTACATCTGGGGTATGAAAGCCCTGATCTGTATGTCTGTGTTTTCCGTGGCATGAGTGAAAGCTGGAGTCGTGAAACCGGCACTTCTTCTATCTGCTGTCACAAAAATGAGGAAAGCTCCTGACAAGGATCCAGCAGAGCGGACTGACTGAGCAGCTTGAGAGGTGCATCTGCTTTGTTTCCCACCTGATGCATCAAGCTGGGGATGACACAGATGGTAACAGAAAAAAAGCAGAGCTCCTACAAATGAGAAACAGAACTCACATCATAAACCTAGGCTAGCTGGCTAGCTTTTTAAGACCAATTAAAAGAAAAAACATTTTTTAGAAGGATTTATGAAACAAAATATGGGTGCAAGTCTGTATGTTAATTAAATTAGATTATTTTACAAAACTTAAATTGAAATATTTTTTAAAAAAATCCTAATTCATATTAGGCAGACATAAATTATCAATAAACTTATGTTGATCTGCCAAATGAAATGGGGTTATTTCAAGGATCCCTGCTTGTGCTGACCCTTAAATGCATCCCACATCAGTCAAAACTCTTCTTCCACTTTATACAAAGTTGCCTTACAATATTTTTAGCCAAGCACCTTTTTGTTTTGTTTAGTTTTGTTTAGTTTAGTTTAGTTTTGTTTTAAAAAGTGCCAAAATTATGTTTCAGGAGTATTTAAGTGATTTTTAACTTAGGTAGCAAAGATCATTCACCTTTGTATTTTAGCAACGCAGTGTTTTACAGTGTTTGAATTAATATTTTTCCAAGTCCAAATTAAGTTTTGTTAGCATACTCTTCATGTAGTTAAAAACAAAAATAAAAACATAGTTTATTGCCTGAAAGTAAAATCTATATAAACTTGCTATTGTCTTTTTTGGTGCAAAACTATGTACACCTAAAATACTAATTTTATCAAGAAAAGATTAAAATGTTTATGACTGTGTTTCAGAAAGAAAAATAAAATGAATATTTCACACATGTTTGCTGCTTATTTTGCTTTTTCCTTTTGCTACAGTGCAATCTAAAACCCAGCGAATAATAAAAGAATGTATCTTAAAAATGTGGGGTTTTTTTGTAGCATCACATCATACAAACACATCAAATCATGGACCTCTCAATGGTCTCTGAAATTTTTTACATTTTATCAAAACCTTAACCACCAACAATTTATGCCAGCTTTTAACCTTAACTTAACCTCCATTTACTTCTTTGCTTTAAATATGGGAATGTTTTGCTCTGCAGCACTTGAACTGATCAAATGTTTCCTTAAAACCTTCAGATCCACATGAGGCCAGTGCTCGAATAGTTTCACTATAACATACTGCGAAACACAGAACAAACACAAACACATACATGTGCACAGATGCACATACTCTTTTTGTCTGTTTTTCTGAACCCTATTTGAATCCATAACCCTATTTGAATCCATAACCCAATCTTCATCAATAACAGCTATTTTGTTTTTCACAATTATTATTAATATTTATTTAACCACAGGCCCAGATTTCAATATGTAAAACAAGCCAGCTATTCCCTCCTTGTTCAATTTTCCAGAAGAAGTTATGGCAAACAGTATAAAAAACATAAAGAAAAGTAGTGTCACATGGCAGCATTGTGTTTGAGGTGAGGCACGTTTGCTACATTTTAACCATTATATTTTCTGTAAGTTTGCAGATTGAGAGACAGCTTTCAGCAATAAAAATCTTGTATGTTTTATTTTGTTTTATTTTTCCAGGGGATTATAAAAGCTCTTTTGAAAAGTGAACACCCCCATATACCATTGAGAGTCAAGTATTTGTAACATTTTATTTTATATGGACACAGAAGGAGACTTTGCAATTTAAAACATATTACTGCCTTGAGTTTCTCAAAAAAAAAGCTAATATTTAATTTGTTGCTACTGTATTTTCTTGGATTTATTATTTTTCAAGCTGTAAAGATTAATTATAAATTATATTTATATTATATTATCTAAAGAGAAAATCAATATTCTAATGTTATGTTGGTTTTTTGATGGTTTTGTTTATATGTACAATTAAAAGGTTATTGTTTAAATGATGAGTACAGATTTGTAAAGAATAATTTTCTATGATAATCAGTAATTCAAACCATTTATGGGGCATGCGTGCATGCTTGTTTGTGCATGCATGTGCGTGTGTTCCTTATATGGATGCATTGTGTGCATCAAACGGATCAAAGGGCTGCGTCAGTTCTGGTTATTGTCTGTGTGGGAGTGCAGGAAGTCTCCATCGTGACTAATGATTCTGCGCCCTCTAATCAGAGGTCTATAAGACACACGCATGTACAAACTTACACACAATGAGGGAAAACCCTAATCAGGTTAGCTTCTACCTGTGAGAAACAAAAACCCATGCAGTGCGTAAATCTTTTTTTAAGTATCAGAACACAAAATGTATATATATTCCTTTTAATCATTTACAAACTAGTTTCCTTATAAGGATTCGTTCAGTCTTTTTTGGTGTTCATTGATGTAATTTGTAATTTTTTTCCTTTGAGGTTTTAAAATGTCTTTCTGTTTGAATTTAATTAAAGATTTAGTTTTAAGTTAAATAGGAAGGTCATTATATATCAGTATTGCCTCGTTTCAATTCTAAATCCTAAACTCGCTTTCTTATTATAAAACGTAAAATATTTATGAAAGGATGAAATGAACTGATTTATAGAGCTGCCAGCTGCTCCTTTACTTTCAAATGGGGAAGGTTGGCTTTTCTGCGCACTCGCGCGCACTGCTTGTGCGTAATTGGCGCGCGCGCTCCCTTAAGTGAGGGTAGAGGTCTGGTTGTCTTTGCAGCGCGGCTCAGAAGAAACTTGTGCAGAGAAACTTTGACGAACACCGTCAAATGCCTGTAAGCTAGCAGAAATCTCTGAAGTTTATGTTGCTCTCAAACTCTCCAAATGTGTGACGAGGGAGAGGAAAGCGACGGCGGCGAGAGGGCGCATCTATCGGAGTCCCCCTCTCCGCCTCTGTCAGTGATTTTCCCCGGAGGATCTCCTTCTTCTCCCCGGCCCTTGGACCTTTTCTCCTCCGCCTCTCCGCTGCTGGGGGACACGGACCCGCCTTATCTAGCCTCCTCAGAGTGCCTGCACCTGTCTCCGGAGAACCTGGAGCTCGGGGTTTCCACAAGCTTCACACCGCCAAAGTTCCGTCAGCGCACGGCGGGCGCCGGCTCTCCGCTTCGAGAGGATTCTCGGAGAGATGTGGGATTTGATCACTACGATGTCCCCGTTCCCAAATGGAGAGGACGAGGCGCGGAAAGCTCCGAGCGCCTTCAGCACCGCGGACAGAGACTCCAGCAGGCTCCGGAACTGCAGGACTACGGGAACCACTGCTCCTCTCAGCTCATAGACACCGAGTTCAACTCCGAAACACGACAATCGTGAGTCCTATCCTTTATCAGCCAGTAGTTTTGTGCGCACTCCACACACACACAAACACACACGCATATATACACATACATATATATATATATACACATATATATATTTAGTTGAAACACACAACATTTGATGAATTAAAATCACTGACGATGCAACCTACTGTCATTTCAACAGGTAGAGGTTAGTTTAGGTAAGCAGGATTTTCCCTGAGCTTGCTGCGCCAATCCTGCAGGCTGTGACACACAGGAAGCCACGGTTTGTCAGGGCTTTCACGGATTGCATCTGAGTAACTGAAAAAAATGCACATCTTCGTTGGAGGTGGATGAATAGTTCAAGTTTCCTGCATGTTAATATCATTGGAGTTGAACTGTACTGTTTTCTTGAACCACATCCCATCAAGTACCTGGGATTTCCCAATCCCATTTCTAGAGTTAAGCTGATTTGGTTGAAGTGGTTCATCCCTAATGAATATGTGTGTGCACACAATAAATATTCAACTGAGATGGAAAACCTACTTGTTTTTCCATCATATCCTATACTTGTTTGTGTTGATAGAGCTTCTGTTTTGGGTTTAGTGGAGGAGTGCACAGACACAAAGTCACACGTGTTTTTTGGCCTTGAAAATGGAGGAAGACTGTATGTCTAAGATCAGCTGAACTGAAGAAAATGACTCCTTGAGTGGGCAGAAATAGTTCAGTAGGACTTTTCTTCCAGAGCGTACAGTGTCCACTGTGTAACATACAGACCCTCAGATGGGCATGCGCAATGAAATTTAATGAATATTCATTACTGCGGGCTTATAAGCATGACTATCAGATGTTAAGAATGGCAGGCCTCGGTGTCGAGTCTTTGATCTCGCCTGTTCTGCTTCTTTGATACACCAGCGTTCAGCATAAAGGCTCTGTCATGGAAAAAGATGTCTGTGTGCCTTTGCTTGAGCCTGTGTCCTGCACATGAGCTGCTAGGAAAAAGAGAGGGGCACACACCTGGTTTTCATTAGTTCTAGATTATGGTGAGAAATTTACTTTTGATCTGAAAACTGAAAGGGGGCTCGTTGCTTTACAGCGTCTGTGTACGTGGGTGCAATGCTGAGTATATAGACAAGACAGACTTTTAGACTGAAAGACCCCCTACGGCTTCTCTGATTTCCATGCTTTCCATTTTTAATGTTAGATTTCTATCACTGTTCATTTTCTTTCCTTTCTGTGTTCCAGCTGAACTGTAAATGACCTGAAGTGACTGATCCATAACACTGATTATGGCTGATTGGAGATCAACTTAGAGCATTTCTGAAGAGTCAGGAGCTGATTACACAGTCAAGTTAATGACAGAA
Organism: Adrianichthys oophorus; assembly: GCA_036245035.1. Classification (NCBI taxonomy): domain Eukaryota; kingdom Metazoa; phylum Chordata; class Actinopteri; order Beloniformes; family Adrianichthyidae; genus Adrianichthys; species Adrianichthys oophorus. The sequence goes on from BSAI01000162.1 coordinate 8,767,017, forward strand.
ATCTGACATTGAAAATCTTATTGGAGTGAAAAAATAGCAAAAGAAAACAAAAAAAAAAACAAGCGGTTTAAGAAGTGTGCTTTCCCGTTGTTTACAGAACCACTGCTGTGTGCTGTAGTAGTCTAGAAGAGCTGGAGCTCCCATAGCAGAAAGAACATTTCGCTTGTTTTGTTTAATGACTCTGATGAAAGACCCTCTCATTACAGCTCATTAATGCAGATTTACTCATACCACAGGCATTCAGTTTGGTTACAGTTAGTGGCTAAAGACCTACATTAATTTACACATTCTTCCAATCATTCAGTGACCTTTAATGCCCAATGAATGGATATGTTTTGACTGTGAAGACTTTAAAACAAATGTGTTTCAGCGTACGTTTCAAGGTACAGCATTAAACAACTTTACATTAAACTCCAGATGTTCAAGAAGCTTGGCTAAAATAATTTTGCTTCAGAAGTAAATTTTTTTGAATTGCCTTTATAGTTTACCATACTTCTAAATTATGTGAAAACAGTATTGTTTAACTTAAAAATGTATAACACATATTTCCATTTCAAAATATTGTTTTTGAACATAGGGGTTTGTATAAAAGCAAAACACCATAAAAACAACCACTTTGCAAAATCCATAATAGTTTAATTTCACCAGTTGTCTTTTAAAATTGCAACAGATCTGCACATACATTTTCTACATTTCTTTTAATGTAGGTATAATCTTGTTATGTTTCAACAATATTACATGTTTGTATATAATGTTTTACTTTATTTTCAGACTGTCACAAGATGTGGGACGTTTTAGTTCCAAGCATTTTGTATGTACTTTTTGTTTAGGTTAGGCAGCTTTCTGAAAAGGTAACTGCACAGGGCATTACTGAGAATATTTCTTTGAAAAAAGAAAAGCTGAAGAAATTACTGCTGTCTGGTAGAATGGTGTAAAAAGATGATCTGTTGTGCATCGACTATAACTGCAGATACCAAAAGACGGCCAGGTTAGCTCTTTTCAGCTTCTTTTAAACTAATGCAGCCAAATGAAATGCCGTGATTTAAAGTGACAGCTAGAGTCGAGAGCCTTGAATATGAAATTGCAGCAGAGACTCAATTTTTCCTTCAGGTAAAAAAGATCAATTCAGTGACTTGAACCCAAAGGGAAACTGTGTGTGGTTTTACATCTGTAAGTAAGGCAGGGATCTCTTCTTTTTGAAAAATCCTTTGGAAATGAACACATTTGTTGCATACAATAAAAGATCAACTTCCTAGTTTGGTTGTTATTTGCTTTGATTGATGCAGGCCACAGCAGGTGGGACTGGGAATATTACTTGCATACAAATGCTCCACCTATGAGGTGATTCTTTTCAGGACTAAATCATAATCAGACTCAATTTTCTGTAAATTTGAATTTAAAAATTTATATTATCCAACAAACCGTATTTGGGATCAAATGAACAAATGGTGAATATGTGTTTATGCCATCTGTGATGAGCAGGGGGCAGCCATGCTTCAGAATTAAAAACAAAAGCTATTCAAGAACACCCAGCTGTCCTGTTGGACGGTGAATCACAGACAAAGGAACTTTTACTAGGAAAAGTAATCAAAGTGGCTTGTATTTGGTGGCAGCTGCTTTTCCTAGGAGGAAACAGATGAATGACCTGTTTGTAGAAAAAGGAAACCAGTTATGGCTTCCCACAGACATAGATAGAGCATAATGCGTTTCAGATCTGAATCAAAACAATCGTGATGGATGGAGAAGACAACAGAGAGGGATGGAAGAAGAGTGATTCATTACCTTCCTAAAAGGTTATTTAAATGGGCCAGCAGCCATACTTTTTCTATGTTGTTAGGGAATTGTCCAAATGCCTTTCAATAAAGCATGTCGGAGAAGGGATTGGTGTGGTAGTGGAGACCGAGAGAAAATACTCAACTTCTAATCTTAATGTTTTATGGGGAATTAATGGCACAAACAAGCTCTCTCAGAAACTGTCAACAACAGCGGCATGCTAATATAAGCTATCAAAGGGTTTGTAGTCCACCTGTTTGGGGAGAATGTGATGCACTCACACTTTGAATGCACAGCTATATAGTGTGCATGTGAATGAAAATGAAGAAAATAAAATAGAAGAAAAAAAAGCCTTTTCTTCCTATTTTTCCGCCGAGGCATTTTCTGTTGATGTGTGTAAATAAGAAATCAAAAGTTGGAATGTCCGCATCATTTAAGTCGACACACACACAAAAGCAGTGTGTGATTAGATTAATACCCTGCTCAAAAGGTGTGCTAGCACATTTATTCACATCCTCAAACACCCAGGAGAAAGATTTCTGCAACAAACAGCTTTCTCTTTTCATGCGCCATTGTCCACACACACACAAAGGTAACTAAATAAAGATATAAAAGTAATTACAAATATTTTTTTTTGTTTTTTTTAAACATCATTAAATATCATTTTCAACTGGAATACCTATATAAGTCTTTATTATTCTTGTAAGTTAATAATGCAGAATGTTTTTGTTGGTTGTTGATAAAAATCAGAAATTAAGCATGTTTGTTGATTTTTACCAATAATAAAAAAAAAAAAAAAAACCTGCTGATACCTTCCCAAAAAATCATTAAAAAGTGTGAGATGTTGGAGAATATTTGATTTTCTGCTGGTTAGGGCATCAGTGAATATCAATGCCAGTTTGTTGTTCCTGAACCAATTGAGCTGACAACTTAATCTCATTCTTACGGCTGGAGCCATCCACAGCTGTCACCTTTGACCTCAGGGGTGGTCCATTACTCTGGTTGGAGATTTTTCTTTCATCGTGAGAGTGCACTGTGTGATGTCAAAGTAACTGTCTTTGTTAAGTGCTGCTGATTGTGTTTGACCGGCCTTTGCCCACTGACTAGAAGAGAAATGACTATTATTTTTCCATTTCATCATATTAGGATTGATATAAATTAGACTATCATCCGTGGCCTTCAACTGATTCCCCACCCTGAAATCTTAATTACATCATCCATTCTTCTAATGTTTATGTCCTCTGCCTCAGCATCCTTAAATGTTAGTGTTTCCCCCTCATTTCCCATGTGAAAAGTCTTAATTTCTGCCTCCAGGGTGGAAGCCATGAATCGCCGTCACACCACGCTCAGGGAGAAGGGGCGTCGCCAGGCAGTACGGGGACCAGCCTATATGTTCAATGAGCGTGGCTCCCCCCTCACCGCAGAGGAGGAGCGCTTCATGGATGCTGCAGAGTACGGAAACATTCCTGTGGTGCGCAAAATGCTGGAAGAGTCCAGAACACTGAACTTCAATTGTGTAGACTACATGGGCCAGAATGCTTTGCAGCTGGCAGTGGGTAACGAGCACCTGGAGGTGACAGAGCTGCTGCTGAAAAAGGACGGTTTGGCAAGGATTGGGGACGGCCTTCTTTTGGCTATTTCCAAAGGTTATGTTCGAATCGTGGAAGCCATCCTGGCTCATCCGGCTTTCGGTGGGGGCATCCGACTGGCTCTGAGCCCTCTGGAGCAGGAGATGCGGGATGATGACTTCTACGCCTACGACGAAGATGGAACGCGCTTCTCGCATGACGTCACGCCCATCATTTTGGCAGCTCACTGCCAGGAATACGAAATCGTTCACATACTTTTGACAAAGGGGGCCCGCATAGAGAGGCCCCATGACTACTTCTGCAAATGTTTGGAATGTGTGGAGAAGCAGAAGAAAGACTCGTTCAGTCACTCACGCTCCAGGATGAATGCATATAAGGGCCTGGCCAGTGCAGCATACCTGTCCCTCAGCAGTGAGGACCCCGTACTCACTGCACTTGAACTCAGCAATGAACTGGCAAGACTGGCCAACATAGAGACAGAGTTTAAGGTGAGGTGACCTTTACTTTCCTGTCTATCAGGAATGATTTCATACAGAATAAATAGCTTTTTCTAGGAATAAAAAAATATATTTAAAAAATAAATTAGAGAATACTTTTATAGAACACCAAAATATGGCAAAACCAAAGTATTTTTAAAATCTTTTCAGTTTTCCCTCAAAGAAAAAACAATTCAAAGCTTAATTTCCTCCAACAGTTAAAAAAAATCCAACAGTAGGTTTTCTGATAGTTTAAAGGTTAATTATATTTCATTGCTGGAATTTACTAAATCTTCACTTTTTTAAAAAATAATGTATTTGAGTAATAGTTAATTTTGTTTACATTGTTTTTCTGTATCATTCTACTTATGCTGGGGCTCTTGTCACCTAATGCTTTAAGTAATTTATTGTCTTTGTGTCTGTTTATGCTTCTACTCCATCCCGCCAAATGAAAAGCTGTCCTTATTGCGCAGCTCATCACAGTTGTCAAAAGCTCTGATATTCATTAAGCTGTTGAGGTTTACCGCACTAATGATAAAGCAAACAGACTAGAACACTAAACATGTGACCTGTTGATGTTGACGAGTGTGGAAATCACAGCACAAGCAACCACAAACAACAAAATCTCTCAAAGGAAACGGAGATCCTCAGGTGGAGATACTAGCTTTTGTTTTTACACAGACCACGGTGGTGCAGAATTTAAGACACAAAAATATAAAATAAATGATTCAAAGTAGGAAAAGACTAGCATTTGTCTTTACTTTCTGTGTTAAATGTTTTAACATAACTTTGACCAAATGAACAAGTAAAACAAGTCTTCTCTGAAAGTTTATGGTGAACAATAAATGCAGTAAGAGTAAGTAAAGTGATGAAAGACTAAAAGAAAAAGTACTAGCTTGACAAAATATTGAAGAGATAAGTGGTGAGGACCCTTCAGCTGCTTATCTAAAAACACGCAGTCAGATATCTGATCCTGTTCAAGAGTGTGATTTTGTCACTGACTGTGAAATAACGAGTTTTTTTGTCACAGATTTAGAAGGTTCAAAAAAGGGAATTACCAAAATTGTTCACTGATCTCTGCTAGTAGTTAGGCCCAGTTCTGTGTTCTCTGTCATTTTACTCTTTTCTTTTGGACACTTAATTATTCCTGTAAACAGTGATTTCGGATGAAGTTTGATTTAAAGTCACTGAATACTCTGATGTTTACTAAGGACAATAGTAGGACACGAAAACACCTCAGTTTCAATACAGTCCATGTCAATATCACAGGAATTTTTTTTAGGTCATGCTATCAGAATTTGTGTCACACTTTTACTCTGTTATTATTTTTATTTTCACAACAAGTATTTTTACTTGTTTGTGTACATTTTTTAACCTATATGTTATTAATATTTTCCCCTTATGCACACATATCTGCTACCTTTAAGTTTGAAATTCAGTCATTTCACTTGTCATCTTTGTCCTGTCTCCCAACAAATTAATGAGAGGGGCTCTCCTGAGGGACTGAGGTAATATAGCAACTTATCTGTCTCATTTCCATCTCATTATCACCTTCCTGTCTCTTCTCATTATTGTGCTCCTTGTCCTTCTTCACTTTTGCTTATTATTCTAATAATGTTTACTCTGTGCACAAAGCAGTAGCCTGGGTTTATGCAAAAAGCTAAAAAAATGCCTCAAAAGAAATTCCTGCAAATGAATCCTAAGCATGTAAGCATAATGTCTCAATAAATAAACTTATAACACTTGATACAAGACACAAATACTACACATTTACTTTATATAGTGACTCATTTTTAGAGAAGACATTTTACTTATAACAAATGTATTAATAGTTTTTAGATTTTTCATTTAGATTATTCACTCTTGTATCCATGTTTAGTTATCGATAACATTAAAATAAAATGCACATTTGTCAGATTAAACTTTTTATTACTTAGGTTAATTTAATTTCTCATGTAAAAAAAGGGTATTTTTATTTGAACTTATCCTTTTATCTAACCTTTCCTGTACCATTCATGTCAATTCAAGTGGGTTCCAAAAAAAGAATGAATTATAAAAGTCTTCAGGTTACTTAGTATTTGTGAAATACATAGATCTTGTTATTTATTTGAATGTGCACAACCATTCAAAAGTTTGGGGTCACCCAGACAACTTTGTGTTTTCCATTAGAAGTCACATTTTTATTTGCCAAATGAGTTGTACATTGAATAGAAAAAATTGTCAAGACATCAACAGGGATAGAAATCCTTTATTTAATTTTTTCATTAGAACTTTGCTTTTGTCGATGAATCCTCCATTTGCAGCAATTCCAGAATTGCAGACCTTTGGCATTCTAGCTGTTAGTTTATTGAGGTAATCTGGAGAAATGTTATTCCACTCCTCTAGAAGCCCCTCCCACAAGTTGGATGGAATGGATGGGCACTTCTACCGATCAAGGTGCTCCCACAACAGCTCAATGGCGGTTAAAGCTTGTGACTGCGCTGGGCACTCCATTACAGGTTCCTCTGCCCAATGTCTTAGTTAATTGTCCAGATTAAATGTTTTCCTTTGTTAGCCAGTCTCAGATACGACTTTTTCTTTGCTTCTCTGCCCTGAAGTCCAGCATCTCAAAGTCCCCTCTTCACTGTAGATGTTGACACTGGCGTTTTGCAGGTCCTGTAAAATGAAGTTTAACAAAGTTGAGGACCTGTGAGGTGTTAATTTCTCAAACTGGAGACTCGAATGTACTTATCTTCTTGCTCAGTTGGACAGCAAGGCCTTCCACTTTTTTCGACGCTGCGTAGAGCCTGTTTGTGCTGTTCTCTGGAGAGAGTAGTGCACAGCATTGAAGGAAATCTTCAGTTTCTTGACAATTTCTTACATGGAATAGCTTTCATTTTTAAGAACAACAATTGACTCTGGAGTTTCACATGAAATTTCTCTTTTTCTGGCCATTTTGAGTGTTTAATTGACCCCACAAATGTGATGCTCCAGATCCTCAACGTACTCAAATAAAAGTCAGTTTTATATCTTCTCTAATCAGCCAACTGTTTTCAGCTGTGCTAACATGATTGCACAAGGGTTTTCTTATCATCTGTTAGGCGTCTGAGACAATAGGCAAACACATTGTACCATTAGAAGACTGGACGTATGGTTGATGAAAATGGCCGTCTGGTCAATCTATGTAGATAATGCACCAAAAACCAGACAACTGCAGCCGGAAAAGCCAAAAAATAAATAACAATTTTATTCCAGAAAGTGCAGTGTCTGATAGCTCCCTGGTCTCAGGTGTTCCAAATCTGTTTAGATAATGTAATCAGCCAGTGCGATCAGCTTCCTTAGCACCTCAAGGACACTCAGATGCAATCTCCATCACAGCGTACACCTGAACTGCAAAGCTGAGAGGACAAGTGATGAAAATGAGCCTTTTCAGTTCAAGAAACATTTGAATTTCCCATTTTCCATTTTTGTTCCTGTTTGCTTGTGCATGTGGTGTTGTTAATGTTTTACTTAGTGGTTCATTTTCTTATTTCAGTAGCTGACGAGTTTCTCCAGCAATGACTACTAATATGACAAAAATTGAGTTTTTGGAGCGATAAGACATTTTTTTCTTTATTATATTCTAAATGACTGTGCAAAGCCATGAAATTTCTTCATTTTCTACATAACTTTTCTAACTTTTTGGCAAGGAAAGTCTAAGTTTTATGATATTTTGGCAAGTTTTTGGAGCCCATACATATTCTTGCTGCTGCCGTCTTCCCCTTAAACTATCCACCAATATTATTTTATTTATTTGTTTTATCAATTCCACAACTTTCTTAAAATAATCTTACCCACACCATCGAGGTCTTGTAGGTTTTTTTCTTGGCTGGGTTATGTATGCTGCATTTTTAACCCCTTGCTCCCCCATAACATTATTAAGAAGCTGTGAGCCAGATTTTTTAGCAGACAGAAAAATAACAAGGTGATTCTAAATAGATGTACTCCTATTGGATATTTAAATGAAGCTGAAGGAATTTCATTGTATAAAATAGAAAAAAATGTGATTTAAAAATAAATACATTTGTAAAATACTGAAATGACCTCTGAACGTGTTTACGTATGCAGAAAAAAAGCCTGATTTCTTGAGGTAACACTATCTAGATCAGTGTTTTGTCACGACTACAACACCTGAGCTCACAAAGCTTTATCTCTAAAAGGTCACTGCTTTCAGCTTTGCTGACATGCAATTGATTGAATGTTAGTGTGACACCTTTGTGCAGATAAACCTAAACGAGTGGTTTTGTGTGCATTTGAGTCACCAACGACAACAAAATATGCGCACAATCCCCTGCTAGTAAACACTGTTCCTACCCTTTCGGCAAAACATCTGACAAAACTGTAATGAGTGTTGTTCCAAGTTGCATATTTCGTGAACTGCTGTAGGCACCAGTACCTGCCTGAAAACCCAACATTTATCTTGACCTTTCAAACCAACACGTCAATTTCACACAAGTGCCCCAGGAAATACAGGCATGAAACCTGCAAATGCTATTTGGATAGAAAATACTGTGTGATGTGTTTATTTTCTTTTTTAATAAAATAAGACAAAAGTTTGGGAAGTTTGGCTTATTTTGGTGGGTATCAACTGAAGTGTAGTGGCATAACCTTTCTTTTCAACTCCCACCACTGACTTGTCCATCTGAGCTCAGTCACGTGAAACCATTCCTACTCTACTGTTCAATTTCATTCCTCCTATCTTATCCTTTGTCTCCTCTCTTGAGACAAAAGCTGTCAACCTTGCAATCATATTGGATTTTCTTATCATGGAGCATCACAGATGTTTTTAACTTGCAATGTTTCCTTCTTTTCAGTTTAAATCCAATCATAAATTAACTTCAGCATGAAACTGTGATTGGAATAAGCTGGTGATGATCTTTCTTTGTCATGATTTTTAATATCTAATTCAGAATAGCGTGGTGCAATTCTTTCTGCATGTTAGAGTTGAAGAATACAGTTTAAAAAAAAATCTGAAACTAAACCATTAACCATAAAATGCTGAGCTTTCGAACAATTTCAATGAATGGCATGGGTGCACAGTAGGCAGAGAAGACCCCCGGATCGTTCTTGCAGATAGCAGAAATTGCTGTAAAAGAAGATTTGTCAAAAGTTAAAGAGTGAAATAGTGTGCTTTGAAAAAATATGGTGCAGAAAGCCTAATGAGAAGCACGCTTTGCAGAAATATGTGGAACCTCAATTTTAGGTGTTGTGAAGACAAGTGAAACAAAGGGACCTTTAATGGGAGCCAGGAGAAGTGAATTCCAGTGTGTAAAGATTAGCTGCCTGGGTCGGATGTGTAAATGTAATAAAATCACACATTCTTCTGATATTTGCCTGGATTTCTGACCTATCTGATGGGCTAATTTATTCAATTGTTTTTGCATCGTTTAAACATAAAAATCTTTTTTTCTGTATTTTGGTCCACTTGGTGAAGTAAAAATGTAACTCTAAACTTGGTGTTTTTTAACCTGAATTCCCTTCATTATATGATTTTAGATTAAAATGGTGTTTCAAAAATTGCAATTATTTAAAAGGTAAAAGTGAAAAAAAAAAAAAAGAAATTTAATCTTTATATGTTTAACAGTGTAAACCATGTTTGACTGCATACTGAAAGGATTGTTTTGTCAACTTAGGAACATCAAACCAACAAATTGGAGGGTTTTACAATTTTCCACCTTCTCCACTCTTGTACAGAATGACTACCGTAAGCTGTCCATGCAGTGTAAAGACTTTGTAGTGGGTGTGTTGGACCTTTGTCGGGACACAGAGGAGGTTGAGGCCATACTGAACGGCGATGTGGATCAGTGCCCACCGAGCCCCTACAACCGCCCCTGCCTCAGCCGTGTTAAACTCGCCATCAAGTACGAAGTCAAAAAGGTAAGAAAAATCAACAGAAACTTATATATTATATATATATATATATATATAATGTGTGTTTGTTTGCTCAGAGGGACCTTTAAAGGCTCCAAATTTAAGAGAATGTGAATTTTCTGTTAATTATTTAATGGCTCAAGATCTACAGGGTTAACAATACATGTTGCTTTTTCTGTAAAGCAGAATAAATCCTCCTGCTTTCAATCATATTAGACTAAACCTTTTTATCCCAGTCAGATCAGCTTTATTTTTATCATTTTTTCAGATGCAACAAAAAAAAAGTTTTAATTTTAAAGGCTCTACACCCTTTTTATTGAGTTTAACGATATTTGAATCAAGGAATTAATATAGCAAGTACACATATATTAGATTATGAATAATCCAGATAAGCAGTTTGGAAACCATTAAACTAGGAACTGAGAATTTTAATTGCATTGTGATTAGATATTACCAGACAATCATTATAGCCAAAAATAATGATTAGAAATATTGCTCTAACAATGCGAGTGAAAATGCTTCTAATTACGAGGCCATTTTGATTCATGAAGCCCATTTCATAATGTTCACATTGCTGAAAGTGCTTACTAAACAAAATAAATAAGCAATCAGATTATTTTCTTAAATATTCAGAGTAACTAAATACATATTAGGAACAATTTTTCTACAAAATTAAACAAGCTTACATCTAGGAAGGAAAAGCAGGTGACATGTGATCTGCAGAAGTGAACCAATGAGGATTCAGGTTCCTCACCAACCTTAAAACTAAACTCTATGATTGCCACCAACATCCAAACTACATTTGATCTTGAGATTTGAAAGGAATAAATGTTGATATTTTAATAAAGTGTCAAATTTACGCTTTCAGTTTTGTCCAGAAAGTTCCAAGCAATGACAAATCCAAATACAGACGTAGAGGCTGGACATCAAATCATAAAATACGATGTACTGATACACGACACAAAGATTTAACTGTAGCCTTTTAGCATGCCACAGATGGGCAAGTGCCGTTTAGTTGATCATTTTGTAAAAAGCTGAATAAATTATGATAAAATACATTTCTAAACTCCTAAATGTACTTCCTAGGGGAATAAAAAAAGGTAGTCTCATTAAAATGACAATTACCACCCAAACACAGACATCAATTTTACAGAGATTCCAAAACTTTAAAAAATGTGTATTAGCACATCATTAAGTAACACTAGTGGATACGTTTTGCTCCTGAGCTGCTTGTCATTAGAACATACTTCAAAGTTTTCTTTCTTATCAAATTGTAATGAGGTTTTGCAGCCTCCATGTTACTGACAGCATAAACAAAATCTAGCAGTTTCATGGTGACTGTATGCTAATACACAAGGACCTAAAATATGACAAAATGCAACTTCAAGGGTTAAAGTAATAATAAGTGGGTTCTCAGGAGATAAGTAAGAAGTTATGGATGTTTCATCATACAACTTGACTACCTAAAGCTTTTTGTAAATTGAGTAAAAAAAGCATTTCAAAACTAAATGGCAGCATTTCATTCATCATTGCACAAATACACAATAAATTATTTCCAGTCAGTTGCTGGTCTGATGGAGTATGGATGGCTGTCTGGTCAAAGTTTGATCAGTTAGAGAGCCATTACTGTGCCTCAGCTGGTCTGTCCACAGAAACACACCAATTAAATTTTGAGCTGAAATAGTGGTGGGTGGAAGGATGCACAGGTGTTGTGCACCAGAGGCACATATAGGAGCCGATTCTCTTTTCAAATGTGAATATAGCACATTTCCAAGCTAAATACATGTGTCCAGAATGCATCAAAACATTTGACAGCTTTTGAAGTTTCAATTTAAACGTGCGTTAACTCGAAGAAGAAAAATTATTGCTATTGTGCATTTCAGTCAGAAGAGGGCTCACCACACAGACCTCTTTTTTTCAGGGATGTTCTAGGGTCCTTGAGCTCCACTTCATGTGTCTTTTTAATAAGCAAGCTTGCCTCTGCACCTATTTTTTGGAATAGACCTAATTCCAGTATCCACTGTAGGTTGACAGGTGTATCTGAGAAGCAGGTAAAGTTTTAGTCTTCAGTCTTCAGTCATGTTCTTTCAGGTGGTGGATAGCTTTAGTGTATTTTTTTTTGCCCCTCCACTGATGTTAATTGTAGGGACTCAGGATTCTGGAAGGGTAAAGGTCACACAGAATGCACAATGTAAAAACAAAATCAGGATTAATGGTAACCCCAGAACCCATCTGTTCCAAAGCCAGACACAGCTACATTGGAAAAGCCTTGCTCAGATCCTGCAAGCAGTGGCGGTTCTGCCATAAAACATTACTAAGAGTGAAAGTAACTCTTATGAGGATAACATCACAGATTTTTGCTTGGAGTTTAATTACTTTCATTATATGATTCAGGAAAACTACATGCAACTAGTGCAACTTAGAAGCTTGAAAATTCTTATAGATTATTAGGCTGTCATTACATGACTTAAAATGAAAAAAAATAGCAACTCTTATAAGGATAACATCACACACAAGTTTAATTTAGGTTTAAAATACCAAAATCAACCTCGAAAATACACAAAACACCTGAACTGCTTCTCTTAGTAGAAAAAAATGTAACAAATATTTTAGAAGTGCATTTAATATAGATAGAAAAATTGACCATTCTGACAAAATATTTAGAGTAATAATAAGTAATAATACTAAGAGACAAAATACTGGATACATGTAATTACAAATGTCTAAATAACGTGACTGTAGGTTATCATGTTGTGTTATGCTTTTTTAATGACAGCATGAGTGAAGAAATTATTTAAAATTGGTTGAATGTGAGTGAATATAAAATTTTATTTAATTAGCTGCATTTAATGCACAAATTGAGTTTGGATTAATTAAACATTAAAAGTACAAGCTAACAATAGCCTTAGCCTAACTATTCTAAGGTTATTGTGTATGTTTAATAAAGTTGTCTTAAGGTGCTTGCACACCGAAAGTGATTCACACGGCGAAGGCGGCCAGTTTCAATGTAACGTCAATGGTACAGATGCGAGGTCCGCTGGATGAGCAAACTTTTCAATCTGTTGCTTGTAGTTCCTAAGTTTAGTTTTCCCCACAACATTTGAGATCCCTCCTGACTGGAGAACATACCAACCTGGTAGCAAAAGAGGTTGTTGGAAAAATTCCCTGGGGCTGGTGAACTAGATGTCACCTGATGCTTAATCTAAGGTTTGTGGAACAAAAATTCAGTATGGAAAATAACATCTGTAAAAGTAACTAATTAAGCTGTTTTCAATACAACAAGTGAGCTCATTTGTTTGACTTGAGTGTTGCATAGCTGTCAGTAGGAGACCATTGTCTGCTTCCAAAGCTGAAGACTTCTTTGCAACTATAGACCCTCTTTAAAAAGAACACCAGGTTGGAACCTTACCTTCCAGGCCAGACTGAGCAGCTGCAGGTTGTGTAAAACTGGAAGAAAATCCTGTCTGACCAGGAAGAAACCTAAAGCTAGCAGAGTGCTCCATCTCAGGTGTGGAAAAACTCAAGCTTGTGAGTGCTGGATCTGTCTCAAACGCACAATTTGCTCTAGTTCTTTTGTTGTCTTTTTTCTGGTCAGCAAGGTTTGAACTTAATTTTTAAGGAACTTTAAAAAAAAAAAAAAAAAAAAAACAGTCTGCGACATAAGCCTATGCCTTGTGCGAGTGAAGGAAAACATTTCCTTTGTGAGAAACCACAATGAATGCACTGTCAGTAAAGTTGAGACAGAAAGTCCTCTGAAAAAAGTCTGAACAAGCTAAACATGTTCTTTTTTTATTGGCAGAAATAAAAAGCCAGAAAAAGGTTTTGGAGAAAATCTTGAAATGGTCATGATGAAAGCAGAACCAGTTTGAGCGCATGAATGTGGCCAGATGCCAGCCCTAACCATTCACTGCTAACAAGCTAACAGCATGCAGCTGCAGATAAGGGATTCTCAAGCCTCAGCATGTAAAAATGAATCTATACAAATATTGTTTATTATTTCTATCTTCTCATTGTTTCTTTTAGTCAGGGATTAGATTTAATAAGTCTTATTGGGTTTAAAAATATATTAGAAACACTTGTTACCAGGTTGCACAGTTGGTATTGTTGCCTCACAATAGGGAGGTCATAGTTTGCAATCCTGGCTGGCACTCTCAGCGTGGAGCAGTCATGTTTTTTTTTTTTTTTTTTGTGCGTGGATGGTTTCTGTGGGCACACTTCTTCACAGCTCATTTTCATGGGTTGAAATGATCATTTTAGTTTCTTCTTTAGGGCTAAATGTACATCTTACGCCTCTAAAGTCTCATTCTTTGGACTTGAGCTGCATACTATTACTATTTGTCGTGCAATTAAAATCAAAGCAAGTCCAAATTCAGAGACTAGGTCATATGAAGATCAGTGCATTGTGCTTTAGGTTCACAGCTGGTGACATATAAGTATTAAAAGAAAACAGAAAGACTAAAGGAACATTACCAGTTAATTTGACTTATAAAAACCTTCACTCATCTAGAAATTATTCATTATTATTATATGAAGTTGTCTTATGCCCAAACAGTTTCATAAAAATATCAGTGTGTTTTCATGTGTGTGGCCTCTGAAGACCCAGAGTCAACTCCTCACTGGTGTCTGGAAAAGAGCTAATCCCCAATGAGATAAAAGTGTTTTCTAAATGTCAATTCAAATCTGTTGCCCCATTTTTTATGACAAAACTCTTGTAGCAGTCATCCCCAACATGCCATTTTCAGGTATAACCATGTGGTTGTGTGTGGGGGGATGCAGTAAACCAGTATATAGGTCCATTTTTGGTTGATTACTTATTGAGAAACATTGTTTAAGACATACCTGTTTTTTTTGTTTGTTTGTTTTAGTCATTTTTATTGAGTACACATGTGGGACATCTCTGACTGAAGGAGGATGAGGTGGCATAAAAAGTAATAAGCAGACAAAATGGTGGGAGAGTAGTCTTTCAGTATAGGGTCGCTGAAAATTGAGCTGTTTACTGTTTATTGACCAACAAAAAACATTGAGGTGATTATTGACTGTCCTCAAGTCTATACCCTCAGGTTTTCAAATAGTATTTCTTCCTTTTTTCCCCACCAGATCTTTGTGAGCTTCATAAATCTCTCTTAGAAACATATCAGAAATGAATGTAAATATTTGGTATATTTCTGATTCACAGCCCACACTCCCAACACTCAATATTAAATTGACTCCCCAACCTGCCTGTGGGCACTTATTTCTTTTTAAAGTAGGCCAAGTGGTATCTATGAACACTTTTTATGTGAGAATTCCGTGGTTCAGTTATAATTTTTTGGTTTTTTTGTTTGGTCATCTTCTGAGTAATCCTTGTCAGTCACACCAGTTTTAGGTTCCTGATCCACATCGGTCTTCATTTCAGTTAATTACCCTCACCCTATATAATGTCTGGTTTTCAGTTACTCCTTGCCAGGTCATCTGCTGTGCTGTCACCTTTTTGTTGGTCCTATGATTTTTTTTGTCATGTTTCAGTTTATTTATTAAATGTTTTGCTTTTCCACCAACAAGCCTGCGGTCCCCTGCATTTCGGGTCCTCCACCACCACTCTGTGACTTTAAAATCTGTGATTTTAAAACAGTATGTAAGTGTAAAAAAAAATTCAGCAAAAGTGATATTAGTAAAAACCCAGCCTGAAAAATCAGCAAAAAAGATATTTTTCAAACTTTATTTACATTAATATTTTTCAGTTTTAAAATTACACTGATTATTTTTTAATCAATGATTAGCTATTCCAAAAATAGTCATCCACTGTGCTTATTTACAAGGTGAGAAACTACACAACTCTTTTTTATTTAAAAAGTTCAACAGGTTTCTTGTATTTAAACTAAAATCGCTATAACAGCACCTCTCTATTTTATGTGAAACTTTTCTAGATGTTTGTATGTAAGGATGCAACAATAACTGAACAAACTAAAGATTAACTTCATCTCTCTTTTTTCATGAGAATATTTGTCTTTTTAGTGTTTTCATATTGAACTGCTCCGTCTAAATTCACACATTCAATGTGGTCTAGAAAATCAGATATTTATTGTCTAAAATTATCTAAAACCAGGGTTTTTTTGAGTTGCAGAAGCTAAATGTGTTGTATATATTTTAAAATGCAACATACTGTATTAAAATCATGTGTGTAATATATGCAGTTTGAATTTGTATGAAAAATAACATACAAACATTGATCTATTAGCAAAGAAAAAAAAATATTTTTAATAAGTTGTCTGAGTAAAATAGATTAGTGTTTCTTTGAAAACATAAAATCTTGTGTTTGTTGATTTTGCTGGGTTTACTTTTCCCTCAATATTGCAACATGTTTCATTTTTGGATCTTGTCTCTTTTCAGTTTGTCTCTCATCCCAACTGCCAGCAGCAGCTGCTCACTATCTGGTACGAGAACCTGCCAGGCCTGAGGCAGCAGTCTTTTGGTGTGAAATGCTGGACAGTGCTGGGCGTTACAGTAGGCCTGCCCTTTCTGGCTATTGCCTACTGGATAATACCATGTAGCAAGGTATGAACACACGACAGTTCGCAAAACCAAATTCACAAAGAGGAAGAAATATTTATATAATCTCTCAGAGATATGAATGTAATTATTTATAGGTCATTTAAAGTCCTAATAGAGCCAAATTCAATTTGATTTAATATTTTGCTGCAAACATTTCTAATTTTTTCAAGAATTCAACATAATGATGCTGGGATTCTTAGTGTGCCATCTAAGTGTTAACATGAAAAATCCTGAAGATACACTTGCTTCTGAGGGAAAAGTCTTCACTTTTCTATTAAAGTTTTTTGGCTACTTCTTTTTGTATATATATAGAAAATACTAAAAAGTTGAATCATTTTTAATAGGCTATGAAAATATTTCCATAATCAAATGTAAATTAAGAACCACCAAGCTATGTAAAACAGAGGAACGGTGACGTGTAGGTCAAAAAAGGCAAGCCAAGCCTGCTGAGTTTGTTTGTACAGGACTCCACAGTGAAACTTGAACTAACTCTGGCTGTGTTTGTTAGATAGGATCAGCTGGCAAAGTAAACAGACATGTTTGCAGTTAGACTTTCAGCTGTTGACTGACCCAAAGAGATAAAAAGATTGTTGAAAAAGAGTTCAGAACAGAATCTTTCCTATTGAAATTATAATCTCTGATTTACAGACAAAGTCTTAGATAGAGTCACACATGAACAATCCAAAACACCCACAGGATTTGTTAATCGGAGAAATCAAAGGTGTTTAAAGAGTGAATGAGTGTTGTGGTTTATTTATTCAGTTCTCCTAGTACATTTCTTGCATCTTGTGAGGGTTTGTCCTGACACTTTATTTTGATTTCCTGTTTTATTTTGAAGGTTTGATTTCTATTAAGGCTGAAAGTGTGGCTTCCTGCCATTTGATTCTTTACTGTAGACATCCTTTCATTCATTATATTATAGCCTCAAATATTAGTGGGTGCCGTTCATTCAATTTGTAGATCAAATAGTTTTTATGAGTCTTTTTGTTGTCTTTAAGGTGATTCATAGAAATTGGACTTCAATTCTTTGTGTTTCAGTCTTTGTGTTTTGTTAAACAATCTTTGTCCTTTTAGCTTTTTCTTTTAGTCTAGAAAGAGAACTTTTTTAAAAATGCAAAAATGCATCATATAACAACTATTGTATATATACATACATATACATACAAGCTGAGTTTTTTTTCATATAATGAGTCTTACCCCATTAGGTTTTTGCACAGCTCCCGTACTTCATTACATGTTTTAATGCTCTATCAAGGAATTTTTAATTTAAAAAGTGACACAATATGATCAAGCCCTCACGGGCAACCAGGAAATGAACAAGTGGTTATGCAAATCTGCTCATCAACCTGGATAATGCTCCACCGCCTTATCATCAGCCGCTGTGTGTCCATTTGTGCATGAAGATGTGCTGCTTCCTGTTTTGTGTGGAGAGCTAATGCTACATGTCTAATAAATTAGACATTCTGCAGAGGCAGAGAAATAGAGAGCAGCTGATCTCAAGAGTGTCTGTAAGGATGAAGAGCAGCTCTGAGAGCTTCTCCACCACTGGGACATGGATTCAATCATGAGACACTGGCTGTGTCTGATCTGACTGCCTCACAAAGACACCTGCTTGTGTAAACGTGTGCGTGTACACGCGTGCATGCAGATCTGATTATGAATGCATCAACCTGACTGTGATAGTCTGTGATTTTGTTATACCCCAGAGTGAGCAACAGAAAATGTATCAGAATCGACAAATAACGTGATCACAGAAGGTCACACAGCCGACTGTGGATTATTAGTGCATCTGTGTCAGTGTGGGTTATATTCTATTTTTTTTATGAGTTGAAACAGCACAACAACCAAAGTCAAGAGGGTTAAAGATTTTGATTTTAAAAAAGATAAACCTCCAAATGCAGCAAATTGACGCATACTTTTTTTTTGTGAAGATATGACAGAAGCACTAGAAGTGTCAATGAAAGTGAAAGAGATGATGAAGCAGACATCAAATCAGAAATAAAAATGATCAAAGATCAAGCTTCAATGTCATCTACTTCATTGTGTTTAGCATTTACTCCTGCTGCTGAAATAAATCATTTTGTCTGATTATCCCGTCAGTTTCTTCATGTCTAACAACTAATAATATTCCTCATTTTAGTGTGATCCCAGCAGACTATTTTCAAAAACCCAAAACATAAGCTAAGAGATAAAAATTAATAATATATTTGTTTTCCTCAACTCAAAACAATGAGTTTCTCAAAAGCATAAAAACAAAAAGAACAAGGACTTGTGATTTCAACTTTTGTACTATATTAGCTCTAGCTGTAACCTTTACTTGTATAAAAAAGCTGAATTATGGAGTAACTTAATAAACATCTTTTCAATGGTTTGCTTTTTTATCATTCATTCATTCATTTTCCAATCCGCTTTATCCCTTTCGGGGTCACAGGGTTGCCAGAGCCTAACCCGGCTACTCATGGGCGAAGGCAGGGTACACCCCTGGACTGGTCGCCAGTCTGTCGCAGGGGCCACAATCACACACCCATGCACACTCACATTCACACCTAGGGACAATTTAGAGTAACCAATTAACCTATGAAGCATGTTTTTGGACGGTGGGAGGAAGCCGGAGTACCCGGAGAAAACCCACGCATGCACGGGGAGAACATGCAAACTCCACACAGAAAGGTCCCCCAGCCAGGACTTGAACCGGGAACCTTCTTGCTGTGAGGCAGAGCGCTAACCACTGCGCCACCGTGCAGCCCAGGTTTGCTTTTTTAAATTTTAATACATTTTGAAATGGCAGCCCATCACAACTACTAAAATACTATAGAACAGTTGCATTTTTTGTCCAGTTACTTTAATGAAAAGGATGAAGGAAATGTTATTTCCGAATTCTGTAATGTAATGCAAGCAGGAATAGTTTTCTGCAGCATTTTTTTTTAAGTGCCTCCTCCGGTAAGGAATATGTTTATTTCTGTCCTAAAGCTGCTTAAACACATCTAAAGAGCAAAATGTGTTAAGTTGCTTTTTCTCTTGTATCATTTTTCTTTGTCATGTTTTTAGATTTGATGTTTTTTTTTTATTTGAAACATTACCTGCCTTGGACAAGATTTACGAGTTTTTATTATTTGCTCCATAAAAACTGAAGTAAAAAAGTCTGAGTCTGAAAGTGCACATCTAGAACATAAAATGAACTATTACAGACAAAGTGGTCTCTCATTTACACTCATGTGAAAGGGAGCACAGCTGGGGGAGCACAGCCATCACAAGAGCACACTCATGTCTTTCACCTTTCTTCAACTTTTTTAAATTCCTTTTTTGCTGGTAGTCACTTATTCAGCCATTTAACACTGATCTATGAAACATTTGAAAAGAAATTGGAGCAGGTCACTGAAGAAGGGGAATTCTGTTCACACACGACAGAACTCTGGAGGGGTGAACATCTTTTTAAGCTGTAGATCTTCAGATAGAAGAACTGGACTAATAACTGAAATAAATCAAAAAATACAGGTAAAGAACTTGAAAAAGTATTTACAAGAGCTGGTAATGATTGCTTAAGACCTCTTTAAAGACCAACTCCAATGCAAGTCGCATTTTTGAAATGTTCTTGTAGTATTTTTCTCAAAGAGGGCATACATAAAATAATTCCACCTGGTTCTGGTTTGCTCCGGTTTTGTTTGCCAATTTTTTTTGCTATGATAATGTTAATTTGGGCTTGTGAGGTGCTCTAAGCCAGCAGGAGAGAGTGTAAAAAAAGAACTGATGAGAAATTAGTAGAGGATAACTTCTTCGCCAACAGTCTCGCCCTCAACTCAGAGACGAATTTCTAATGCGAATAGAATTTCCTGCTAGCTCTGCAGAAAATATGTCTGAAAAAATAAAACCGGCTTTTTGATTTTTTTCTGACAACTGCATAATCATATTTAAAGGAACACTGATTTTACAATAGCAAAAATATATTTTAGGGAGAATTTTAACTACAGTGGCCTAGAAGGTTCACAACAAAAAATTTTAAATTCGCAACACAACACATGACACTGTCACAACGCAAAAAAGAAATTAACTCACAACGCAAAATCTTCCACATACAACAAAATTAGTCACAAAAAAAATTTACTTAAAATTAACTCACAACACCAAAAACATCAACTCACAACACAGTCACAACACTTTAAATTCCCCACAACGGAAGTTTGACCTACAACGGAAGTTGCACTGCTTTAATTCTGAAATTTCCATCGGACTAAGTGGTTAACACTAAGCGCGAAAACATTTTGCGGTAGTTATGTTATGTGCATAATACATTTTATGTTAGGGTTGACGTGCGAACACAGAAGCAGACAGTATTAATAAATGAAAAGTCTTTCATTTATTTGAATAGGTACTCGAAATCAGAACACAAATCCATGAAGGTACAAAAACCACCCGACAACCAGTGCAAGGGAGACGAAGACTTATAACCAGGAGGAGGGGATGAGGTAAGTGAAAACAGGTGTGCCAATTAAGGAGGGATAGAACACACACTAGGAGGGCAGTCTCAAGAAACCTGAAAAAAAAAAACAGAGGAGAAACACAGGAAGTACAACCAACAACAAAATAAAACAGGAAGTGGACACCAAACACACAACCAACAAATGTCCTGGGTCCATAACCCTACAGTAGCCCCCCCCCCCTCCTCAAGGTGCGCCGCCTGGCGCAGGGGGAAGCCTGTCCCGGGGCCGCCGATTGAAGTCCCTGATGAGCCCAGGATCCAGAATCCGCGAAGCACGCTCCCAGGACCTCTCCTCAGGCCCGTACCCCTGCCAGTCCACCAGATACTGGAGGCCACATCCCTGTCGCCGAACGTCCAGCAGGCGACGGACAGTGTAGGCCGGCTGGCCATCAATGATGCGGGGAGGGGGTGGCGGAGAGGAAGGCCGCTGCAGGGGACACGTAACATGCGGCTTCAGCTGAGAGACATGGAAGACCGGGTGGATGCGCAAGGACCTGGGCAAGCGCAGCCTGACCGCCACAGGATTGATGACCTTCAGGATCTCGAAAGGACCGATGTACTTGGGGGACAGCTTCTTGGATTCTGTCCGAAGCTTGATGTGTGAAGTGGACAGCATGACGGATTGGCCTGGTAGGCAAGTAGGTGCCGGAGTGCGTCGACGATCTGCCAGCCTCTTGTTGGTAGCCCCTGAACGCAACAGGGCCGCCCGAGCCTCCCGCCAAAAGCGGCGGTATAAATGCTGAACCGACGGAACGGCCACCTCCGTCTCCTGCTTGGGAAACAGGGGGGGGGGGGTTGGTACCCCAGAGAGCACTCAAACGGGGACATACCAGAAGCAGATTAGGTGAGGGAGTTGTGTGCATACTCCACCCATGGCAACAAGTAGCTCCAGGAGGTCTGGCGTTGGGAACAGATACACCGGAGAGCGGCCTCCAAGTCCTGGTTAGTCCGTTCCGACTGACCATTAGTCTGTGGGTGAAAACCAGAAGACAGGCTGGCAGTAGTCCCGAAAGCCCCACAGAACGCCTTCCAGACTTGTGAGATGAACTGAGGACCACGATCCGACACCATGTGTGTGGGGATGCCATGCAGCCTGAAGACATGTTTGATGATCAATCTAGCTGTCTCTGCAGCAGAGGGGAGTTTGAGCCACAAAATGAGCGACCTTAGAGAAACGGTCCACAATAGTCAGAATAACGGTTCTCTCGGCAGAAGGAGGTAGGCCAGTAACAAAGTCCAGAGCAATGTGTGACCAAGGCCGACCCGGGATGGACAGTGGGTGTAATAGTCCAGCAGGCGGGTGCGTACTGACCTTGTTCTGGGCACAAACCAGACAACCTGAAACATAGTCCCGGACGTCCTTGGTCATACTGGGCCACCAGAAACGGCGACGCAGAAAAGAGCCAGTCCTGCGGATTCCTGGGTGGCAGGTGAGTCGCGTAGCATGAGCCCACTGGAGAACCTGGGACCTGAGTGAGCTGGGGACGAACAGTTTATTAGGAGGACCTCCTCCCGGGTCCGGCTCCTGAACCTGGGCAGCCTTAAATGTCCCTCTCCAGCTGCCAGGAGAGGGCGCCCAGCACACAGGAGGGAGGAAGAATAGAGGCTGGTTGGCCGTCTTGCACAGCCGATTCCTGTTGTCGGGAGAGGGCATCCGACTTTACATTCTTAGAACCTGGTCGATAGGACACCACAAAATTAAATCGGTTGAAAAATAGAGACCACCGTGCCTGCCTGGAGTTCAACCGTTTGGCAGTTCGCAGATGGGACAGATTCTTATGATCTGTCCAGACCAAGAACGGCATTGCTAACCCCTCCAACCAGTGCCTCCATTCCTCGAGAGCTAGCTTAATTGCTAGCAATTCCTTATCTCTCACATCATAATTGTGCTCCGCCGGAGTAAGCTGACGGGAGAAGAAAGCGCAAGGGCGCAGTTTACCGTCAGATACCCCTCGCTGAGACAATACCGCACCCACCCCCGTATCAGAGGCATCCACCTCAACAATAAACTGCCTGGAAGGGTCAGGTTGGGCCAGGATAGGTGCAGAGGTAAAAAGATGCTTAAGCCTGTTGAAGGCGGCCTCCGCCGCCTCCGTCCAGACGAACGGTGAAGAGGTAGAGGTGAGAGCTGTGAGGGGCGCGGCCACCGAGCTGTAGCCACGGATGAAGCGACGGAGGAAGTTGGCAAACCCCAGAAACCGCTGTAATTGTTTCCGGTTAACAGGTGTAGGCCACTCCACCACCGCTTTCACCTTAGCCGGATCGGGTCTCACCTCACCCTCTGCTACCACAAACCCCAAAAACGAAACAGACGGAGAGTGGAACTCACACTTCTCCGCCTTCACAAATAATTTATTCTCCAGTAATCGCTGGAGCACCAGACGAACATACCGCCGATGTTCGCTGGCGTCCCTGGAAAAAACCAAAATATCATCCAGGTACACAAAAACAAAACGATGTAGAAAGTCTCGTAATACATCATTAATCAGAGCCTGGAACACAGCAGGAGCATTACAGAGGCCAAACGGCATAACCAGGTACTCGAAATGTCCTAAAGGAGTGGTGAAGGCGGTCTTCCATTCATCACCGGCTCTGATGCGCACGAGATGGTAAGAGTTGCGAAGGTCCAGTTTGGTGTAAATCCTGGCCTCCTGCAATGCCTCAAATGCTGAGTTCATTAAAGGCAGGGGGTAACTGTTTCTGACAGTGATCTCATTTAGCCCTCGATAATCAATACATGGTCGGAGAGACCCGTCTTTCTTCCCAACAAAAAAAAAACCCGGACCCCACTGGTGATGAAGACGGTCTGATAAGTCCAGAATTCAGAGACTCAGCAATATATTGTTCCATAACCTCCCTCTCGGGTTTAGACAAACTATATAACCTGCTCTTAGGCAAGGTAGCGCCAGGTTGGAGTTCAATAGCGCAGTCATATGGCCTGTGAGGCGGTAAGGAGAGAGCTCGTGATTTGGAGAACACCTCAGCTAGGTCGTGGTATTCCGGCGGGACCCTGGATAGGTCAGGTGAGGGCGGCCGCCCTACTGGGACAGCGGGGTCTTCCCCAGGAGGCCGAGCTGAGCGCAGACAGGTGGTGTGACATCTCTCACTCCAGCCGGAGACCCGACTGGAGGGCCAGTCGATGACTGGGTTGTGCGCCATAAGCCAGGGGTAACCCAGAACCAGTGGGTTCTGGGCGGAGGAAAAAACGGGTAAGTTCGTGGTGATTGCCAGAAATAATCAGATGAATGGGTTCGGTTATATGTGAGATGGTGGCTACCTCTTGACCGTTGAGGGAGACCACTTGTATAGGACGGGGCAACAACTCGCACTTAATACCGACCTGTTTAGCTAGCTCGGCGTCCATGAGGTTCTGCTCTGCTCCTGAATCCACCAAAGCTTTAACCGAAACCCCCCCTCCCATGGAACATTACCCGAATCTTTAATAAGCAGGTAGCAGGTTTAGGAATAGTGAGCGCCGAATCACCGCGCCCACTCTTACTGACGAGCAGAGGTGTTCTGGGCACTCCCTGCAGAAATGACCCCGCCTACCACAGTAAAGGCACTCACCTGCCGCCATCCGCCGCCGTTGTTCAGAAACAGACAGTCTGCCCCGTCAGAGCTGCATGGGTTCCTCCTGCACTTGTAACGGGGGTTCTGCGGGAGAAACAGCACAGTCAGGTGAGTTGGTGGGCCTGCGATGTAGGCAGGGAACCACCCTGCCATGCTCCTCCTTGTGGTCCTGTAATCTGTTATCTATCCTGATAACCAGGGCGATGAGGGGTTCCAAGGTAGATGGTAACTCAAGTGAGATTAGTCTGTCCTTTAATTCCTCGGACAGTCCTTCCACGAAAGCGTCCGTGAGCGCAGTAGTGTCCCAACCACTAGTGGAGGCCAAGGTCCAGAACTCTATGGCGTAGTCAGCTGCCCTTCTGTCCCGCTGTCTTAATTTCATAAGCACATGAGCTGCCTCTCTGCCTGGCTTGGTATGATGAAACACCTGCTGGAAAGCCTCCAGGAAAGCCGAGAGAGATGCGCAGGTAGGGGCTCCACGCTGCCACTCGGCGGTAGCCCATGCTCTGGCTCTGCTGGTGAGGTGGGATATAATGAAGGCCACCTTGGCTTGTTCCGTAGGATAATGAGGAGCCTGTAACTGGAAATGGAGCTCACACTGGGTAATAAAGGCCCGGCAGTCCCCGGAAAACCTTTCTGGGTGGGCCAGCTGTGCAGCAGGAGCGACAGGAACTCCATCCAAGGTCCCCTGGACTGGCATGGGAGGCGATGGGCGTGGCGAAGGGAAAGACGGTGGATGTTGGACCCGCTCCGCCAGTTGTTCAAACCGCTCTCCCAACGCGGGACATCTCCAGCAACCCTTGACGAAGACAAGACATCTGCTCCTCTTGCTGGCGGAGTAGTGCCCATGACATCTCCGCGTCTGCTATGTCCATGTTACTGGTCGGGTGGTAATGTCAGGGTTGACGTGCGAACACAGAAGCATACAGTATTAATAAATGAAAAGTCTTTCATTTATTTGAATAGGTACTTGAAATCAGAACACAAATCCATGAAGGTACAAAAACCACCCGACAACCAGTGCAGGGGAGACGAAGACTTATAACCAGGAGGAGGGGATGAGGTAAGTGAAAACAGGTGTGCCAATTAAGGAGGGAGAGAACACACACTAGGAGGGCAGTCTCAAGAGACCTGAAAAAAACAGAGGAGAAACAAAGGAAGTACAACCAACAACAAAATAAAACAGGAAGTGGACACCAAACACAAAACCAACAAATGTCCTGGGTCCATAACCCCACATTTTATCAAATGTTCCATTTTAATTTTAGATTTATATTTTATTATTTTTAAATCCAGTGCCTCCTCAGCTGGGTCCTCTCCCTCTGGGTCAGCTATGGTTCAGCTGTTGCAGCTCTAGATGGGGACCTGCCTCGCTACCTTGCTGTGGTGGGGCTGGGTCCTCACCTGTGATGCTGCATTAGACTGATTATGTGGTTGTCCACGGAGGAAGAGGACCCAACTATAATGGGTCCACCAACCAACTTTCTCCTTGCTCAGCCTGTTTCCCAATGGGTTCCATCAGCTAAGGGGGTGGGAATTGTGAAAGGGGTTGGGTGGATTGCATGTGTGTGTTGGGGGGGGGGGTTCTACATTTTTATGGTTGTGCTTGTTTTTAATCTGTTTTATTTTAATGTAAAGCACTTTGTGTTATGCTTCATAGGAAAAGTGCTATAGAAATAAAGTTTGATTTGATTTGATTTGAAATATATATTACTGGATTGCCCTTTGCCTATTTGCTTCTTTACATAGTGACGTGTGCGCACAGGCACCATTGCTATGCATTGAGTCACATGAGAACAGAACCCTGCTGTTCCAGTGGAGGACATGCAGGTATCAGCCACAAAAATTGGGCTAGCTCCCTCATTTCTTAACCTATTTTTACAAAACATCAAATTAAAGCTTAGAAAAATATTGATCTTGTGGTAAATTCAAATGTTTATTGTCTCTAAATCTGTAAATCTTAATCTGTAAATAGTGCACTACAAAAACTGGACTTTCTAGTGCTACATGTAAAGCATTGCTGTTAAATCAACAGCTTCTAAATTTCTGTGATTTTTGATTTTGTCTGTATACTAGAATCCATGTAACTGAACTTGTAAATTGTTGTCACCCAACCCCAGAAACTAGGAAAAAAATTATGTTCATTGGCATGAATGGTTAATAAACTTTACAAAGTTAAGTAGCAAAGCCATTTTCCTATTAAAACAACCTGTGCTGTACAAAGAAAAAAAAAACCCTATACAAATAAAATTAGGTAAGCAACAACTAGTGAAAATCTATCTTGGAACGGTGGGAAAAAAAGTTACTTAAAAAAACTTTTAAATTTTTTTTTTATTGACTGTTTCTTTCCTAACAACTCTTCAGTGTTTGCTTTATGTCACTGGGCAGAAAGTGAGAGCTGCATATTGTGTCTGGGTTCCTCCTTTAACACTAGCAGCACATATATAGAAAAGATATGTGGGAATAATCCCTTTCTTTTAAAAAATATAAATATGTTTGACCAACAACAACTTTTAGCCTAGGACGCACTAATGTACCTGCGGGCAATGCAGCAATGTGCATACGTAAATACGTGTGAATAACATCAGCCATGTTTTAAAACATCAAACATTAATAAAAAAATTAATAAATACTTTGACAATAAACCAAACTGGTGTGCTACTTGCTAGCACCAACTTTAGCACAAACTTCACTCTTCCCAGCCCAATTTCTTTCTATTAAAATGCGATTCCTATCCTGTGATGATTCCTCTCAATCAAATAATTCTGTTGCCGTGGTTTTTGCATTTGATTGCAAAACATTGCGTCCCCTTTTGTAATTTGTTGCGTACTTATAATGAACTTCCCGAAGGAAGAAAGAGGAAAAATAGGAGGAATATGTCGGAGACTGACACACACAGACTAGACTCCATCTTCCCTCATGCTCTGAAGTTTCTTAAGGGAGATTTTAACCCTTGTACTCTGACTAAGACTCTGACAACTTACGAACAAAATGTGTCTTGCTCCACCACTTGCCTTGTCTTGCTCCACTTACTAGGGCTCAATAAGCAATGCTTACAAATCTCTGCCCCTGCCGTCTTTAGGCACTTCCTACCACAACTGCATACTTTTAGTTCTTGTGTACAATCCTGTCTTTAGACATGTGAAACACGAAGAAAAATAAATCAAATTTTAGTTGGCTGTAAGTGTTTCATCTCTTCAGGCTTGCTTGGACTGCACAGACTGAGACTGTTTTTTATTTTTGTGATAATCTGGATGAGCTTTGTGATTCTGTTTCCCCCTACATCTCTTTCTGTGTAGATATTAATATACACTCAAATAAGGTTATTGTTTATTCAAACAACAAGCCATGGATAACTGAGGACCTAAAAGGATTATCAACAAAAGGAAAAGGTCATATTTTACAGCTAACCTCTTGAAAAAAGACTATTTCCAAAGAAGTAAAATGGGAAATAGAAAACGCCAAACAACAGTATAAGGAAAAAATTGAAACCCAGTTCAGTGGAGGTAATATTAGAACAGCCTGGCAAGATCTCAAATCTATAGGCTCCATAAATAGGCAAACAGAGAAGGCCAAACATAATGTCATAATTGAACTACCAAACGTTTTTAATTACTTTTTTTCCCGTTTTGAAACTGGTGATTTTATACAGCACACTCTGGCACTGAAAAAGTCTCTTGTTTCACTGAACAAACTTGTGATTGACAAAAACCAGGCCACAGCTGTTGAAGAAAACCAATACTAAGAAGTCAGCTGGGCCTGATGCACTTTGCGGGCGTACACTGAGCTTTTTGTGCTCACCAACTCAGTGGAGTCCTTTCCAAACTCTTTCAATTGTGCACCAACCAGTGTCGGATTCCTTCTGCTTGGAAAAAAATCAACATTAATTCCAAAACAAAAAATCCTAAACAATTAACTGAGTTCAGACCTATTGCCCTCGCATCTCTTGTCATGAAAACCGTTGAAAAAAATCTTAAAAGAGGAGATAACTTCTTCAGTGTCCGAAAACAGTTTGCTTATCAAGCGCGAAAAGGAGTAGAGGATGCAAAACTCTTCATTCTTGGCAACATTTATAAACATTTAGAAAAACCTAAATCATACACAAGACTTTTATTTGCAAATTTTTCTTCAGCTTTTACCAAGATGCAACCACATATTTTATTCCCACGGCTCGCCACTCATTTTACTTACCCGATCAGTTTTTACTTTTGCTTTTAAGTTTTTAGCAGATGGGAAACAGCAGGTCTTATTGAATGGAATCTTATCAAAAGTCATGGTTTCTTTCTTCTTTTTATTCTTTACACTGACAGCTGTAGGTCACAGAAGGAGGGCTACCTGCTTAAATTTTCATATGATACAGCACTTCTGACCCTCCTCCAAACGCCAGAGTTGAACCACAGCAATGCTCTGACAGACTTTAACTGGTGTAACGAAAGTTTTTGGAACTTAATGTAGAGAAAAAAAAGGAACATATAATAGCTTTTAGGAAAACTGAGACCACACCTCAAGCAAGTGTCGTTTATGGGGAGGAAGTTGAAATAATTGAAAGTTACAAATACTTAGTTACAAGTACCTACAAGTGTTTGACTGCACTAAAATGTGAAAAAAACACTAAATCCATTGTCGAACAATGCCAACAAAGAACTCACCTGCTGAGATGGCTAAATTCTTTTGAAGTTTATAATAAGATTTTATCCATGTTTTATTAGTCTTTTATCGAGGGTATTTTAACATTTACCAATGTATGCCTGTTTGGGGGGCTTGTCTGTGACAGACAAAAATTCTCTCAATAACATTGTCGAGGTATGTTCAAAAGTCACAGGCATCCAACAAAAAACATCTGAATTCACTGTGGGAGCGGCAGGTGGTGCAAAAAGCATTATTTTGACCTATAAATATGTCCTGTCATCCAGTTTTATAATAATGCCTTCAGGTCACCGTTTTATTGCTCCAGCTTATCAACTGTGACATAAATTTCTGTTAGCCGCTTAGCCTGATGAAAATTTCAGAATAAAACTTCCGTTGCAGGTATACTTCCGTTTTGATATAATGTTTTGTGTTGTGAGTTGATTTTTCGTGTTGTGACTTAGTTTTTTCACGTTGTGTCAAATTGTAGTGTGTTGTGTTATGAATTTTAAGTGTTGTGAACCTTCTGGGCCACTGTATTTAACCCCTTGACATCTGAATTTATTTACAGCTATTAAAAGAAGTGACTTTAAGACAATTTTGGAGCTGAAGTGGAGCTGAAGTTTTCATCAAAAGGCATCATCGAGTTAAATAATATATTATAAAAATGCATTATTTGAAGTAAAAAGTTATGAATTATGGCTGCGTTAGAGTCTACAGTACCGGATTATGTTTGTAGCTACATGGATGTTTAGCATGTGATAAAAAATAAAGAAGCAGAGTGGATTAAAAAAAGAACTGTGAGCATGAAGGTTATACAAGACTGCTTGCTCACAGAGGATGACGGAAATCCTTGTTTAATGCTGTTGGGAAGTTTTTTATTAAAAAAATTCAATTCAAAAATTGGTGTGGTTTAAAAAAGTCTTTCTTCTATCAGCGTGTCTCTCATGTAAAACAAAATAAGTGAAGATAGATTCTCACTACCTGGGGTGGATATCTGTCTATTTGCAGTTAAGCTCAATCAGAATTGAGGACACAGCAGCTGTGTTCTGCACATATGAGAATCCCATTTCACACCAGGCTTCTTTTAATCAGCCTGCATATGTCCATTGCAAGCAGCCACCATTTTGTCAGAGGAGTGAAGATCAGCGTTGTCTGCATTCGAGTGATTGAAATAATAAAAAAAAAAAAGGAGCCCGGACAGTTTGGTGTTGCCACAGACTGTGATCAGGGTTGATCTTATCATCTAAGCCAGGGGGGGTGTAATGGATCGGCCTTATCGGCACCGGGGAGCAGCTGGGTGAAATGAAAGACGCTGGAGTTCCAGTGCACTATGAGCGGTTAAGAGTTACCAAACCACCTTTTTCTTCATGGTTTAGTGATGCGTGTGGTGTGAGAAGGCTCGGGATCCGACGTGTCACCGTGCACACAGAGAGAGAAGTATCCTGTGGGCAGCTAATATTGAACTCAGCAGGTTCAGAAACTGGCAAATGCTGGGATTTCAGATGTCTGTACCAGGTTGCATCATGTGAGCTTTTGCATTTCTGGGTGCTGGCACGTGTATAAATATCTGCCATACGTCTATGCGCTATCTGCAGTTGTATATTTTACTTTTTTGTGTTGCACCTTGCTCGTATGGTGCATTTCTGCAAACTGTTGATAGTTTGGCGTCAGCTTTCTCTTTTATTGCGTTGCTGTGAAATTTGCTGTGCACATGAATGCATAACAGCTGTGGTCTGCCTGCTAAGATGCTTGTGTAGTGCTGCTGCTTAACTTTATCTCAGAGGAACAAAATCTTTGAAACCCTGCAAAAGCTCGTTAGATGTTTTGTTCAGAAAGCATACATGCTTCACCAGGGCTGAATTGAAAAAAAATGTTGAAAGTTAAAATAATTTTTCATCAATTTAAACAAAACAATAGAAACATACAGTATGTCTTGTTTTCAGCTTGTGTTTTCACTCGCAGCTCGGCCAGATCCTGCGGAGCCCCTTCATGAAATTTGTGGCTCACGCCGTTTCTTTCACCATCTTCCTCGGCCTGCTAGTCATCAACGCGTCGGACCGCTTTGAGGGAGTTAAGAATCTGCCAAATGAGACCATCACAGACCACCCACGACAGGTGTTCAGGGTCAAAACTACACAGTTCTCCTGGACAGAGATGTTGATCATGAAATGGGTGCTGGGTAAGTCTATTATATGTTACTTACATAATATTGAGGGTTTTTTTATTCTGCAGCTATAAACCACTTGACTGATTTATATTGTTTAGAAGCCAAAATCTGATGTTTGTTGTAAGAAAGTAAAGAAAATCCTCTGGTTTTACCTACTTTTCCAAATTTACTGAACAAAAATAATTCTAATCACTCAAATGAAACAATTTTTCTAAGAGTTCATGTCAACAATTGGCATAAATATCTGCACCTCTTTACTCAAATGTACAAAAAAATACAGCCTCATCAAATCTTTTTAACATGTAAGAGGATTATTTGCAAAAGTAAAAACACAAAGTGTGATATTCTTTTATTATGTAAAGTGAAACATTTGGCTTTAGGTTATAATATTATTTTCTTGCTCAAAGTAATTGTATCTATTGGACAAATTCGAAAAATAGTGTATGGGAAAAAATTAACCTATAACTCAAAAATATAAGAAACTGCTTTAAAATTGAATAAGTAGATCAATACATCTATAGAACATTATTTAGAGCAAAGGAGGTTCTAGAATGTGTCAACTCCATAGTATTTTTTTTTTTTTCAATTTTCTGCTAGCTAGGTGAATATCAGGTTCAATACTGAGTCCAATGCATTCTATTCAACTTTTGCAAAAAGTTAATGTTACTTTTACCCTTTCAGGATGTGCGCAAGTACCTCTGGTGTCTCAGGAAAAAAAAGGTTACAAAAAAATATCCATTGGCAGTAAGTGAGGGTTCCGCAAAAGGTCAGAAAATGTCCTGCCTTTGATGTAAAACATACTACAAGTCTTACACAGCGCCACATTACTATCCAAGATGATGAAAGTCGAGGCTCTAGTAATACAACAAATCTCTTTCATCATCCAAAGATCAAAAAGAGGTTACCTTCAGCCCTGTCCAAAGTTCTTGAAGCAAAAGCATTTTCGAACCATTGTAATGCGGAGGTATGCGTGAAACAGAAAAACTGAAGGAAGTAGTTGTGAGGGACAGATGAAACTACATGAGTGTGGAACATGTGGCGTTCAAGGAGGCAAGCTTGAGGAAGCGGGAAAACAGAAAGGGGCTGACAAACCAAGACAAACTCTAAAAATAAACAGCCTACAGCAATATCTGTCAGAACTCAGCTGCTTCCCATCTGCTTAAGTTCTTCCTCCCATTCACACTCATTTAACAGCATTACATGAGGATTTTGTGTACATTGGTGCACATATGGTTGTGCTTCTGTTTGTTCATTTTGTCCCCCATGTGTTAAATTTTGAAAGCAGGTTTGAGGGCAACAGAATGTGCTTGGAATGAATGACTGGTGGTTGAGTTGACCTGCGTGATTTGCCTGCAATGCGCTGGAGCTGCTGGAAAACGGATTCACTACCCCTTCACTACCTCTTTTTTTCCTCATGTTGCAAACTATATCAAATGTTTAATTACTGTTATTTTTCTGCATCTTTGATTTTTTTTTTTTCATTGTCATATATTATTGTGCATTTATCTTTTCACTGTAGGGATGATCTGGTCTGAGTGTAAAGAGATCTGGAGTGATGGGCCCAGAGAGTACATCATGCATCTTTGGAATGTTCTAGATTTTGGCATGTTGTCCATATTTGTGGCCTCCTTCACGGCTCGCTTTATGGCTTTCCTGAAAGCTTCTAAAGCCCAACAGTATGTAGACATGCATGTCACAGATGAAGACATCAGCAATGCCTCTCTGCCTGATGATGTTGCCTACTTCACCTACGGTAAGCAGTTTGCCCAAAAACATTTTTTTTTCTTCTGCATTTGATATGAAGTACCAAAAATGAATGACACAAGTTTGTCTTCTTCTTTGATTTATTATTTGTTGAGCAGAATTATGAATCCTTTTTCTTTTTATTCTCTACTTTTGCGGATGTTGTTTTTTTATAACAGATACCACATTTTCATCGATTAATTTGAACTGTGACTGAATCTACAACTAGGTTTGAGTGTAAAACTGTTTTTCGACTAAATGTAATACATGCAGGTGAAAAAAAGTTCCAAATTGAATCTAAAATGTGTATATTTTTGTATGTTATGTTTATGCTTGTTTATGTGTTTTCCCACCAGGTTTCAGGTACAAACTTTGAGGTTTTTCTTCTTTATGATTTTCTTCTTTTACCAGGGGAGAGTATATGTGGTGCAGATGCAGTTGAAAGTTCCTTGATCACCCCTTTTACAAATACAATGGCAAAGCTTGCAAAATATTACAATTTTTTCAGTTGAATGAAGACATAAAAAGAAGCAAATTCTAAAATTGTTTGAACTGTTACATGTACTTAGCTACCAGAACTAAAACAACTTCCTGCTAAATCAATCTACATCTTATTGACCCATTATTAAAACCCTCATCGGTGCTGTCACCTTGTGGTGTCATGCTGTCATGACTGTGAAGGAACTGAAGCATTTTCTTTTCTACTCATAGTG
Organism: Adrianichthys oophorus; assembly: GCA_036245035.1. Lineage (NCBI taxonomy): Eukaryota > Metazoa > Chordata > Actinopteri > Beloniformes > Adrianichthyidae > Adrianichthys > Adrianichthys oophorus. The sequence continues at coordinate 8,800,574 of BSAI01000162.1, forward strand.
GAGCCTTAAAACATGTGGCACCTGTTTTCTTGCTGTTGCCTAACTGACCTACCATCAATCTGAGTTTCAGCCTAGCTTTGCAATCTCTCCCTCAGCTGCCACTTCAGTGTGTTTTGTTTCTGTATCTCCATTTCTCTTTTTCTAAATATCTTACTTCTGCTTTCCTTTTAGCTTATTTTCATTACTTTCCTTCCTGCTGTTTTCCCTTTTTTACACAATTTCAAGTCTGTCTCTTCCATTTAGGAGCCACAATAAACAAAAGCTGACACTGCAAAGAAAAAAGTATCTGGTTTACTTGTCTTCTTCAAGCTAAATACATTTAATCCAGTTGTAATACTCTCTCTGCCATGCTTTTATAAGTATTTGTGGGCAGGAATATTTCCACAAATGATTTCTGTCTTCATACAATTGCAATTCTTGAACTCTAAAACAAGAAGTTTTGGAAATTACAATCAGACCAGCCTTGGAAAAACAATGACAACCTTTCTCCTCCATCAGCCAGGAACAAGTGGCGGCCCTCTGATCCCCAGATCATCTCAGAGGGTCTGTATGCCATCGCTGTGGTACTGAGTTTCTCACGCATCGCCTACATCCTGCCTGCCAACGAAAGCTTTGGCCCACTGCAGATCTCGCTGGGACGCACCGTCAAAGACATCTTCAAGTTCATGGTCATCTTCATCATGGTGTTTGTGGCCTTCATGATTGGCATGTTCAACCTGTACTCCTACTACCTGGGAGCCAAGTACAATCCTGCCTTCACCACGTGAGTGAAATTCAGCTGTGTGAGTGGTTCAGCATGCACTGAGAGGATATATGTGACATGCTAATTCTCTGTTTTTAAAAAAAAAAACGTTGTACATCACTAGACAAGGCAAAACGACTCACAATCCCTAGGGCAATAGACGTGGCCACATAGCCGGAATGAGACTGGTTTCCTGGTTCATTACATTCACAGTGCTGTAGCAACGGAAAAGATCAAACTTTAATCTAAAGTCTAATGCTGGTCTAATGCTGGTAATAAGGCTATTTGGTTCAGTCTAATGCAGAATAATGTTTGCACACCAACATCTATAAACATTGTGATTTTGGATTTTGTTTCCCTGTTCAAAAAGGAGGGCTGCACGGTGGCGCAGTGGTTAGCGCTCCTGCCTCACAGCAAGAAGGTTCCCGGTTCAAGTCCTGGCTGGAGGACCTTTCTGTGTGGAGTTTGCATGTTCTCCCCGTGCATGCGTGGGTTTTCTCCGGGTACTCCGGCTTCCTCCCACCGTCCAAAAACATGCTTCATAGGTTAATTGGTTATTCTAAATTGTCCCTAGGTGTGAATGTGAGTGTGCATGGGTGTGTGATTGTGGCCCCTGCGACAGGCTGGCGACCAGTCCAGGGGTGTACCCTGCCTTTGCCCATGAGTAGCCGGGTTAGGCTCCGGCAACCCCGTGACCCCGAAAGGGATAAAGCGGATTGGAAAATGAATGAATGTTCAAAAAGGCACGAGTCATTAACCTTCTGCTCAATGTGCTGCATATTGAACTCCATGCCAGTGACCCTCTGTCTTACAGTTATTGACATTCCAGTGAAATAGAACAGGACTAAACCTCAAAGTATTATGGATAAGGAAAGAAATCAAATCCATTCCCTTTTGAATCAGCATGGCTTTTAGAAAAAATTGACATTGCTTAAGAAAAAAACTGTTTAATGCTAGTTTAGATTGTGTCCGAATTAGCAACATTTGTTGGTTGATTTTGTGTTCAGAAATATTGCATTTAAAAAAGGGGGAGTCAAGAACATCAGAGCTGTAAAAAGGCTTTTTATGCTTCTTTTCTTTATCTTTTTCAGATAATAAAGAAAGCCTTTTATTTGAAAAGTCTATTTTTTTGTATTAAAAAAACTTACCCGAAACAGGAAATGATGGGTTTTTTCTGCTATGACTTGGGTTGCAGTAAAATCCTTTTTCATCTGCTCTTCATGAACTGATAGTCAGACAGTGTACAAATCTGTTTAAAACTAGGTGTTTTGTAAATTTGCTGCGCATAAGCATTCAGCATTCAGGTGTGTATTGACAAAATACAAAGGAGGATAAAAACAGATTCAAAAAGGTAATTTAAAAGCAGAATCTTCTTACAAGTGACTATCATAGCAAACTTTCTCTCAAGGTCAAATGATTCTACAAGTGGTCAAAGAAATAGCAGCTGAACCTGACTCATCATCTTCAACCATGATGTTCATGACAGTATGATTGGAGGAAAATTACATTCACTATAGTGACTGTTAGTGGCTGACACTGCTGCTGGCTAGCTGTGAAAAAAAGAAAAATAACGCTCTGTGGGGCAGTACCAGATAAAAGTTAAGCATGACTTGACTTGGTGTGTTTACAAAGATTTGATTTGATGAGTTGTTGGGGAGAAAAAAAGGATGTCAGGCTGTTGGTTGTATTTTATTAAAATGCCTGTTATTCTGGATTGCTTCTTTTTTGACAGTTGGGATTTAGGCTTTCTAGCTGTGTAACTTTGTTTGTTTATCAATCTGAAGCTTTTTGATTTGAGAGAATTTACTGGGTTTGGAGTTTTAACTGGATGTCGGGGAAAGGAGGAATGTCTGCTTGGTTGTTGTATACTGAGGACATGTTTGGATTTTGATAATTGATGTCTTAACTGGTGCTGTATGTCTTTTTTGTTGTGTCTCCTCATCTCGTCTTGGCATTTCCAGAAAGGTTAAACTGGCTGGGGAGAGTTGAGTCAATCCCAACTTCTTTCCTTGGCATATCTTCTTTTGATTTGTTTTAATTCTATATTCCTCTTTTTCTCTGTCACACCATTTTTCTTTTTTTAGTTTTTCAAGTTTTCATCTTGGAGATTGGCATTTATCACAGTAATGATTGGGTCTCACTAATTGCTAGTAGGCTATTGTGAATGCTTGTTGCTGCCTTGTTAAGACTCGTGTTTATAGAGAAGGATATGGGGGCAGACTAAGAGAGGTGTGGTCCTGGAACACACTGTTGAGCCCTCTCAATGTTTGTGGGTTTATCTTAACAAAGCAACAATTTTTAGAGACGGGCCCCCCCAAAATATCCAAGCAACCTGATTGTATCCACCCAACCGTTGTGCATTATTTTAGAGTTTAGAGCAGGGATGGGCAACTCCAGGCCTCGAGGGCCGCATTCCTGCATGTTTTCCAACATACCATGCTCTGACATGCTCTAATTGGCTGGACACACCTGAACCAGGTAATCAGTCATGAGTAGGGCTCAGATATTTGGAAATCATGCAGACACTGCGGCCCTCGAGGCCTCGAGTTGCCCATCCCTGGTTTAGAGCATAAATATTAAGAGGATGCCGCTTGTTGTTAATGTCTTTCTTTGAGGTCCACTAATGAGTTAGAATGTCATTTAAAGGGGTGTCTGATCTTCCAAAGAACTGGTTGGTTTCACCTTTAAAAGCTCAATTCTCTGAATGGAGATGTTGGATTAAAAGACAAATAAAGATCCTAAAAGCCACACGAAGTCCATTTAATAAGGATCACAAACGTGATTGATTCAAACTAAGATGATTGATCATTGAAGTCCCTGGTTTTGTCTTTGAAAGTTTCATTGTAAACCAAAAATCAAGAAGTCTCAAAAAGTGTGTTTTCTGTCCACCAGAGCACTGAATTGATTCAATCACTAAGCATTTTTTGATAATTCATAGGATTTCTTCCACTTTTGTCACAGTTTAGGCCCTATTTAAGCATTCTTTCACAATAATAGTCAATTAAACTTGAAATAGGAAGACAAATGTTGAAAAATAGAACAGGGAAAAAAACATTTTTAATAAAAGGTGAATACTCAACGTAATACTGATGTGAATATAGATCTAATCTGTGCTCTAAATATAGTCTTTTCCTGTCGTGTTTCAAAATGGACAAGCACTGTCAGGATCACGGGTCCTACATTTTATTCTAAAACCAAGAGAAAAAAAACCAACAAGAATGTATATACATTTATATAATATATATACATATATATATATATATATATATATATATATACATATATATATAATATAAATTTTAGGAAACATTCTTTATTACACAAAAAACCTCATACATTTTTATAGATTTTATTTCATCAGTCTTCAGAGCAATCTGCCAATAAAACATATCAGTTTTTAACAGTTTTGACTTTGGTCTCCTTCTATAATTGGAGCTTTTTCTGTCCCGGCTTCGTTTTTCACAAAAGATGTTATCGGATTCATTCTGTCGCTGTCCAATATTAGCTGAAAAGATGTCAGTCTTGGGCTGCTTAACGGATCTTTCTGCTTTTTATTACTGATCTTCAAAATTGCATTTTCCTTCTAGTCTCTCTCAGTCTGTCACATGTCAGTATTTATATTCTCAGTAAAAGCTTTTCAAATATTTGAGCATCTGAGCTTACTAAATCTTTGTTTTGTTCATATTTGAGCATCTTCCATTCAACACCTTTCAGACAGGAGATGCTGGAAGGTCTGCTGTGTTGTGGGTCTCTATTCTTCACACTTCCTAGCATCCTTTTTATGTCTTCTCAGTAAAAAAAAAAAAAAAAAAGGATTGGTGGGGTACATGAAATTTGAGTGCACTTGTTGCTCTGCATCCATTAGACTGACTGTAGCTCAGCTCTCCCTCAGGGAGATGAAAACAAATGAAAGTAGATTTCACTCTAGTGTGTAACAATGAATATGACTTTAGCTTTAACCTTCTCTTGTTTCATTGTTTATTAACCAGGAAAGCTATGAGGTTTTTGTGAAGCTTTTGTGGTTTCTTTTATCCATATTGACTGTTGGGTGTTTCTCTATGCTTGTTTTTTTTACATTCTCATTGTTCTGTAAAAAATGCCAAACACATTCCAAATTTAACCCCTTTTGTGTGCTCTAAGAAGAAGGATGTCAAAATATGACATGTTTGAGTCAATAAAAAATAACATTTTGAAGGAAAAAAAAAACATTGAATAAATCTCATTATCACAATGTTTTATTTTTAAGTTTTATCCCATAAAATTACCCAAGATTAACGATGTGTGATCAGGGTAGCAGTTTCTCATTTTGATTTGTCAACATAGGAAAATGCATATAAAGAAGCTGCTTTGCCTCAGCGAAGGGTGGCTGTTATTTCCGCTTGGCTGCCCACATCAAGCCAAATATCCAGCCAACCTGATGAACAGACAGGCAGAGCAGAGAGCTAACTGGCGAGTGCAGAGACGGGCAGAAACAGACTTGAATAGAGCTGAAGTGGCCTGTCAGAGAGATCGAGGTCCCAGCTTGACAGTCTTCTCATAATAAAGACCTCTAATGTGTCAAAACAGCAAACTCAGAGAAGATCCTGGTTCCTGAGGAACCCTTTATCATCATCAGGCAACACATTTTCTTCCGTCGTCAGAGCATATTTCAGTCTCCTTTTTTTTTTTTTTTTTTTAAACAGATTTGCATCTATGCTTATTTCAAACCACCATCTTTCAACCAGCAACCCGCAGGGTTTCTTATTAGATTTGAAGGGTCTGATGGGGAGCTGGCTGCAAGTAATTTGGCATAAACCATGAAGGTCTGCTTGTGTGAGTTTTACCACCAGGGGTCACTCTGACATTAACTCTCAGGCTGATTTGAACATGTCAAAGTAAATGCCTGTAGTCCACAGTGCAGATTAAGAACCAAAGCTTTTTTTTTTTTTTTTGTACTGTGTTTATTTATGTGTGTTGTATGTGCCCTTGTATGTGTTACGTTGTTGGGATTGTTCCAGGAGGAGAATTCACCTCAAGTTGGGGAGACCATGTGACTTTATTTGGCCTGTTCCAGTGGGGAGGGATGCAATTATAAGTTACCTGGGTGTGTTTAGAAATGAGATGTGACTAAATTTAGACCAAGATTACGTTTTGACATACCTGATGTTAGGAGTTTGGTTCAGGTTTGGCTGTTAAAAAAACAATAATGAAAATAACTGCTTAAACGTGTGGATGCTGGTGTCTGTAAAGACATTTATTTGAGCTTTTGTCCCCTCTCAGAAGTTGTGGTTTTTGCACAGTTTTGAATCAGTCTTTTTGGTCTTTTCATATTTAATTTGCTAGTGGAAATGATTTCCATGGCTGTGTCAATGCAGCTCAATAATGGCCTGTCCACTCCCACTATTCTCCTCACCCTGCAGAGAAGATTCCCTTATGCACAGTGTTGTATGTGTGTGTTGGGTAGCAGGGGGACGTGGTTGAGTGTTCATGGGGTCTGTGTGACATTCGATGTCTCACATGGCCCGTTTGATGAAGAAATGAAGAAAAGGCTTGTCTGATAGCTCTGACTCATTGAGGAGGGCACCAGGTGGAGGTGGTAATGATACCCCAGGGGGGAACCAATCAGGCTGGGTGATGGACAGAAGGAAGTGTTGGAGAGGAGGACAGTTTGGGACAGCACGTTATCACATGCAAACACACACACACGCACACAAACTCCCAGCTTGATAGAACTTAATGAAGACAGAGACACACGTCACCAAAACCCGTAGGCTTAAAGACGATTCTGGCTCCCAAATTTTAAGACATGCACACCCCAGATGCTCTTTGTCAAGTGCCCACGCAGTTTTCCTCTAAAGTACAAATTCACTCAACCACACACACAGAAATCCCCACAGCTTCTGTGTGTATTTGCTGCTAAAGGTGCCTACAAGGACTAAAAATAAATGTATTTATTTTCAGATATTTTCATAAATAGAGGTGCATTTTAGGTTTAAACCATCTGAGTGAAGCAACAGACACTTCTTTATGTCCCAATAGTGACAACACTGCACAAAGAATGAAAAGAGAGCAAAAAAAAAAGGGATTCGCAAGACTGGAAGTTTGCTCAGGTCGGGGGGCTTCATGCCAGAGTAAAACAAGGAAAGAGACGACTTTTGAAGATACTAAAAAATATATTCATACCAATTTTTGGTGATACTGAATAGGAAATAAAATAGAATGAATGTGGTTGAAACAAAGTCACGGGATAAAGTCAAGAAGCCAGATGGAGACGAGAGATGACAGATGAGAAGACATCCACAGGGAGCAATGCAGAGGAGTGTTTTTGCTCCGTGCTCAGGCAAAATATGGAAGACCTGCCAAGGTACAAAGACAAAGGAAGAAGAAGATGGGATGGAAAATGAAAGAGGATGAGAGAAGGTCATGCAGACTGAGCAACAGACAGACGCTCATCTTCACAGGATTAGCACCACTTTAAGCATTACCACCTGAAAAGGTGTAAAAATCCACATATATACACACATTAGAGATACTTCTTTACTTTTTCTGGCATATTTTTCCTTAACCCTTCATATACTTTAATAAGCTTCTTTTTATTCAGCTTTCATGCTGGAAAAACATGTTTATTCTGAAAATGCCTCAATGGATATGATAAGTGCTAAGAATAAAAGAAAAAAAAGAGTAATGCTGAGTTTTTTGGGGGGTTTTTTTATGCAAAAATTTGGGCCAAACAGAGGTGAGCAGGAAAAATCAAGCCAAGAGACAATCAAAGCAAAAAACAAAACATGGGACAAAGAAATATACAGATTTAGGTGTAAACATCAGTTGTAAACATTCAAAATAAACATTTGAGTGCAAATCAATAAATAAATAAAATAAGACACAAAAAAACATAGAAAAGGTAAGGAAAAAAAATAAATGCTGGAAAGAAGTGTCATTTAGAGAACAAAAACAAACTCCAACAAATGAAGGAATGAAAGTTGAACAAAAAAAAATTTTTTTTTGTTCCAAATGGGAAAACCGAGGCTTGATGTTCATATGAGCTCATTTGAGCATAAAAATCAGGTGTTGCGACACACTTACAATTTTAGGGTGATAGACAGAGATGTGGCTCATCACATCAACAGAAAAAGAATTATTCACAAGGCATGGCCAGTGTAGGATTGTAAATGTCACAGCCTACGTCGGTAGCTTTAGTGCTTGTGCCAATTTTTTGACGTCTTTTGCTAACTTCGCTATAAAAAACTCCACTGCATTCAGTTTACTTTTTTTTTAATCCTTTTTATTCCTTCATTTATTTGAAAGAAGTTACTATAAAGTGAGAAAAGGTTGCCCATTACAACTATTTCTGTATCTCTATCAGAATTTGAGGATTTTGAAAAGCTTAAAATGAGCAGGGTGAAGTTATTTTTTGGGGGGTTAATTTACTCATAATTTTGCTAACAGAGGGACTGATAAGAGTAATAGACATCCACACTAACTTTTAAGTCTTATTATTTTCCCACCTCAAGCTTTTACAAACCACTACTTAGCTACTGGTCATGCTACTGTTGCAGTTAGAATCAGAAATCCCTTAGTTGTCATTGTAGCATAGCAAAAATCGGGATGCTCTTCAGCTGTTTAAACAATTATACAAAAGTAAGGGTTGAAATAAAATAAAATTTTAAAATTAAATCCAAAATAAAAAAAAAAAGTACTAAAATATTTAAAGTCTATATGTCTATTGCACTTATATGTCGTACTAGGGGTAGAAAAGTGACCCCATGCCTTTAATGAAATTAAATAAAACCCGGGTTTTTTTGTTTTTTTTTTAACTTTTCTAAAGAGCAAAGGTAAAATCTCAGTTAAAATCATTGTCTAATTGAGGTCAAGTTAAAGGGAAAAAAATCCAAAATCAAAACAATGGAGCTAAAAAAGTAAAAAGTGCAGCCTTTTATCTCATCACTGAAAATATCTCAAGGATTTGTTACTCTGTGTTTCTAGCCTTTCTCAATGCTGCTAGGATCTCCAAAGCTTTCACAACATTCTCTATAATCACTGGTTTTTCAATTTCTGTTCATACGATCACCTAACTGTTTTTCTCTGAATCATTTTCTCGATTGAAAGTGCTTTATTTGACAACTCAGCAGGATTAACAAAAAAGATTTTCAGAAGAACTTAGATCTGGATGTTCACTCCAAGAGCTTGTTTTTACATCCTTAAGGAAACAACTAAAATGGACTGCTAGTAAAAAAAAAAAAAAATCCCAAAAAAGGCTTTTTGTATTGATTCATACATCCAAACAAATATTTATGCCTACGACAGTGTCATGGCAGAAACCATTTTTCAGGGATTGAGGTGTCTCTTTTCCTTCAACAACAACAAAAAAGGCAGTATCCGTGAGCCTAAAGGCTAATTAAAGCAACCAATTTTGTTTTGTTGTTTGAAATGTCTATTGATGAACCGTAGTCTGGCTTGTGTTTGGCTTAACAAGCATCAAAAAGTTTCAAAGAATAATAAATCCAGCGGAATATCCATTTGGGGATTGGTGATACACATCTGCTACTACAGTACACCTACAATTCCTGCTCTCAGTTTCAAAAACATGCATTTCTGTCAAGGTTTGTTTGGAACAAACTTGGCGTTTTTGTATCTAAAGACACAAAAATTAATAGACTAAATTTTCTCATACTTGAGTAGACATGTTCTGTCAGGCATTTTTAAATCTTGGAATGATTATATAATATCTTAATCAAAAAATTGCTTGGGGGGCTTTTAATTCTTAGATTAACTGCAGCCTGATGAGATGAGCAGAAAAAAAACTGTAAAAAAATAATAAAAGGAAGCAGTGATTGACTGACTTGTTAATTTTTAACTTACTCTCCTTAAGTGCTGCTACCTTTAGATCTCATCACTACACTGCTCAGATAGAAAAAGCATTTTAAAGAAATACCCCCCTTTTCCTGGCATTCAGTTAGAATACTTCTTAAATTTGAGTAGGCAGTAATTTGAGACATAGTCATAAAGTGACGAGGAAGAATAACTCCTGGCACAAATTGTCAACTTAAGTAGCACCAAGCTGAATGTCAGTCTGGTTAAGGAGAATAACAGGAGAATCTCCCCTTCAGAAATGTCTGACAGGAACGCAGTTAGCAGGACTTTTTGGGGCCTAATTCTGGCTGCTTTTTGCATGTGTGTGCTTCAGTTCCGACACTGGAAAGAGTTATTAGGCCAGACATGGCTCTAAAAGCATGTTCTGCTCCCAGGCTGGGTAACGGCATGTGTTGTTATTGGCCACAGTTGGTGGAAATGTCAGAAACAAGCTTTAATGTGGATAACTGGATGTGCTGTGAGGTGTAAAGGCTAAAGAAAGTGTTCATTTTTGGTGAATATGTGGCTGATTTTAGGCACCAGAGGAATGCTTCCAAGGCCAGAATTTAAGCCAAAAAACAACAGATGTCTTTTTGCTGTTTTCTTTTCTTCCTCTTTATATATACTGCTTTTTTTCTCATTGTGTTTCTTTGATTGATTTAGTTTTTCGACAGTGCTTATGTTAAATTGAGCTAACAAAATGGCACACAGCTGAAAGATATATATATATATATATGCATATACAAATACACACTTTTGTGTATTTTAGCCCCCAAGAGATGCACACAATACAATATAAACAAACGTAGCGCACTTGCAGTTGTTATCATCTGTGCAACATTTCCATGTTTACTAGTTCCCTGGTAGCTTTTTCATCCAACAACACTGTCCTTGTGCATTTGTGCCATCTCACTCTTGCCAAAGAACGAGCTTTATTCTAATTCTTGCAACCACTACTGACTAAACCATTCTGTTTGATGCTTGTGACAAACACTATATGAGAAGCACAGAGCTGTATTCCGGTTGACTGACTAAACCATTTTCTTACCAGTTGTGCTTTTCAAACCATGGGGAAATGCTCACTTCTGTGTACCAAAATTATCACGTTGGTAGCTCTTCAGCTTTACCTGTCTGGGCCCTGTGTCTTTGTCACCTAAATCAAATTTTGTAGTGGAATGAGTTGCTGCAGCAGCTTCGTGTTCTCTCTCTTGACCCGTTTGCTCTTTGCTCTTGCTCTGGAATACTTAGAACTTCCTCTGCCTCTTGATCCACCTGCTGCAGCTCTTCTGTCTCTCCTTGCTCTTTGTCTTGAACTTGTTTGTTGACCTTTGTCTCCCTTCGCCTCTCCTCCTGTCTGACCCTTCAAGAGACATTAACACATATTGAATCATCTTCTACATTACAATCAATAGTAGCTTCAAACATTTAAGAATAATGTTTTGTTGGTTATTTGCTAATAATTTTGCCAAAATTATATGGTCAGTGAAATTATAAATTCTTATCATTTGTCCATACCATTTGCTTATAACAATTTTTAAATGCATATGTATATATATATATATATATATATATATAAATGTATTCTCTTGTACTTTTTTGATTGGTGTTCTGTTTATGCTTAACTGCTGCTTGAAAAAAATTATAATTACAAAAAATTACGGCTTTTGTTTTATTTACATTTAATGATAATGTTTTCCTATCCAACCATATTTTTAACCATTGTTCACTGTTTAAAGTGCTAATAAGATTGTTATAATTATCATCACTGTAAAATATATTAGTGTCATCTGCAAATAACAGAAACTTGAATAAATAAGATACGTTAAATATATAATTTATGTACATTTTAAAGAATTTTGGTCCTAATACAGAGCCCTGAGGAAGACCACAAGTAATTTCCAGATAAGTAGATGGATATTTCCCAATGTTAACATATTGTTTTCTTTGTGTTAAACTCTTTTATTCACTTCCATGCCACTCCTCTAATTCCATTCTGTTCAAGTTAATTGAGCTGAATTTTTGAACAAATGCAAGTTAAATAGTCTTATATGGTGCAGCATGACTCAAATGTTTTATATTTAATTTCCAAATTTAGTTCCATTAAAATTCTAATCAGACTTTCTGCATCACAAATGTCCATCCTGTGAAATAAAAATTCTTTGTGACAAAGGTTTTGAACTTCCGTTTTTTTTTCATTTCATTTTCATTTTCATTTTTTTCCTTGTGCTGAATACCTTTAGGGAGTCATCAGGCCAACCTTCCCTTTAATGCTTTTAGACTTGTGACAATTCATTGTCTGTGCGTTTTCTTGTGCCACCTGTTCCTTCCAAATTGGGACATTGTACTCACTTGCACCAACACCGCGTGTCTCTCTGTCCCTCCGGAAAGATTCATTTTTAAATACTCGTTGCCAGTTGTGGTGTCTTCAATGATTAGACGTGAAATCTGGTTTACTCTTTATTCTGCCATTTTGACACTGCAGAGAAAGTTGTAGAAATTAGATGCATGCGTATTGCTTCAGAACAATATAACATTCACATTGTGTTATTACAATTGGACTTTTGAGTTATGAACAATAACTAGTCAATCGGCCACACTAGAAAAATCGTGTGATTATTCGTGATTAATCACAATCCAAAGTGTGATTAATCTGTTTTTTTTTAAATCTATTGACAGCATATACTTATTTGCTGTTTTCTCTCCTCTTTAATGTGTTCCTAGGATGCCAAACATTGCTAGAAATCTTTTGCTGTCTTTTGTTTCTTGGCAGGACAACCTAATTAAGTAATGAGTGACAAATGCAACAGATTGCTAAGTTTGTGATACTCTAAGCAATATTCACAAACTGAACTCGTTCAAGACAAATTTGCAGAAAAACACTCCATCCGTGACTTTATAATGCTATAACTTTATGAGTATAAAAAAACCCTTAAAATTCTATTTTTTTTCTTAATTTTTTTGGCAAATTAACATTTTATTTCTATCATGTTGCACAAAACAACTCCAGAAAAATGTTGTCAAACACAAAAACGGTTATTTGTGGATTGATTGATTTTTCTATAATTGTTACGAACACATGTGAATCCCTGACTTTTGTTCAGTTTAAACACCATAGTAAAATGTTGTCCTCATTTGCATGTCTTTTAATGCTTGTAATTTGGAGGTAAATTGCAGCAAATCAATTATGTGAAGCAGCAACTGAAACAGTATCCCGTCCCTTTTTGCAGACCGTCTTCTCTGTTTGTAAATTGTTTTCTCAGGCAGAGGGAATGTCTTAATGTCTTAACAAAAGCCTGTTGCTACGAAACACATTTTTATGGAGTCAAATCACATGAAATTTCACATTATTTAGCTTTTTATGTGTAGGCAGCTTAATTTTTTTGTTGTAGTTATAATTACTTTGAGATCCAGGAATGTAACTTATCAGACAGAAGCCCACTTTGATGTTTTCAAAAGTATAGGCGGGTTTGTAAATTAAGCCAGCTTCCTGAACTTTTGTTTAAAATGTTTGTAGAACAGTTTAGCCCACACAAGGAAAACCAATAAAAAAGGGATGGACCTTAGGTGACCCATGATGCAGCAAAATGACAGAAACTTATGTGGTAAGGAATCTTTCTAAAAGGAACGTAATCATAAAGACAAAGAAACGTGTTCATAAAGACAAAGTTGTGTACAAAAACTACACAATACTACACAATACTTTGTGCACAGCTCTGCAGAAAAATATAAATACAACATTTAGTTTTACATTTAACATGTCTGTTTTGAATACGATATGTCTTTGTCTTGAATTCGAAATTGGTCCTGTTAACTCACTGTCAAAAATACGTCATAGGGTAACAGTCATATGTACATCAGGTCCTAAAACATTTATTTCTGAAATTGCACATGGGTGTTGTTGTGGTTTATCTAACAAACTAAAACTAAATCTTTTTGGGATGTTATTGATCCTGTAACTTGATAGCCATAGCTCTGTTGAAAATGGAATAAAACAGATCATATTACAGTGATCTCTGGCTGCATTTTGTGGTTGTCAGGCGACAGAATCTGATCGTGTAAACAATGCACCAGCAGAAAGGAGTAGCAGAGATACCACTCTACTCATTAGTTGTAAAAAAAGAAAAAAGGTCAATGTCTGTCAAAATTGGTTGATAATAAGAGGATACTGAACAAAACAGCTAAACTAACTCAGAGACTGATGTGGCAATGTAAAAAAAACAAAACAAAAAGTCAGTGGAATCAAAGTACCCAACTTTCTTTTTTTTCTGATTTGTTTTAGTTATTTATTTTAGCTACCCCTACGGTCGGTTGCCAGTTAGCCTACATAGCTCTGAGATAACTTACCTGTTTTTGTTATTTTTTAGCCCGCTATCCCATTGAGGTCATGGTGAAAGACTCCGGAGCCTGTCCCGGCTATTGTTGGGCTAAGGCAAGGGTACATCTGCACAGATCCAGGGGCTGGAACGAGTGCACTCCAGCCTCTGAACCGATATAATCGGGCCCCGCCTGTCCCAGGAATAAACTGTACGGCTACGCTGGAATTTAAAAAAGTTTAATTCTATTGTAGTTTAATAAATGAGCCGCAATGGGCATGCTCAGATAGTTGAATCGACCCGTGACATATCTTTGACAGTTTGTTCAGAGGGAATTTCATCTTCAAGACAAGCAAAAGTCGTATTCAAAACAGAAAATGAAACGTAAAACTAAATGTTGTATTCATATTTTTCTGCAAAAGTTGTGCACAAAGAATACATTTGTGCACAACTTTGTTTTTATGATTAATTTTATTTTTGAAAGATTCCTTACCCCATAGATCCTTGCTTTGCTTTGTGATGGGATTTCTTGACGTTTGCTGTGCCATTGTCTCAGTGACTTCTGCAGGCAGAGCTGAACAGATTGCTCCAGCAGCTACTCAGCACTTTTAGTGGACTATCTGTCACCTGATGCTTTGTGACATAAAAGGTGTTGTGCTTTGTTACAAATTATTAATAAAGTCTGGAAAATATATTCACCAGCTAAAGTATAGTTACCCACACACATTGTAAATAGTGTAAGATGCATATTTGCAAATAAAAACAAATATTCTATCAAATGAAATCAAACTGTTTTACAGACTTAAAGCAATTAAAAAGGAATTTATGAAACACACAAAACAATATGAAACATAAAATGAGACATTAATAAAACTTAAAGTATAAATAAAAATAGAAACTAAAGGAGAAACCTGACTGGATGTTGATGTAAAACATATTCCCCCAAGCAAGACACTAGAGTGATGATACATTTTTAAAAGAGTCAAATACATAAAAGTAAAGCTGACATTAATACTCAAATAAGCAATTTAATAAACCTTCACAAAAAGGTAAAAATCTAAAGTAGACAGTCACAAAAGATGACCATAAATTAAACATTTTAAAAATTATAAAGAGATGAAAGTATTTAAATGTCAAATAAATATGTTTCTAAATTTTAACTAAAAAATAATTTGAAAAGGTAGGTCTTGAGCCCTCCTTTAAAAACATGAAATGACACACTATTGAATCAGTAAGGAGACATTTCTGTCACACTTTGTCTTAACTTTATGCTTATGTAACGAAGCAGAAGCATTCGGATCCATGTGCAATTGGTTTTAATGGCGAGAGCATTTAGACGGGGCAAGGCAGGACGAAGTAAAAAAAACAGGTAGGAGTCACATTATACGGAGAGACACAGGAAGGAGTCAAAACAGGCAAGGGTCAAAAACCACAGCAAGCCAGCAGATGAAACGCTCAGACTTAATCCAATGGCAAAACAAGCCTGGTGTCTACCTAAATACTGTTTGTAGTGATTACATGATGAGGAACAGCTGGTGAGAACTGGGAAAAGAGGGCAGAGGCTGATGGAAAATGGAGTGGAGATGGTTAAAGTCAATACTCAGGAGATGGTTCCCTCTGGTGGTTGGAGGGGGAGATAGAAGCTCGAGCCTTGACAGCTGAACTGGTTCTTAAAAAAATGTCCTAAATGCAAAAAGTTTTTTTTTTTTGTTTTTTTTTGCATTTTAACTTTTTCCTCTTTTGAGAAGTGTCGTTGCTTCCTCCTTCAGAAGCAACTGACTCGAGAACAGCAAGGTTAATGGTCTAGGATATATAGAAAAATAAAAGTGTCTGGCAAACACTAATAGCTTTTTCACCCAATGCTGCAGGAGTAGAAATATAGTCATAATCAATCATTTTGCCTTTTTTCCCTGTGACCAGGGCTGCACAATTTATAGCACTGAGTGGTAATTTGTTTGCTCAAAGGTTAGTTTTTCTGTCAGCAGTCCAAATGATTACCCAAATATATGTAGCCGAGCACAGACTTGGTCGAGAGCAATTATTATAATAATTCTAGTTTTATGAAAATGACGATTTGTTGCTTTATATTCTTTAAATCTTACTTTCAATTTTTGTCCACAGATGTTGGTGTGCAGACTGTCAAACCTGTGTGAACTTTGTTGCCGCTTTTAGGCCTTGATAGTATTTTTAAAAAACACATTTTTATATAACTTTAGTTTACTCCATTATCTTTTAGGATTGAGTTACTGTTTAAAAAATGGTAAAATTTAGTTTAAGTTTTTTTTTTTTTTTTTACCTTATTTAAATCAAATAGTCATCATTTATTCATCATCGTTTTTTTTTTTTCTTACATTCTCTGTTCTAAAGTTCAGTATTGATGGTCGTTTTGAGTTATGTCCCATTTAGTTAAAGTTTGGGTCATTAGCTAATGTGTTTCTGGATAATTATTCAAAGTTCAGAATAGGCCCAAGTTAACAGCGCAGACCACCGCGGAGACAGAAACAGGCAGACTGTTAGCAGGCAAATTTGAAAAAGGTTTGATGCTATGATTAATTCTCTATCAAAACACTCTTAATTGCGCATCTTGTGGAGTCTCCTGCCTAATTCTAATCGCAGCTTGACTGCAGACAAACACACAACATTCTCTCTTGGCTTCATTTTCTTCCTGCCTAATTTGTGTCTCCATGAAAGTCCCACATACACATGTGTGTACACGTGCACAAAGAAGAACACGCAGACATCCCTATGAGTCCAATTTCTCCAATCAGTAGTGGACACAGCCCCACCCCTTTTGGTTCCCATGGTGACAGCAGCTTTTGTGCAACAGATGGAAGATAAAATTCAGTTTAATATTTAAAGATGCTTTGTGTGCTTTTGTCTTTGCATCCTACAAACCAGTTAAGCAGCATAGAGGAAGAACTTAATACGCAACTAGACACAGACAGATAAAGGGCAGAGCACCTGCACATTTGCATTTATGCCCATGTCAACTTTGATCAGGTAAAGCAGTGTTACCCATCCTTTATGGGTCTGCGGACCGGCCAACCCATGAGGATTTTACTGCGGCCTGCACCCCAATGCAGCAATGACAAAGAAACAGTTTACTTGAATACGAATATGTGCTTTAAACGTAATAATTAACAGTTCTGACAATAGATTTGATCATCACTTCACTCAGTCATCTGTGTGCATTTTGGAGGATTGATAAAAATGTCCATCTGTATGGATGAGCTTGTTTGAGCTTTTATGTGAATGTATAAAACTCAGGAGAGAGGGCAAAAGAAAAAAAGAAACGATTCCTATGGTACACCTTGATGAGCCGTTCAAAAGATTAGATTAGTTTGTGAAAGTCACATCTCTATGCAGACAGGCACGGTGTGTGAGAATCACCTGTTGCGTAAATTCATATTTTAATTAGGACTCCCGGTAGCCCAATGGTTTTTTGGGGGGGGTTTTTTGTCTTGAAGTTGTAGCCCGTTCTTCTGTCTGTTCCTGCATTTATCCCATTTGCAAAGAAAGGTTCCACATACAACTTTTCTTGTGTTTCCCGCCCCCGGACTGATTTTTAGCGCTCAAGTGACTGAACTGTAATTGAGAGAATCCGGTCAATTTCAAAAACAAAAGATTTCAGAATAAAAGATTGTTCAGACGTAATCATTTTGCTTGCCTGACCAAACTTTTACAGCTCAAGTGATCGAAAGTGCAGCTGAGAGAATCCGGTTAATTTCAAAATAAAAGATTTTAGCGGTCCGCGGCCTTGTGGTTGGGGACCACTTAAGTAAAGTATTTCTTATAAAAGATGAAAGTATTTTAAGACAACATGTATACGAGAAAGAAATAAGTCAAATAATGATGACAGGAACTCCTGAAAGACTGAAAAAACAGTGGTATTGGAGGGTAATATGGAGAAAGTTGTAGGAGCATTGGAAATATTAGAAGCTCAGAGTGAAGCTTCAAAACCCAAAGCACCAACTGAGGAGAAGAGCTTGTCTCTGGGGCGAAGACGTTGATTTGGTTCTACTGCTGATTAGGTTTGGTGTTCTCCTGCAGAGCTGAGGTGAGTCACCGGTCTCCCACACACAGACGTGTACCATGCTGCATGTGGCATGATTATGGTAGAGACAGAGAGTGAGAAGCAGCATTGCTTCTTCGCCATCTGTTTTTCTGCAGAACTGAGAGTGCTCGTATTGTGAAAGAAAGGAAACGCTCAGATTCTTAATTTTCGTCCTAAGTAACGCTGAGATTCAGGTTTAGCTTAAGGTTAGGGCAGGTTCCTGTGAAAATAATAGAAGGCCAAGCAATGCCCTTCAAAGTGATGGAAACATGATTGGGAGCTTTAGTATGTGAATGAGGCTGTCATGCTTCATGCAGCCTTATGGGAGGTGGCACTCTGCAGGAAATAATAGCAGACCATCTATCACTGTCTCCAGACAGACATCTCCCGTTGCACAAGGCTGCAGAAAAGACATGCATGTGCTCACAGTTTGGAAATTAATCATGCAGAAGAAGAAGAAAAAGTCTCCAAGTATCCAGAGTATCAAGTATCTCCTCAATCTCTGTAACGGGATATTGCTTAATACACACACCAGCAGTCCCTCAGCATGCATTAGACAAATTTGATCTTATCACTGCTGTTGATCTCCAGGAATGTATTTACATTTTGTCGTAATTGTACTTCCTCTGTCTCACAAAGATTTCAGTAAATCAAATAAGCAGAAAAACAAAACAAGACAAGCAAGCAATGGATGATGCACAGCTATACTTGCTGCTCTCCTTGTGCGAAAGGAGAACATGAACCCTCAAATTATCCTCCTATTTGTATTCTATCTGCAGCATTTAAGGTTATTTGAAGTGCACCCTCTTTACTCGGCTTTGATTTGAGGATATCTGCATCACAATTGAAGGAGTTCTGTAAGAATCTATAACATTTAAATTTATTATTTTGAACCTAAAAACTGCAAAAATCTGAAAAAACAGAAAACAAATTTTTTTTTCGTCCTGATTTTGCTTTAGTATCAAACCTGCCTACATCATGGTGGTTCAGGGTGAGTATTTTCATGAGATGCTACAAATCACTTAACTGTTACTTTCTGCAGAGGACTTATTAACTTCTAAGAGGAGGCTCTAGACACAACTTGACTTTTTAAGACTCAATTACAAAAGACAAAGCAAACACTTGTACAAAACGTAAGAGTGAAGTAGGAGAAATGTTCATTGTTTTGACCCCCAAGTTCTGCATACTGCCCAAGGGGTCTGTGAGTGCAAAAGGCTCATTTAGCCTGCCTGTTAGAAATTAGAAAATTAGACAATCAGTTCATAGTCAGTGTGGGCATCCTTTTGGGCACTTTTGCATCATATGTACACTCTGTGCATGCAGCACTTGCAAGGGGTCAGTAAAGGGCCTTTACTTGCACCTTATTAATGATCAGAGTGCGGCGTAAGGGTACCACAGGACAACATCACCCGCATTAGTCCGAATAATTCTTCACGATACACTTACCACAACTGCACACTCCCTTTTCATGATGTCTCTTGAGGTGATCATACAAGCCTCAAGGAAACTGCAAGACACACCTGTGCTTCCCTCAAGATGCAGCCGCTCCTGTCTACGACCCTCCAAGAGCCTGGACAATGCAAAAACCCATAGCATCCATACATGCCCAAATAACAAAGGCTATACTCATTTTAACCACCATATATTACGTCTTTATGTAACTTTTTTTGCTTTTATGTATTTTTAATATAACACTTTGCATGTTTTGTATGATACATTTTTACAGTTTATTTTAAACTGTGTTCTTGTTATTATAATTTGTTTTAAATGTTTTTTTTGGGGGGGCGGGTGTATTTCATTATTCTATTTAATGGATTAATTGGATTTTCTTTCCTTTTCCAGTGTGTCCAGTGCACTCTGGGCACACTTAGGGTCCCATCCTAAGTCATTTAGAATGAGACGGGTTGGGAAGGAGTTGGAGACATGGGATGTTTTAAAATTCTTGTTTATTTACTATATATTTTGTAAAGAACTTTGTGATAAAGATTAGATTGATTGATTTAACACACGTGCGCACTTCAGACCAACAGCCTGCCAAACCTTTATGGTGGTGTGACAGACAAAATATCATCCTGTAGGCTATTTTTAGTGCAGCATGAGAACGAGCGGCAGAGCTCTCCTACAAGGATAAAACATCTGACACATTCTCTGATGAAATGAAACGCCTCTTTTTTTCTCAGAAATACTTGGCCTTTGATTATGATGAAATAGCATCATGCTATACGTAATGCTCATGGCCAATGTTTTGTCTTGATCCCTGGCCTTATAATCTTCACTGTCCGATTTCTAAAGCATCTTCAAAGCTATGCCAGATGTCATTGTTGTCCTCCTTGCAATCATTGTATAAAATCTCCTCCCTGTGTCATTACTGGTCATGAATCCACTTTGTAATTTAATAGCGAAATGCTGTTTTCAAAAGAAAACCTTCAAAGGTACAAAACTACCTTATATTGTGAGAAAAAAAGTCTTACAGTTTGCATCTCACAAGAACCAGGGAAGACAATGAAAAAGCTTTAAATATCTGATTAATCATTTAATTTTATATAAAAAACAAAAGTGTGCATGAAATGTGTCACAGGCAGATACTGCACAGACTGAGCACAAAATAAAAAAAAATATTTGAATGTGCAACACGAGGCACGAGCCTAAGTGCGCAGATACCTGAGGAAAATACGGCACATAATAGCTAGGTGTGAGACATTTGCAGCCTAGCATATGGAGTGTCTACGGGACCATCTGTGTCAAATGCATGCTTGAAGTTTCAAGGTCAAGGAAACTTCCCACAAAGATGGTAAAAAAAACAAACATGCTGAGGTCTGTGTGACTTTCAAGTGCAAGCAGCAAGTTGGTGATGGTGGCTGTGATGCAGAGGTAGAGTTTTCGACCTATGATTGGAAGATTGCAGGTTCGGTTCACATCATGTTCCCACCGTGTGTCAAAGTGTCCTTGAGCAAGACACTGAACCTCACTTTGCTTATAGGTTGGTGCCGCTATATGGCTGCAGAGCTGCCATCAGTGTGTGACTGTGAATGGGAATGTGACTGTAAAGCGTTTTGGGCCTTATAGAAGGTAGAAAAGTTCTATTATGCACCATTCAAAGAAGTGAACAATAGTGATGGACAGTTGAGGGAGACTGTAGTGATAATTAGTTTTCCCAAACACATCAGTTAGAAGAAACTCAGGAATCTTGAAAACTGGAAAGCTGGAACTGAATGTTTAATCTCCATTCAGAGTTAAATACAGTAAAGTTGTCATATGTAAAGAATCTGGACCAAATTGGATTTTAGAATTGGTTAATTTTAAAATTAATTTAATTTTTGGTTGTTTTGATATTTTTAGCATAATTTGCAACACTCTCAGTGATGAGAGTTGTGAATCAATTCTATGGAAATAAATAAATGGAATTGAAGATTATGCACCACTGATGTACTATAGGAGCATAACATGCAAGAAACATGCAAGAAAATCCAGCAGTTTTTCTGAAGTGAGCAATGAAGATATTGTTAAACTCTGCAAAGGTACCGCTTTTCACATCACGTCTCTGCATTTACTTTGTCCTATTCACTTTCTGCTCATTGCAAACATTCCTGTTCCGTATGCAGCCAAAGTTATGGCCTCAATCACAAATGTCATCTCATGGAAATACCCATAATCACAGTTACATGCTACATCTAACAGCAGCAGCAACAATATATGACAGAAATTGGCATAGTTGGGAAAAATCTAATTGAAAAATTTTACTCTTTTAATTTGGTCAAAATATTAGGAAGTTTTGATGGCTTTTACTTCACGAGGAAAGGCTGTCACTTTCTAAATACACATTTACACTGCCATGACTTGTGACATAAAAGAAAAATTCACCAAAGTTGTAACTTCTTCAAAGTTACTGAAAGAAAAAGATTTTTCTTACAATAACATGGTGCAATCTTAAATTTTCTGTTTCCAGGCTGGGAAGGAACACACACAGACTTAAAGATCAAAGAGTTGTTTTTTTTTTCTTTGTTCTTGCAAGGTTAAAAAGCTGAAGCATCCAGAAGAGTCTGGATTTTAATGGAAAAGCGGAGAGACTCCAACCTGGGTTTGAGATTTTTTTTGTTTGTTTTGGTTCAATCCTCAGCTTGCTGAACGGCTAAATAATATTTCTTCAGGTCCAGTTTTTTCTTTTTTTTTGTTTTTGGAAAACTGACAGAAAGGGCAAACCTTCTTCTCACTATGACCCCACTCTGTCATCTCGAATCAAAGTTCTTCACTTGCTTCACATTTCGGAACAGATATATGTTAGCGTGTTTGAGTGTTAGCATTCACAGGTCATGGTTTTTGCCGATTGTACCTAGTCTGACTTATACAAACATGCCAGGTCACTTAGCTGGACCCTATGAACAAAAGAAAGACTCATTCTTTAATTGAAACATTTGCAGAGTTTGATTTAACCTCCATGAAAAAAGGCAAATGGATCTTTAGAGGGGGCATCTATTCAGCCACAGGGATTAGGAATTTTATTCACAGACACTCTGATGAAAAAAGTAATTTAGCAACCATGAGTTTTTAAAAGTATGAACATTGTTGGGTAAAATAGACCTTGGGTCAAAATAGGTGAAACTTTTCAGACACAATCCTCAAAAGATCCCACATGTATGCGTTTTCTTTCGTCAGGCAAACTTTTAATGGGTTTCCTTGGATAGCAGTGCAGGTTTTTGCATGAAGGTCAACAAAACTGTGATAATTTTGATTCAACTGGTCACAGAATCTCCAAATGGTGTAGAATCAAATGGAGGAGTATTTTCTTTACATTTGTGGTCATAAATGTGAGACAGAGTTTAACATTAACAGAAAACATTTTAACAAGTGACCATGATTTTTCTGATTAATTATACCCTTTATTTAGAGCAGATTGAGGGTTAGAAACTGTTTGGAAAACCTGCAATCCAAACTCCAAACCACAAGCACAGCAAAATCCCACCTCATGGATTTACTAGTTCTACTGGATCAATCCTAAGTGGTGCCCAAACAGCTTTTGTCTATCAATCCATCCAATTGTTTATTTTCTGAAGTTTATTTTCTAAACACTTATTCCTGAGCGGGTTATATGGTTGCTGGAGCCTATCCAGCCACTGTGAGAGAAAGGTGGAGTACATCCTTGGTAGTTTGCCTGTTCATCACAGAGCTGACTGTATATAATGAAATATCAATAAAATCTAGTTTGTGTAAAGGTAACATTAAACCATTTACATTGATATAATTCATTAAGAGGTCAACAAGAAAAATATACCACACTCGCTTCCTTGGTCCTTTTACTTGAAGGAATGACAGAGATTGCAATTTTGGTAGAAAAAATATTCTCTGTTACGTTAATTACAAAAGGAGTTCAGATATATGTAAATCTTTTGGGAGAAAATTAAATTACTTGCCAGAAGAGTAGCAACAAGGGATTTGGTTTTGTTCTTGAAAAAATTTAAAGAGGCTCATTGAGGGTTTTCTCATCCTGCTGTTTTGTTGATTAAACTATTTACTTTATTTATGATTAAATGCCACCCCAATTGGACATAATATGCCTTGTTTTTGTATGAGAGCCCTAAATGTGGTTTAAATAACTGTTGAAAATATATATTTTTTTGTCTTAAAGTTAACTCCTTAAAATCTGTGGACACCCTGTAAAAGAGTTCATGTTTGGGAAAAATTTTAAAAAGCTATTACATGCTTTTATTTGCTGCTGGCTAAACTTGCATTAGTTTTCTATCTAGTCTGTCAAAAAAGACTGTTAGAAGATTCAGTTTGGACCAGAACCAGGAGAAGTGACCACATGACTCACAGAATTGATGAGATGAGTTTACATGAGGAACTGCTGATTTATCTAAATCATAGAATGGCACGCAGCTTTAATCCATGCCTGACATCCATATGATACCAGCAAGGTTCATAGATTTGCAAGGTGTAGTTAATGGAACATCTGGTCAAAACCGAGCGGGGGAAAGCTGATTTTATGCCGCACATAGGTGGACCCACTTCCACATGTGCTCGTGTGACTTAACTCTTTCTAATTTTGAAATGCAAATGTAATACTTTGCTGTTTCTGGTATTTTTGTTTAATAAGTTTTAAAATCTTTTCTTAAACTGTGATTTCTTATCTTTTTTATGTATGCCAGTACAGTATGTTAGTGCCATATAAATACAGAATATAAATGTCTAGATACAAAGAATGTTACCTTGCCTTTCTTCCTCTCTTATGTCCTAGGGTGGAGGAGAGTTTCAAGACTCTCTTCTGGTCGATATTTGGGTTGTCTGAAGTGATCTCAGTGGTGCTAAAATACGACCACAAGTTCATAGAGAACATTGGCTATGTGCTGTACGGAGTCTATAATGTCACCATGGTGGTTGTCCTGCTCAACATGCTCATCGCCATGATCAACAGCTCATACCAGGAGATAGAAGTATGTGGCCAGTCAATAATGAAAGGTCTTAATGTTGTCAACAAGTCAATAAAGATTGACAAGGATCATTTCTGCTCCAGCAAGAGAAATAAAGTGTGGCCTAGAATCAAGATGCCTTGAGCAGTGAAAGATTGAGAAAACGTGTCGTCTGTGCAGGAGGACTCTGACGTGGAATGGAAGTTTGCCCGTGCCAAACTGTGGCTTTCCTATTTTGATGAGGGCCGCACCTTGCCTGCCCCCTTCAACCTGGTTCCCAGCCCCAAGTCTTTTTACTACTTAGTTCTCCGCATCAAGTCCTGCCTCATACACCTCTGCAAGGCCAACGGTCGGCACCACAGTAATGAGCTGGAGATGGGCATGCTCAACTCCCAGGCCAAGGTCAGTAAATCCTCCCTCACCCTCCTATGTTCCTTCACTTATCTGAGGTCAGGTCAGCCCAGTGACTTCAGTGTGTTCTTGTTCCTGCAGGAAACCTTACATTTTGTAATCTGAAGTATTTCTTCACTTTGTTTTTTTCATGTTTCTTTTTGCACCCTATTAACTGTTCCTCATTAGTAGAGAAGGAAATAAAGATTCCTGTCCCCCGCACTGTGCTACATGGGATTTTCCATGACTGTCATGTCATCAGATGGCTTTGTACTTACATCTTTGGAAACTGAACCCAGAGTATGCAGGAAGTCAGCTAAAGCTCTCCACCGGTTCACACATTTTCTCTATTTTTGGATTGTCTTGCTGAATCAGATCACAGCAATGAATAGAAGGTCCTCTGTGAAGCAAAGAGGACTCAACATTTAATAAAAAAAATCCTCGCACCTTCCTCGTCTGCAGGCCTTTCTCCTGACAGATCCCTCAGTTGGATTGTCTCACCTCAGTTGTGCTATTAGCCAGACCATTGCTTCTGTGTTCTTCTGTTTAAATGCCCAGACAGGCTTCGAAAAGGGACAGGATGGGTTACACTCTGCTGCCTTTGTGAAAATTCCTGCAGCTCTGACAGTTTCACTGAGCCAGAGGCAAGCAGGTGCAGCAGACAATCGATGCACAAACTCACACCAGGCTACAACGGAGCTTTGAGAATGTCAGTAAAGCTTAGGGGATGAGACTGTAATCTTTCTGAAGCCCTGGTTTGCATTGTTTTTTGATGCATGTGCTTCTCACATTTGGGAAATCTGAAGCTAATTGTGTTACCTTCAAAGCAACACATGTTCATAACGATAAGACAGTCTGTTGTAGTCATTGTAATGTTTAACAAAAACAAACAAAGCAGTCGTGATGGATTTTTTTTTTTTAAAGCATTTTGTATGTGAAGTAAAAATTCCTAAAAACGAACCACCGGTAGTTATTTTTGTTTTTAATTTTTTATATCTTCCCAAACATAGCATATATGAATGCTTTTCTTTGTTGGCTTGGGAATTTTTCTGCATGAAATGTTGGCCCTTTTTTAAGTCTGGATTTTGTCTTTAATTAAACCATAGACTTTTTTTTTTCTTTTTTTTAAAAAAAAAAAAAAAAGGTATTTCCACTGTATTATCTCTGCAAAGAGGAATGAATATGCAGATTTTTTTTTATTCAAAGCTAATATAATATTTTTCCCTTGGACAAACAATGAATGTAATTCTTTTTTTTTTTTAAGTACATTTTGTGGGGGCTTTTTAACTTTTATTGAACAGTGGCACAGCAGTTCTCTCACAGCGAGAAAGGGCATGATTCAAATCCTGGCTGGGACCTTTGTGTGTAGCGTTAGCATGTTCTCCCCATGCATACGTGGGTTTTCTCCAGGTACTTCCTCCCGCAGCCCAAAAGCATGCTTCATAAGTTAATTGGTGACTCTAAATTGTCCCGAGGTGTGAATATGTGGTGACCTGAACCCTGCATTCGCACAACAGTAGCTGGGTTGGCATCTACAACCTGTGATCCTGTAAGGAAATCAGTAGCTTCTCATGATTGATGGATGGATGGATGGTATAGCAATTCAAATTTGTTGATAAAAATGTTGCAAAAGTGAAATGTTGAAACAATTGGTTAAAAAAATTGTGTTAAAAAGTTATTTATTGTAAAGATATCAATTTATTCAACTAAAATGACACAAAATGTATGTATCAGGCTAACAACTGTGATTTGTTTTTAACTAACATGAAACAAAGTTTTATAGCTGTCATATTAGGACTGCAGTTTTTCCTTCTAAATGTACATGACAGTTTTCATTCATTTATGGGATGTATATAATATAATCAAGCGTTTGTGTTTTGCTTTATTAGATAAATTATTTCAAATAATATGCTTTGAATAAACTTGGTTAATATTGGCTTCTTTTTTAGTTCTAGTATACTGAGAGTTGCAGAAAAATGTGGCGTCCGAGCATGATTCATAACTCTTTACACCACCGTATCAAAATGCTGTCAATGTGGCAACACAAAGATGTGAAAATGAAAAAAAAGCTGAAATGTATCTTTTAAAAACTGAATGTGTTTCAGAAAGCCAAACATCTTAGGATGATTTGCTTTTAGGCAAATGGTGATTTACTTTTCACCGTTTTCTGCTTAAGTGAGCTGTATGTTTCTCACTGCTGTAGGATGAACGCTTTAGGTCGCGTCCAGGAGAGGAGTTCACCCAGAGAAAGTCAAGAAAGCATCCGACCAGATATCAGGTAAGACGGAACTGAAACAAACGCAGAGGCCAAAGGGTGGACAAGGTGCTGATGAAACAGAAAAAGAAGGGAAATTTGCTGTAGTTGAGAGGCGGAGAAATATGTAGAAGTGCAGAAGTAAAGTATAAGTATAGAAAGTTGATGGCTGTCAGGTTTTGACAAGATGACAGGAAGGATGAGGCTGGCAAAGCCAGGAAAACGTGAGAAAGATGCAGTGAGAATAATGCAACAGACAGAAAGAAATTAAAGAATCTAAATGGGGGAAATGACCAGAAGGGAGAAAAAGGTAGAGTTGAAATTTCATAATGAGCTCCTTTAAGATGAATTTATTGGAAATGTTGGCAGCACTTTCAAAGTATTTCTCTGAGAAAGAGAAAATGCCCCTGTCTAAAAGTCCCTGCCTTACATTTTCCCACAGGGAAAGCTACTCTTCATTCAGGATAGACAGCAGTTTTTCTCCAAGCCTTTTCTTTTTGTAGTTTTTTCTTTTTCTGACAGCTGGCATATACTGTGAGATGATTAGACATGCTGTATGTACTGTCGCTGTACTGGCAGGTATCAGTCCACAGCGCTCACATGCAGGGACTTCTGGCTTGAGTCTTGGTTAATATCTGCTACATTACTGTCCACAGATCAATAGGAAACTCAATAACGTTCACACACACATCATCTCTTTGCCATTCACGGCTGCTGAATTCCTCATTTTGTGTTTGTCGAGATAATGTGACCAGAGTGTTTCCTTCGTGAACAATTCAGCGTCGCATCACTCTGCCAGGTCCCTCCTACTTAATCTTCCTCTTTCCTCTTCTCGCAGAAGATCATGAAACGCCTCATTAAACGTTATGTGCTGAAAGCTCAAGTGGACAAAGAGAGCGATGAAGTCAATGAGGGTGAGAACTCCTTAATAAGGCTCACAATAAACCCCACACGCTCTACTGTCTCTGTTTTTACTGAGAAAATCAACATAACTGATGCAATTTATGTTTGAGTTTTCATACATTTAACAAAAAAAACTGCAATATCACTTTTTTCAATATTTTATTTCAGACTCATCTTTTGGTTTGTTGTTCATTTGAGCCAATGCAGTTTCTTTAATATTTATTAAATTGATCACTAATTAGTTGGTAACTAATTGGACTTGTCACAGTTCTGAAGATTTTTCTGAATTCCTGAGACAATAAATGAAAAATGGGAAAACCTCTGAGGGGCCAAAAAATAGACTGAGACTGCTGACCTGCACTGATGTCTGTAATTTTTCATGCTCACACATTTGAATTGCTCTTTGCTTTGTTCGACTTTTCATTTCTGCGGCTTTGTGTGTTTGCGTTGCAGGCGAGCTGAAGGAAATCAAGCAAGACATTTCCAGCCTCCGCTACGAGCTACTGGAGGAGAAGTCCCAGGCCGCAGGAGAGCTGGCTCTGCTCATCCAGCAACTCGGCGACAAGTTTGGCAAGAACACCACGAGACACTGACAGGTTTTGAAAATGGAGGGGACAAGAAAGACAGCAGGACGACGTGAAAGAGGGTGAATTAAGGAAGAGGTTGAGGAAAGCAGAGGGAAGCCAGGTATTTTTATGAGCGTAATACACAAGTAGGGCGGAAAGAAACACACAGGGGAAGCAGGGTGTTTATGGTAAATGGCCAGGGGTGAATGGAGAAAGTAAAGACTTGAAATGTCCAATTTGGTAAGAGTGACAATTTGATAACTTAGGATAAGGCCTAAGTGCTTTGTATCCTCAATGCCAAGTCCAACATGAATGTAAAATGAACACTGTAGCTGCGAGTTAGCTTGATGTTAAATAGTCAAAGGTCAGGAAAAGTCGGCTGGATAGGCTACGTGTTGACAGTTCTCTTCTAATC
Organism: Adrianichthys oophorus; assembly: GCA_036245035.1. Classification (NCBI taxonomy): domain Eukaryota; kingdom Metazoa; phylum Chordata; class Actinopteri; order Beloniformes; family Adrianichthyidae; genus Adrianichthys; species Adrianichthys oophorus. Next base: position 8,829,444 of record BSAI01000162.1, read on the forward strand.
AAAAGCAGTCTGCATGAAAGTAAAAGTAGGGGAGTAAGACATAGACTCTGAGGGGAAAAAATCCAAGAATGAAGCAATGTGACGAGGCACCACAAGGGCACAAGAACGAGGCAGTAGCAATGAATGACCTACATCCCCTGCCAGCAGACATCACTGAATCTCCAGTTTAGAGGAGAGGGTGAGACCCTCTGAGTAAACGGCATGGAGAGCAGTTGAAGTGGACAGGGGGTGAACCAGAAATTACAGCTGTTATTCACAGCAGATAGATTGCCTTTTGCTTCGATGTCCTCTCTTTGTCAGAAATTAAAGTAGTAAAGCCTGTGGAGCGAGACACACCTTAATCTATGAGGCTATCTAATTAAAGCGACTCAGTCTATCATGCACAACTGATGGCATTAGTCAGATGGATAAGAAAAGGCATATGTATATGTGGAAGTAATTAATACCCACTAAAAATAAGTACTAATATATTATTCCCAGGCCACACATTGTGTTTTACTTTGTGGCTTTTGGTGAATTTGTATAACAGCTACATTAGAAGGAAAGTCTTTTAATTACAAAATAAAAGCATCATATTTTAGATGCAATAAAAGTTGCAAGCAAGCATTGACTATAGAATGCAGACACATTTAAAAAAAAGAGACAAAAAACAAAATTGTAGCAGTTTAGGCACAATGAATGTTTGAAAAGCAAATTCTTTTTCAACTAATAAAGACATTTGTCTTTAAGAAGTTGTGGGAAGAGGTGTGAGGTAAAAGAGATCTATCCTTCAGTCTCATGTGTGAGATGACAAAAAAGACAAAGTAGTTAGATGAAAGTGTGGACTTTTCTGCAGAGGTTTGTTGGTAAAAGTTCATGGTCTTGATTTTTTTCCCTCTTTTTCTCAATGTCCTTTTAGCTTAACTGCTGCACAAGATCTATACGAACTTTGCCACAATCATCTGACATATCAGTGTATGAGTAACTTTTAGAAAAAAGCTTTAGTTAACAATGAAAATGTTTTAGAAGTCAACTATTTAACAATAAAAGAACTATAAATGTACATTATTTTAGGAATGTGCGAATACAAAATTTCAAATTGCCTGTTAAAATCTGTCAAAAGAATGATGTAGCTACATAGTGTACTGAGATAAGGGTCGGCCATGATTTTTGATTGTTTAACTTTTTAGATTTTTTTTCTTTACATTTATTTTTTTTCACATTAGATTGTAATTTTTTTTACCAGCAATCGAAAACAAGTTGCAGTAGCATAACATTGGATAATCGTGTAAGTAAATCCATTTGCGCTTTCAGTCTTTCACAGCGATGTCTGTTTGACTGGTGACTAATGCACATCCTGGTTCTTTTCAATAGCAAAATAAGACAGCGATGACTCCAGGCTTTGTTCTGCAATATTTACATTTCACTTTCAACATGACACAAAACTGAATTTACATGCTGTGAGACAAACACAGTTGCTTAGACTAACATTAACAAGTCCACCAGGTTGGAGGCCAACAGCACCTTATAACTGCAAAGGTCACGTGCAACACAGGAGAGAGATTTGCAGTGAAGGCCATGAATTCATGTGTAGTATGGTTTTTTTTTTTTTTTGTTCCAGTTGGAGTTACAGCATGTTTATCTCACTTGTTTGAAGAAGAAACCAGAGTTCTCACTCAACAAACAGAAACAGTAAAAATAAAAAGATACATTGAGTTGCGATCTTATAAAATCTATTAAATATATAATAAATTGTTCTCACATTTCAAGTACTCTTTGGTTAAAGAAAGAAAACTGTTCACTTATTGTACTTGAATATAAATCAAACAAAATGGTACCTTCAACGGAATGAAAAAAGCCATTATTATTACATTCCCCAAGACTGTAAAAAGATCCTCTAAAGACATGAAATTTGTGGTTTTGTTGTTTTTTAACATGTTCTTATTGCATTTTTCTCTTGATGGAAGACATATATATAAAAATTTAAGATTAAGACTGCTTTTCTGAGTATTTCTTTGTCCAAATCGTGATGAATCAGGAGCAGATAAAAATGTGCAGATTGACAAAGTGATGGGCGGGCAAATGTCTCCCTGCTTTGCTCCACTTCTGATGCATCCACTTGCAGACAAATAATGTATTTTTAATCTTCCTCGTCTAAACTGCATAATCGTAATTAAAAACCATTGGGAACAATTTACAATAAATACAAATATAGTTGGAGTGGGACTACAAAAACACTGAGAAAAAATGATCTTTCCTGCCCCCTCTTTTGTAGACTTGAAGCTGATGTGGACTACCAACTCACAGAAGGTGAAGTTTAAATGTCAGGATTTCTGCTGTGTCTATAATAAAGTCTCTTATGAATTAGAGTACATTTTAAATGGGTTTTTGCCCTTTTTAACTTTAAAAGTCTCTGTCAAAAGGATGTTTTTCAAGCTAAGACTAGTGAGCAACCAAGGCCTGTTTTGTTTTGCTTATTACTAGCGGTTAGTTCAGAACAGCCACTAAATTTGGAAACTGTACTGCAAAAACTGAAACTTGAGAAAGTAAAAAGACCCTGTTGCAAAAAAAAAATGTTTTTATTTGCTGTCTTGCAAGGAAAAAATCATATCAAGAAAGTTTTTTTCAACAGCAAAGTAATCCTAATTTAAGAAAACATGTTTCAGTGTCTAAAATGTTTTTGCTTATTACAAGAATTCTTGGTAAGACCATTTTTCTTACCCCATTGGCAGAATTCCTATTGGTTTATTTAAATAGAATCTTTCACTGAGATTTTTTTTTTTTTACTTATTTCTGACAGACCTATTTTTGCATTGCTCTTATTGTTTTAAAAGCTACAAGTTTCTAGTGAGAACTGTGAGTGTAAAAAAAATTTACAGTAACATTTTAATAATGCTCATTATTTCAAGTTAAAGTGACAAAAATATACTGTGGTTGCTAATCTGGTCAGAAGAAAATGATCTTACTTCTGTCCTTTGTTTCTGGTCTTCAACTTCTTTTCTTTATCTTATTCTTATTGAAAGACAGTTTAGCATGGAAAGTTTATTTATAAAAGCATGCATAAGCCTTTTGGTTTAAAACTAATTAGTAAGGCCAACATTTTCATTTTCTAGTTGGTCTCCATCCTCAAGTCAGTCTCAAAATGTGTGCTTTTCCTGTGATCAGGGACTTCAATTGGTATCCAAAACAGCATGGAAGGCACCTTCAGAAATAAGATGGAGAGAAACAATCAAGGTGCTAAGAAATCAAAGCTTTCTAAGCCAGATTCAGAGTCAAGGAAGGTAAAACAAAGTGTTATAAACCTTTTTTTTCAATAAACCAATGTTTAGACAAATCTAATTCCCTTAAAATTTGTTGTTTGAATCAACATATTTTATTTTATTGTTGAAGCATTTTGCTTCTGAAAGTTTGACTCCTAATTAAACTTTTTTTTGTTCCATTGTTCACATTCTTTGGACTAACTAACTCTTCAACCTTTCATGCATTTAACGCAAGTCCAACGGATTCTTAACCTGAGAAAAGCATCTTTACGCTAATACACAACCATTTACTAATATGTTGCGTATCAATGCAAAGCCAAAATGCAAAAGCAGCTTTTTTTCACCAGAATCCGCTGATTCACGTTGACCATGTCAACGGTTGAAGAATTAAGAATTAAGACATCTCTGTTGTTGAAGGGTTGAGTCATCAAAGTCACAGAAAAACCTTGGGTAAGGATAAACATCAGCAAAAAGCTTTAACTGTCTACTAAAAGTAACAGAAAGTATGTTGATTACAGACAAGATACAAATGGGACTGCTAGATGAAAAGCCCAAATAGAGGTACTAAACATTTACAAATGTAGGAAGCAAACAGATCAAACAATACCGGTACATCTACCAAACTCGACCAGCAGCCATATAGAACTAATGGACAAGAAGCAGGAAAACCATCACAAAAAAGCAAAAACACAAACCAGCCATGACATTGGGGTACAGCATATCACTAAAAGGGTGCATGGTCCACACACATACGGCAAATTTGAATTTTTCTCCAGGGTCTTTACAGCACTTTGTTTTTCTTCCACTCAGGATCCGTGTTCTCTAATTGTACACATTCTTGCACACACATACACAGTCTAACCATTCTTCAGCATGTGAGTCTGTCTTTTGCCAAAAAATACTTTGACACATCATTAAGGCTGAAAATTGAACCCTGGCTTTTCTGGAAGAACAAAATTCCAATAACTAGCCACAAATTTAAAGTAAACAAGAAACAAACAAAAGAAAACTAAGACTAATTGTATCATAGTAGACTCCCTACACAGCAAAAAAGGCATTTTAACTTTGCTTCAATCCTCCAGAAACAGTCAATAAAAACATATCATAATAAGAGCATCTTTATATCTATTGAGTTTTTTGTACTCTTAAACACAACAACTGAGCTCCACAACCTAACAGCACACGCACTAATGTTTGTTATTAAGGAAAGAATCATAAAAATATAATTATTAAATATTTATAAATGTAAACAGTAACTTCTCTTTCTATCTACGCTAAAACAATTTTTGCAGCAATAACTTACATGCATACTTCTGTAAGTTAAAATCCTAATATACCTAGTGTATAGAACAAGTTAAGGGGGATACAAACAGTTTAACTCCTAGCTTAGCTTCTGTTTGGACATATTAAATTGGTTTAAACAAATTCAAAAAATGTAATTATTTAATTTGTGGATTACCCAGGAAAATTTGTCAATATTTACATTTTTTGGTTAAAAAAAATGTTTAGACACATTTTCTACACTCAGCAAAAGTGATAGAGGTTCTTCTCAAATGTCTTAAGAAAAACAGCTCTTACTATTACTATTATTACCGATATTTTCTCCAATTTAGTTTTACTTTAAAGAATATTGTTTATGGTCATTTTACACTTAAGGTTTGACTCTATGTTGTGATTATTTCTACGGCTTGTTTCATGTTTTTCTTAAGAGTTTTTGCTTTTGTTTCTTAAAACAGAAATTAGAAAAGAGTTAGGTTTTATCATTTTCTGAAAAACTGCATTTTTTTTATCTAGACTGTACATCTTGTCCTGTAAATTGTCCTATTTTTGGTCCTTGAATTAAACAGATAACACTAAAAAGCTCTTGTTTTGTTATTGATGCACATGGCATGCTTGTGTTGGTGAAATGCAATTAGCGAATGTGCAATGTTTGTCCCCATCTGTGCCAGTTAGAGGATAACAGCTGCTGCAGAAAATGCAGGCAGGTGGCTCCTTTCCTCTCTAAAAACAAAAGGAAACACACAAAGAGACAAAAAGACGCAAACCCTCATAACAGATGCACGGTAATCACGTAGTTCAGAATGTTCTTTTTCAGTGCAGTCACATAGAAGAGCTTTTGTCCTCTATACCCACTTCGATCTCTTTATTTGTTTTGGAAACTCTGTCCCAGCTCTAGTGAAGTAGAGAGGCTGGAATGCTGGACAGTTCCAATACTGTAATACTAAGGAAGTTAGCTCACTAGCTTAATACTTTTGTTGCACAAGAACGTGTAAACAACTCACAAACAACAAACATTTTAGGAAAAGTCTGCAAAGTGTTGTGCTGCTATCTGACCTTTATTGCTACGCACTGCTAATTTAAAAAAATAAATGTATTAAATTTCAAACTTAATCTTACTAAAAAGAGAAGTTAATTTAAACTGATGCTAATTCATTCATTCATTTTCCAATCCGCTTTATCCCTTTCGGGGTCACGGGGTTGCCGGAGCCTAACCCGGCTACTCATGGGCGAAGGCAGGGTACACCCCTGGACTGGTCGCCAGTCTGTCGCAGGGGCCTGATGCTAATGAATGCAAAACATAACAATAATAATCAGTTATCTATGTTTGTTTGGATGTTGTGTAGAACATCAGGCAACCAGTTCACCAAGAAAAAGCAAAATAAATAAAAACTTAGCCATATTGCTTTTAGCTGTGTTCTGCCAGCCCAAGACAATGTTTTTGCAAATGTATTTTCATCTTACAAATGAGTGGTTGTATTTGTAGGCAATAAAGGAAGCATCATGTCTTCATAAATTAGTCACTTCCTGCAAATGATGTTTGTTTTCTCAGCCTGAGAAATAAAAGTTGCATTTGTTTTTGTGTAAAGGAAGCTCAATGATCAGCAAAAGCCAACAATTTAGTATACTTTCCCTCTTTTGCTTTTTATTTAACAAATATCAGATCTCAATCAGTAAAATTTACTAACTTTAAATTCAATGTTACTTTTAGGACATGAGCCGTTGAGGTTCTCTGGCTCTCTTCGCCTGAAGCCAAGGTAAAGCAAAACACAGTTACAAAATTTCAGTAATTATGAAAAAGCAAGGGACTTATGTTAATGGTATGAATTTATTTCTTTAGGGAAATAAACATATGCATGCAGTATTTTCCCAGAAGCCAATGAAGGTGTTACTGCAGGAGAGCAGCTCAGCTGCATTTTTCTTGACAGCCACTTTGAAAATGTGCTTAGATGTGCCTCAGTAAAATGCATAACTTATGATCCATTTTTATTTCAAAGGGGAATGTTCCGTTTAGCAACTGTATCAAATTCTCCATTTTGGATAGCTCCTTTACTCTAGGCCGGCACATGGGCACAGATGAAGCATTTAATACAGACAGTAAATAAAACAGCTTACATCCTCAACATAAAAAAGTTAATGGTTTCCTAAAGAATGGACCTCAGGCTTTGTGAAAATGGGCCACAGGAACGCTAAAGGTACTGTATACTGACCGGATCTAAATAGAGTGTTAATAGTTTCAAAAACAAAGAGACATGCATGTCTACTTTTCATAGAAATGTGGGTGTCTTTATGTGTGGAACTGAGTCATCCACCATGTTGACCTTACTGGCAACCTTAACAGACGTTTCCTGAATGCTCTCCATAAAGCAGAATCATAAACACCCAGTTTTATCAAACAGTCAGATATTTACGAGACATCTCCTTTTTCATACAGTTGAGTCCACCCCTCTGTCTGTGTAACTTCAGGTTGTCACACGATTTGTTTTTACTGTCTAGTACTCTGTGACACCTTCAGAAAAGCTTGCCTTACATGGTAATCTCATGAGTCATCAGACTAGACTTTTTTTTGTTTGTTTCTTTGTTTTCGCTCAGACAGCCCAGACTCAAGCAAGAAAGGCTTATTTTTTCATTAAAAAACCTTTTCATATTAATCTTGTCTAAAGATTGATCTGAACTTCCCAACTTTTTCCTTTAGGAGAAATCATGGGTTTTCATTTTCCATTTCACCAGAGAAAAAAAATCCTAATAAATAAATTTTTAACTGTAGGACTTGGTTTACAGCATTTTTTATTCAACCTTGCTGATACGACTGTCTACAAACTTCATGCACTGGCCCAACAGTTATTACTGCACTTCATGCGGAGTAATGGCACAAATCCCTAAACTCTGTTTGAGAAATAAAATGAATGAAGATATTTCAGCCTTGTTTAGACATGCTGCACAGCATACAGCCAGACACAAACACTCCTTATGAGTCAGTTCTGTCAAAATAATCCCAGTCTGAGGTTCATGTGCCTCCAAAAGTTCACAGGGAATTTTATTATCTGGCTTACTCCTATGCACTCGCTCAGATCTCTGAAATGAGTTTTGGCCTTAAAGGCATGACTGGGTTCACTCAGTCAGAGGGTTGTTTGTGCATCTGTATGGGTTGTCCATCAGGAGAACTTTTAATTTGAAATCTTCTTGCTCATCTGCTTATTACCTGTTAGCATTTTCCTGTTTGCTTGCACGTAAGACCTTTTGTGACTTTTTAAAGTTTTCTTGTGTGTGTAAAAGTGTGTGTGCAGTTTGTTCCTGATATCCCATCTCTGGAGTAATTTTCCCAGAGGCCCGAAGCAAGGAAGTCTTTCCTTCTCATCCCTTCACCCCCCTCCTTCTCCTCATCCTCATCCTCCCTCTTGCTGGCCCCCTCCATCTGTCTCTCTCTGTATTGTTCTCTCTTGAGGCAGAACACTGAGCGATGTGACCTCCTGCCTCTGAAAGACAGGGATTCCAGGGATTTGGAGGAGACGCTCATTTCTTTCCAGCACCCTCCAAGGAGACAAACTACAATTCCACGAATTGAAAAAGAAAATGCTTGTGTAAACACGAACTCACAGTTAAATCCCTCCATCTGTAGGAGGCTGAACCTGCTGGGAGGGCTCAGGACACAACCTTCGGGGGAAATCTGCACACTTCACACACTGAATTACACGTCTCCCACACAGTGTCCATCAGGTTGACAAAGAAAATGTTAAATGTGTTGTACACAAACAAAACCTTGCATGCATGTCTTAGTGCTCTGTTTGAAAAAGGAGAGATATTTGGAATGCGGGTAAAGATTTATTTGCGTGAAAAAAAAACGTGCATGAAATATGTCCATAAACGTTAGACTCTTGGCTGCTGACATCTTGCGTGCTTGGGATGAACTCGGACCATAGGTGTATAAACCCCAGAGCCCCAGACCATGCCAAAATATTGCTTCAGGGGGTAAACGGGGTGCAAGAAGGACAGCAAACCATCTAGAATGCAGAGAGGCAACCGTTCATTAATTTAAAGGCAAAAACTTAAAATGAATGATTGTGACTGGCTGAGAAGAAATTAAGCTATGGTTTAAAGGAAAGCTTAATTCAGGGGTGGGCAAACCTCCTAGGGGAAAACTTTTTGACTCATGGACCATGTGTGGAGTGTTTTGGTAATCCACCTTATTGTGAAAGATATAACGGTATCTGGATAAAATCATGCTTTCATTTTGATTGAAAATGAATCTATTTATTTTAAAACAGAACATTTTGGAATTTTTATTTCAAAACTGTGACTTTTTTTTTAGTATATTGTCAATTGCACCATTGGGTTGCTATCCATCTGGGAAAAACGCAACCTTTAAGAAATGCTGCATTCATGTGGTGTTGCAATGACTGGAAAAATGACTGTCCAACTCATAAAATAAACATTAGTGTCAGAAAAACAACAAAGTCTTCCCACACCACATGAATGCAAAATAACTTTCTGCACCTAAACAAATGTCATTTTATTTGTAGTGCACTATCTATGGGGAGACACCAGAATTACAGGGATAGTAAAACATTAATAAAGATTATCAATTATAATTTATTCCAATTTAGCAGGACAGATTGAATAGTTTAACAGTCCGCATTTGGCCCCCAGGCTGTAGTTTGCTGTTAGTTAACTGATGATGGTGTGAAGAATGACGTAACAACCCTGCACACCTGAAAGTAAGGTAGACCTTCTTGGAAACTGTGCCAAAGTTACACTAAGTCAAATATTCCTGCAAGGTTCTCATTTAATTAAGAAAAATGCCGCTACTGTCATTTACTCACCGGTAGCATCCTTTTTTTCAGTTTTAGTCTCTTTTTTTTAATCCTGAATAAGAGGAAAGCCCTCTTTAGATGAATTAGGAAAACCCTGTCTGTGCAAACCAAAGGACATCTGTAGAGTAAAGAGGTTTTACTTTCTAGCAATCTTAGTGGTTTATCACCACAGACAGGCACTTTGTCAGACTCAGATTATTTTTCAGTTTGCTACATCCTAATTTTAATTTTCCTCCCTTATTATTAATAAACAAAAGCCCAACTCCAGAGTTGTGACACCTCTGTCATGAATCTCTGCCAGCGCTGAAACACAAAAATCTCATTTGTGAAGCAGTCAGGGGCCTGATGGAGTGGCAGGGGATAGGGCTATCTGCAGGCCAGCAAAAGTAAAGATTTGCCGACTGTTTACCAATCCCAGAAAACCTCCCTGTTCTGGATGGATGGACGGCCTCAGATATGATAGGCTGTCCATGGTTTTGAGCTGGCCCTCAAGGTACTTGAGCTGCACTGAGTGTTTGCAGCACTGAGAGCCAAATAAGAGTGCCAGGTGTGTATCTTTGTATATTTGAGGTTTATTTTCTCTCCTCTAGGAGATTTTCACTGAGTTTGTTGCACAAAAAAGTCCACATATTACAGTCAATAGTTCCCTTAAACCTTTCAACTTATCTAAGGTTTAAAAAGCAAACTTTTGATTCAAATAACTTAGAAAAAATGCTATTATGAACATGTCATTCTGACTGAAATAGAATATCTGTGTTTATGAACTGGTCAACTGTGTATCTTATTTCCAAAAGCATATCTGACTTGAAAGTACAAAGTCTTATGTTGATTTTTTATAAAAATTAAGTAATCAAAAAGCCGAAAAACATAAATCACTGATTAAACCTGCAATTGTAGAAATAATGCAACATTTCAATATTTAAATGTTATTTTAACCATTTCAAATAAATTTGAAATATAGCATTTAAAACTATCTACCTAGGAAGACAAATGCTGAAAATGAAACAAAAAAGGAGGACATTAGAAAAATGGGCAAAAGAAAGAAAATAAAACATCCTTTGAAAATATAAAATAAGATTTTTCCATTCAAGCAAAAGGACAAAAGAAACAAATTCTGAAAGCAGTGATAGGTGCAGAACAACAAAGAAGGGAAAATGAGCTGCTCAGACATGGAAATCTTATTAAGAAAAATTGCAAAACATTAGATTTCAAACAGCAACACCTGAACTCATTCATTCATTCATTCATTTTCCAATCCGCTTTATCCCTTTCGGGGTCACGGGGTTGCTGGAGCCTAACCCGGCTACTCATGGGCGAAGGCAGGGTACACCCCTGGACTGGTCGCCAGTCTGTCGCAGGGGCACACCTGAACTCCTCAGAGCCAAACATTTTAAGAATTTTCTGAAACTTGGCTTGTGATGCTTTTCAACCTATCATCTAAGTAACGAAAATGCGCATTCAGAATAATTTAAAAAACACCCAAATTTCACACTGAATATATTATTTACATGCACTATTCCGTGTAAATGTATAGATGATTTAATGCCCACAAAATTTTGATATTGACATGTGGCAGCTGTTTTCAGAGGACATGGAATGAAGTTTCAGAAGTTTCTTGATTTGTAAAAATGAGAAGACATTTGAGAAAAATGTGTAAAGAAGAACAGAGAAGGACTTAAACATTGAGAGGAAGTTATGTTTTCTAACAATGACATTGCTGCTGCTTACATACCACAATATTTCCTCTTTGTTTATTTATGTACTTAACAACATAGTTTCCCTTTTATGGCCCAGCTGTAACTGCAGCACCAACATTCATCTTCTGACTCACTTTTCTAGTCCTTTGTCACTTTTCTGTGCATGCCTCAGTTTTTTTCCACCAACCTTGTCTCTCTTACCCTTTTCTATTTTTCTTCATCCATCTTTCTTATCTTTTGTGTTAAACCTGGCATCTTGTCGGCTCTCCGTCCCTCTTCCATTTGTCTCTGTTTGTTTGCATTCATGTCTTCTTCCCTCCACTTTCCGTGCTCTGTTTGGCTCTCCCTGTTTCTGTCACCGTAGCTGTGAATGGACAGCAAACACGCTCGTGCATAATCATGGCTGGATCAAAGACAACATCACTTCCTGTAATGAAAACGTGTTCTGTTCTTTCCCTCTTCCATCAACTTTACTTTTTTTCACCCCCCCTTTTCTGTTGCATGCTTCTTCTGCTCCACGCACAGCCCTCAATCTTTGACTCTTTCTTTGTTTTGATGTCTCTGGATTTTTTTTAGAACAGGTTTCTGGTACGCCGCGTGGCTACTGAAGCGTTGCCCCATCCTACACTCTGATAAGCACCCATTTACCAGGGGCACTCTAATCCATCCCTACCAAGAGTTTCTCCAGTGATCCTGAACACATGCTTCCTTAAATTACCCACATTTGACATTGAGACTAAAAACGCTTGAGCTCATTCAAACCCTGGTGGTTATTTTGGGGTACAAAGACAAATAGGGATATTGTTACTGTCAGTTAAAGAAAGATCTACTATTTTTTTTATTTTTGATGTGTAGTGTTTACCTAGAAAAACTCTCCTCTTCAGTCCTAAATTCAACTTCCTGAAGCTTTCTTACAAATGTATGCTCTTCTGGATGATGCTAGCAACATTAATTTAGACAATCATGCAACTGATCATATAATCTCTGATGCAGTTTCAATTATTTAAAGCCGTCAAGACCTGGTTTTATCCGAGCAAGAACAAAACGCTTTTATTGAAGTTACTCACAAAGCACTTAAAATATCTAATCTAGAGTGATTAAGGTGCATCTTTGGTTTGACTTAGGTCACGCTTCACTTAGTTCACTTAGACTTTTTTTGTTGTTGCAGTTAATAGTCTTCATTCAGCACGAGTTCACAAAATCAGAACATTTTAATTCCATTTTTTAGATGTAAAAAAGTGTCTTTCAAAGTTAGAACTATGAATCCCAAGCTGGGAGTAAAGACCAATGATCTAATGAAGGTTCGGGGCTGCAGAAACAACTCTTTATGGCAAAGGGAGGTATGAATCCAGCTCTTTTTTATTTGTAATTGCTAAAAAGGCGATTGGACAGGTTGGTGTTGGCAATCAGGTTTCTTCTTTCCTCACCTTGTTAATGGAATGAGACGTGCTGACAAGTTCCAAAATGAGCAGAAGGTAATTTTGTTTCTTGGTTTAGTGGGAGCATGCACACTGTTTTCATAGTTTTGGTAAGGAAATTGGTAGGATGAAACACACGAGAATATTGAATTAAAGACTAGAACTCCCCAAAAATCAAAAGTTCCTTATAGTAACAAAAATGCAAATGCTTACTCCAAATGTAAAGATCCTGTTAGCATTGAGTAGAGGTAAAACAGTTGAACATTTAATCTTTTTTTGCATCATGTGCAATGGGCTACAATTCTAAATCTTTTGGCCACAAACTCTAAAGATGAAAGGTAACGTGCAGAATTCACAGAAGAGAGATTCAGGCCAGAACTCAGCAGAGGCTTGTGGTCTTTAACCCACTTGCAGGACATCTGCCCAAACCAATCTGGCAATGAGCTTTTTTTCTTAGGGATGTAACCAGAGTGTACACATGACCATGCAGTTCTACCCTCAAAAGCTAAAGATAGCCCATCTTGTGTTCTTACAATTGAATTTCTAAGGAGATCGACTGCAGATGTATTCTAAAATAATTACTATACTTTTATATAATGTGGATTCTAACAAAAACATAATCTTTAAATTTTTTTGCCACGGATTCACAGTGTTCCAGTCTTAGCCTTGTCGACATTATTTTATTCTGTAAACCAGGAAGAATCAACATTTAAAATTACAACTAAATGAAAATAAAACGTGATTTTTCTCTAATTTAACATCACATTTCCCAATTTTTTTCTTGACAAACACCTGCTTTCCTAATTCAACATAGGACTAATTAGGTGAATAAGCAGACTTGAGATGTGAATCCCCAAAGAATCTGCACTAAACAAAAAGTCTAACAGAGATTCTGAAAAGTATAGGATAGCTCAGTTGAAGAAACTAAATTAAATGCTCATCAGGTGAGCTGGTACACTCATGGTCATTTATTTAAAAAAAAAAAAATCGCAAAATAAAAGTTCAGTAAAAAGTGTTTGTCAGAAGCTAACTCATGGATTACTTAGTTTTAAGAAATACCAGATATTAGTTTCCACAATGTAATAATTAAGCTGGTTTTATCACCTTAATTATGCTGACCTATTAGAGTTTTTAAAGATCAATTAAAGTCATATTCCAATGGAAAGCACAAAATAATTGAATCTAGCTCAATATGATGTTTTTCATCTCCTCTCTGTAATGTCTTCCTAAACATGAATGCCATTTATAAAGCAGTTTTCTGACCGCCAAAGCTCAGAAACTGCCTGATGCCATGTCTGGACCATATTATGCATTTCTGGAAAGAAAAAAAAAACTTTTCTTCTCCATCACAAAGGTCAATGAGAACCACGAACACAAAATAGAGAGTAAAAGTAAATGAACATTAAAAGCCACCAGTTTCTTTGACAAAGACTTTTATCAATGTATTCTCAAGTTTGAAAAAAATAATGGATACATCCTTTTCATTTTTCATTTCTATAAAAACAGAGCAGTATCTTCTAAAGCAGATAACAAGCCTCTGACAGCAAAGCCTTCAAAGCCAGTTCTACAGCAGCAGTCAGTCATGGTAAAGTAAAAGGGCTGTTACTGCTCCAGCCACCACATTGCCCACAAAAACTCTAGTAATTCTGTAAAAAAAAAAAAAAAACATCAGGAACTTGATAACTTTTGCATGGACTAAAAAATAAAAAGCAGCAATCTGAGAAAGGAGACGCTTTGACTCCAAAGCACAAATTCAAACTAGCTTGATTATTTTTCCACAATTTATTTTTTCCTCCTTTTTTTTAAAAAGGTAAAGAAATCAACGTCTTCTCATTTGAACTTCTGATTCTCATCCACTGTTTGTCTAGAAGACACCCTGCTGCTGATCTATATTCAAGTCCAGCTAATCTGAGCAGGTAATGAAGCCACAGTTTTTCCTTACCCCATTGTTAAGGGCAACGTTTGCCATTTCAGCAAGCAGCTCTCACAGCTACAACCTTACAAAAAGGCAACACAGCAAATTTGTAGCGCCTATTTGGAACTTCTGAAGCTTACATGAGAGATTTATCAGCCCCTTCAAAAACAATAGAACCATGCAGTCTAAAAATGAAACTATGCTGCCATACGATGGCTTTAAATATCTTATATATCACGTTTTTTTCTTCTTCAGTTTCCCAATCCCTGCCAGCTACGCTTTGCTAAATGTAATTACTTTTTCACACTTGGAAATGTCCTTATTATAAAAGTTGTGAAAGTTAACATTTGATCCAAATTTTCAAGGATTTCAGAAACTATAGGGACATGAGTGAAAAATACACCGACTCTATAGACTATCCATCCATTTTCTAAACCCGTTTTGTCCCTTTCTGGGTCACGAGGCTGCCTGAGCTTAACCCGGCCACTCATGAGCGAAGGCAGGGTACCCCCTAGACAGGTCGGCAGTTTGTCGTAAGACCACAATTGCACACCCATAAACATTCGCACCTAGGGACAATTTAGAGTGACCAATTAAGCTATGAAGCATGTTTTTTGGACGGCTGGAGGAAGCTGGAGTTCCTTGAGAAAGCCCACACATGCAGGGGGAGAGTATGCAAACTCCACACAGAAGGGTCCCCATTGGTGATGCTGGTTCAGGTCCCCCAACCAGGACTTGAACTGGGGGCCTTCTTGCTGTGAGGCAAGAGCGCTGACCACTGCGTCACCGTGCCACAGTTTTTCCTCGTAATAGTCTGCATAGTCTGTAGACTGTAGTTTTTAAATCATTGGTTTATTCCAGTTGTCAATTTAGTGAAACTTTGGGTCAATAAAAAATTCAGAAATGATCTTTTTTTAACCATAGATGCCTTCCATGTTCTGTTTTCTTCTAGTTCTCCATTAAGACAGAGCTGCTGCACCTGAATTCTGCAGTCGGGGATATTCAATGGAGTGGGAAATCTTACTTGGCAGAGTGATTTCTCCACAGAGGTTAAAGAGAAGATGGATTGGAGAAAATTGAGCACAATTACAGAAAATGAGATGGAAGAGAAAATTGTGGGCTTTGTTTGTTTAAGATTAGTTGGAAATTAGTCTTTCTGAAAATGGCAATGTATCGACATATAGGACACAAAAGAGTCAGGTGTTGATGCAGCTCATCATCATCATTTTGCATGCTCTCTTTATGTGCTTTCTGTCTTTGCTCATCTCTCAGTGTTTATGTAAGCTTGCAACTCAAACTGTGTGAACTGCAGATTGTCCTTTATACATGTCAAACATCTACTGTGTGTTGATGTGTGCTTTTGCACATGCACATACAGACTATTTTCGCTGGCTTTACTTCATTCACTCATTTTTTTGTGTGCTTGACAACAGAGTCCGGGAAAATCCCTGAGTCCAGATGCCATTTATAGTCATGTTTACATTAAATTCAAAGAGAAAGAAACTGTTTTGTTTGTTTTTTACAAATAGTGATCATTAACATTTTTTTCAGTTATTGAGGAAGTGTAAAGCAAAGATGACTGACTGGTGGGATGACAGCTGGACTCCTAACTTGATTTCTCTACTCTGTGGAGCAAATGCAAAATTTTGTTTTTACAGAGCAAAACTAATACTATTTTTCTACATCTCATTTTGTCCAAAATTGCTTACTTTTTCCATGAATTTTGTATGTTTTCTCCAGGTACTCAAGTTTCTTCCGATGATAGTTTACAAAATATGACTGTCAGGCTAATTTATGACTAAAAGTTTCATAAAATAGTGGGTGTGTGTTGATTCCCTCCAGTGGCTCCACATAATAGCAAGCTGTACCCCTCCTCTTGCCTAAAAGCTGCACAGAAAAGAGCCGCAATCCCCAAAAGGTAAGCAGATAAGGAGAATTGATTAATAAAATCTGACAGAACGGCTGAGCAAAGCAGGACTGTAAAAATGAGTTGCCTTCTCTTTTGTTTGTGCTCTTTTTCCATCATTATTTTGACACAATCAGAGGTGACTGGACCTTAATAATTGTAATGGCGTTATGAGAGAAGATTTTATAAACATCAGTCTTGCCTCGTGGTTAAAAAAAACACACAAATGAAATAACTCTCCGTTCAGCTGACAGTGCAGAGGAGTGTGTGTCCCTGTGTGTACCACTGGAGTGTGTAAATGAGAGACAGATTTGTGTGTTTTTTTATGTGTGTAGACCACACATACATAATCCCTGTTGCCTTATGCAGTTTACCATTTGCTTCCACCCTATCACTGGAGGCATTAAGTCTCTGAAGCACTTTTCTGTCTCTCTTTTGACTTGTGGTGAGAGGGTTTTAAATTGAGATTTGCAAAAAATAAAAAAAGGGGGCCCAACTTTCTGTTGACTTGTTTATCTCCATTCAGTGGATGAGTTGCGTTTCCTTCCTCCACGTTTAAAATAATTAGTGGTGCAGTGGTGAGGGGTAAGGTGGAAGACAAAAAATAAACACTAAGAGAGGGAAAAGCATGAATTAAAAAGCTTCAACAGGAGTATGATAGGAGTAATATAAACCGTGATGCATATGTGTGTGTGACAGAGGCTAATTGCACTTGGAAAGCACAAGAAACTGAGAAATGTTTTGCTAAAAAGAAAAAAAATGACAGTAGAAAGCCCATTTCATTTGTTTTAATTGTGTTTTTTATGTTGTCTGTTCCAGATAATCCACAAAAACTGAAAACAGTTCCAGTTATCAACAGATCAGGCATTAGTCAACACAGAGTGTTTGTTACAATGTATTAGATCCATTTTAAGACTTTCAACCAAACACCAGCTTTGCGGTTCTGCAAATTTCATGCTAATCACTTGAAAGCGGAAACGTCTGAGTGGATCAGATGGTCTGCATGTTTAACATGTATATCATGGGAGTATCGTCTTACTCCTCACAGATTGCTGCCTGAGAAGAGGCAGATTATAGTAGATGAGCAGAGTTCTATAAGCTGTGCGGTTTTTCTCCAGTAGCTGTTGCTTTTCTCCTGAAAAAGATTTTCATTTTTCCAACCTGTATCTTCTAAATAAAACTTAGTAGAATAAAGACTCTGTCTGCAACGGACGGCAACTCATTCAACCCAATTCTTTCACGCTTGTTCTAGCAGGAAAATTAAAGGTTCTGTTGACATAGTGTAAGTTATACCAGTCAAAATGATTAGAGGCTTAAGGAGCAGCAATTGGGAGTAAGCAACATTTTCACGTTTTTTAATTTCCTTTCACTTTTTTAAGCAAAAGGGATTTGTCAAGTTTGAGTGCTGCTGTAAATCACACAGAGCTTTTGGGATTCCAATTCAACTGCATTTAATGAGCATGGGAGATAATGGAACATTTAAGAAGAAAAGATAGAAAACTAGGAGCATTATTAATGATGGCCGTCTTATCAATTGTAGATCCTCAACATCACAGCATCCATGGCATCTAAAAGGAACTTTGGACCTTAGGTAACTAACGAAAAACTGGTTTCACTCCCGTAATAAAGAAAACTCTTCAGTGATGTTGATTAGAAATTTCTTATTTGATGTGAGGATGTTTGTTAGACTGTATATTCCGAATTTTTACCATCCATTGATGATCCAAACTAATCTTTCTATGGCTTGGTTTTGTTCTTTCTAGGAATTATCCTAATGCTCTAACAATACTACTGGTCTTTTGTGTCCATTGAGACCTCACTGAATCTATGGTTTCAAAAAAATTAAATAAAATCAAAGTTTTTCCTGTAAGTTGGTAAGCAATTCTCCAATTAAAAGAACACCAAAAACCGTTTATTTGGAAAGTTATAAGTTATAAGTGGTGTTGGCATGTGTTGAGTAAGGCTATAAATAAACTATAATCTGGCTTAAATAGCTAGTGAATAAAGTGCAAAGCATAAGTGAGTATTCTTTAGAATTTTGGATTTGTCAGAGCACTCATAATTTACTTTGTGAATTTCCATGCTCCTTTTTTCATTAAAACAAATATTACAGCCCAGAGATTAGAGCCTTTTCTTTGTAAAGAAAGTGTGTTCTCTTTCAAGGAAATAACAGAAGGTAATGAGAAAACAGTAATAAAGTATATTAAAAACAAAGCAAGTCTTTAATCTCCTTATCCATGCAATTACTGGTTTCCTTCCATCAATCTGGCTTCAGGCTGTTTTTTTTTTTTTTTTTTGGTATTCCATGTGACACATACTACTAAACACTGATCCACAGCAATCCCATCTGCAAAGTTAAAGCAGAACAGTGCAATGTTCATGTCTATTGTTTGTTCAGCAATTTGCTGCACTTTTGATTGTGCACAGATTTGTTTCAAATCTCTTTTTCCAGTCTGGGATGGATTTAGGTATTGAATAGTCAAGTATGTGAGTGCCTGTGCCACTCTACCCTTGCTCTTTGTGCCTGCCAGACACTCTGTTGAGATAGAGCAGGTGCAGATGAATATCAAACAGATCTGCATACCTTTAAGAGACATGCATCTTGTATGAATACTTGTAATGGAGACACCATGTAAGCACAAACGGACGCCCTGCAGCTTGCTTTGCTCCTGATCTAGCCTTTATTATTAAAGCATGTGATGCGATGCCATTCACACTCCACAAGGAACAAACACACCTGTTCTTAAAGCAAGAGCATTGATCAAGGTTGAATAAATGGATATTGATCCAAACTTAAATGAGCAACGGCTTTTTCATTTTACTCCAAATGTTTGGATGACTCACACCTGGATTCAGACAATGACCTGAACCATGTCTGTCTGCAGCTTAATCAATGATATGAGTTCATACACATTCACCAATGTCACACTTTTCCCCCTGCTGTCTCATCACTCCAGTGTGAGACATTCCCCACACTGGCCCAGAAATGGACCCGAGCTGGGAACATGCAGTCTCTCATCTCTCTGTAAATGAGGGTTTATGAGGAGTAATTCTGAGAGGAATAGAAGAACGGATGGCTGGATGAGTGGCTGGATGGATGGATGGATGGATGGATGGATGGATGGATGGATGGGTGGCTGGATGGATGGATGGATGGATGGATGGATGGATGGATAGATAGATAGATAGATAGATAGATAGATAGATAGATAGATAGAT
>BSAI01000162.1:8848936-8923306 GCA_036245035.1 Adrianichthys oophorus
GATAGATAGATAGATAGATAGATAGATAGATAGATAGATAGATAGATAGATAGATAGATAGATAGATAGATAGATAGATAGATAGATAGATAGATAGATGATCTTTTGTCCGACCTCCTTTTATGTGCCACCGAACCAATCGGTGTCATTAGATCAATAGACAGACCGTAGCAGCAAGTCAGCCTCGACATTTGACTGGACAAAAAAAGGCAACCAGATGACCGGACTATACGGGGACGGCTCTACGCGCGTGCAGACGATGTTTTACTGCGCACCGCGACGCACAAGATTAGCCGCATGTGCGCGCACCGTTCGCGACCACCGCTGAACTCCATCAGCTCTGCCGGACTCTGAAGTCTTCAGAATACTGTTGCTGTGATAGTTTAAGAGAAGGAGGACTTCGTACACCACACGCGTACCGGGACCGTTTGGATTTAAAAGCCAGCAAGTGGAGAAAATGACGGTTGTTTGCTTTGGAAACGCGATTTTTTGAACACGGCTGGTACCCGTGACCGCGGGGACGACGCGCTGGTTCCCCGCAAAATTCGTTGCACGTTCAGGGTTCAGCACAGCTGAGGGATCGCGACGCGTCCTTGGCGGAGCTGGAGGAGACGCTGCCGGGGATTCTGAGGAATGCATAGCCCAGGTTTTGATTTTTCCAAACCACCTGCGAAACTCTGCGTAAGAAAGTAAGTAAAAAAAAAAAACACTTGAAGGTCGTTACTTTTAAGCTCTTCCAATAGTTTCACAATCACTTTTCACTTATTTAATCGTGCAGTTATCACCTTGTAATATGAATATGAATGTAGCAGATGGCTAGAGTTGAGGTGGATGTGACTGGACTGAAAATTGTGCCACTTGTTTAGTCAAACATTGACTGCCCTGCGCGGTCAAATCGGGGCTCAGTCAGCTGCGTAATTCTCTCCATGTGTATCTCTTCTCTGCAGCCGTCCGCCATTGCTGCTGAGCCCGCGGGGCATCATGCTGAGGCAGATCCTCCTCAATTCCACCGACTCCCCAGACTTTGACCTGATGCTCATGGCCCAGTCCCCCACAAACGCCCCCTCCTCCTTGAATGCCTCTCACGGCAGCTCGCTGAGCGTCGGCGCGCTCCTGAAACCAACCTTGGGGAGAGGAGGCGCGGGGCTCCGGGAGGGCGAGCTCCACAAGCCGGACCTCATCACCTACTTAGTCATGTGCCTACTGCTTTTCCTGCTGGTGCTGCTTATTGTGTTCTTCATCAACTGCCAGCTCCGGAACTCTTTCTTCGCCTCCATGCCATATGACAGGTCCCTGAGAGAGGCCCGGACCTCCTACAAATAAAGTCCCTGCGGGGCATTCTGGGAGGCTTGGTGTTAAGTGCTGAACCTGCTCCTGAACTGTAGCTGGATCCACAACCTGGAATCAGGACTTAATTGAGGCATATGTTGCCATATTTAGCACTTAGGGACCCACAGCGTCACCCCATATTTCAAACAGCTGAGGCAAATTATAAAATAATACGTGTAATTGGTGACTCATGGGACTGTTTTGCCTAAAAGGGAGCAGAGCGCACAGACTGAATAGGTGAACTGGGAATATAATCAATCCCATGCTGTGATTCATCCCTGCTTTTTTAAGATGCATTCCTCTAAACCTAACCCCCTTCACATCTGACTTCTGCCTGCACGAATCTCAGAGCTGGACACTAGCACAGTCAAAATGATTTTTTTTTTTATTTTACAAACCCGTCTCCCTTACAGTCAAGATAGAAACTGCTGTCCTAAGTTGTGCTGTGACATATTTTGTAAGACTATCTGCTTGTCTTGTAAAACATTCATATCTCCAAACTTGTTGATTGTGATATGATTCAGTGACAAAGTGTATAGGCTATTCCAGCACATAAAGAAAATTCGTCCTCAAATGTCTTGTTTGTGCACCTCCAAATGACAATAGATGTCGAGGATGATTCTGCAGCGGCTGACGTGAAAGGTCAGCTGTTTGTAATGTTAACCATCCACGGAGGCATTGCAAGGAGTCTCGTAGGGCTGTTAATCTTATCACGCACTTTCGCTTTTAATTAACTTCTCCCCCCAACTGATAGCGTCAGTATGATCCCGGAAAATGAAGACTCGGGGCTCAAGTAGGATGAGCCCCTGTGCGATAAATCAAACTGTTGTGTGTTCCAGTGCCTCCGCTTATGCACAAATCCTCTCCAGACTTGTTGGAAAACATCTTTCACATACCAGGACAGATAAATGTTGAGCCTATCTCTGTTATCCTTGTGCCTGATGTGTGCGTGCGAGGGCATATGCTCATGAGCTTGTGTTGGTCTGAGTTGAAAGGAGACACTGCATTTTGAATGCTAAACATTGTAATCTTGATATTGCCCCAGCCAAAGGGATCTGAGTCAAACATTTTATAAACATGCATTGTCTCCATGACTCTTTTGTTGTTATCAGAAATGTTTATTCCCAATCAGATGAGCTTTTTATGTATAAAGCAAATGAATTTGATCATCTCTGGGATACAAAAGAATGAATATTTACTTAGTTTTGTACTTTTTTCCCCTGGTTCCTCACCTTGAATTCCTTTCTATTTTGAGCTTGTGTAAACTCAAGTCTATTTACAATTGAACCTCTTGGTGGAGCCCAAGCTCTTGTAGTATTCATGCACAACAATGTTATATTGGCATATTGGTCCATAAAAAATAGACATATACTGAGGCAAAAAAAAAAAAAAAAAAATTATAATAACAATAAAAACAACAATCTAACAGAAAACAACAACTATAATAATAATATCATGTTCATGAAGGGGGGAAAAGTTAAAAACCAATTAAATGGAAAAGCTTTTAAACAAATGAAAACAGCTCATACAGGAAATACGTGGCATTTTAACACTACTGTTTACCAGAGAGCAGCATTTTCAAAAAAACTGGTTATTACTAGAAGCAGAGATCCCTCTCAGCTCTGTATGGATTAAGAGGCCTCTGCTGCCTGCTTGTGGTTGGTTAATATACTCATTGCTTTTGTGACACGTAAACCTTTAGTTTTTGTTCACTTTTTTTTTACCAGCCAAGTCTCAAGCCTAGCCTCCATCTACCTGGCCATTTTTAGCAAGACATTTGTGAATCTGTGTACATTTTTGCGGCAGTGGCTGACAGACTGTGGTTGAAGGAAGCCCCCTCCTGCGCGGGGAGCTGGTTAAATCCGCTCAGGTGCAAGAGCCGCAGGGCGCATGCTCCTCCCCGGCTAGGACTGCTAAAAGAAAAAAAAAAAAAAAACAGGAAGACACCGCTGAATACTATCCCTTCCCTCTTGTCACCCAGGGGTTAAAAAGTTAACGAAACTTCAGGGAGTCATGGAAACACGTTTTGGGCACATCGTTATTTGGATATACTCATAACACCAACTCCTCATCCGTGTAGTTTTTGTGAACAGAACTTTTGTAGAGGGAACTTCGGAGAGAGGCTCTTTCCGCTTTTGCCAAACATCACTTTAGCCCGAAGGCTAGCCGTGCTAAAGCTAACGTTAGCTCGTTTTGCGCCGCGTTTTTCGACTTTTGTGTATATTCCGTAAACTTTAAGTGGTGCTAAATGGGGAGTGTGCTAAGAGTTATCTCTACATAGATTCTCCACAGACGCAACAGGTCGTTTCGGTCGCTGTCGCTCAGTGTGCTGGGGGATTGTGCTTTGAATTTCCCTCCCTTAATGAGAAAAGGTAGGTGGCTTCGCACGGGGGTCGCTTGGAATTCTACCAAAAATCTTAGCAGAGCTGAGCTGTGCTAATTCTGGCTTGCCAGTGTTTTAGCTACCGGGGCCTGGGGAGTTTCGAGCGATTGAAGAATCGGTAGCGTCGTGTTGGAAGAGGGGAGATTAACCGCCACACGTGTTTAATTGGACTCAAATTCAAGGAAACGGATTAACTTATTAATATGGATCAACACACGGGTGGTTCTGCCTCAGCCTCTAGTCACAAGGAGAAGAAGAAATCAAAGAAGAGCAGCGAGGATGGAGAGAAGAAGAAATTTGTAAGTAGCTCACTGACTCAACTTTAGTCACTTTTGTCGTCAAAGCATCATGGGCCTGAACAAAACCTCACTCGTTGGGTGTATTCTGAGAAGTTGTAAAGCACAAAGTGACACCATACCTGCAATTACTGTCTCTCTAAAAAGCTGTTCACCAGCTGTCAGAGGTTAACATACCCTGCAGGATTCACGATTTAGGTCAAAGTACCCAGAGAGTTTTTATGAGGAAGTAGATTGCTCATCAGTTTAGAGTACAATAATATGTCTGTTTTTACCCCACACCCCCCTTTATTTTACATTCTTGATAAATTACAACACATGACTGAAACCTATTCTCTCAGCTATGCTTGTTGCATTGTTTGAAGACTAGTTTAAATTGAAACTGACATGAAGTTTGGTACTCTGTCAAGTGAAAACAAATAATCCGTAAAAAGGTGTGGCTTCCATTTTCTAAAAGTGACTGAAGTGAAGTGTTTGTCTCCACTGATGCGTCAGCATGTTGGTTCCTATGAGGTGTCTAGCTAGCTGCAGTGGGTAATGCTGATGACAATCATCAGCCTGTGTAACTTAACCCTTTAGCCAATGGCAGCAGAGAAAAAATGACATACGAACACAGTGGAAAACTGCAGTCACACGGGTGGCACTTAGAACTTTTCACAGTTTTTTTTAAATTGTAAAACCCGATAAAATCCCCGGGCTCTTTGGGGGGGGGGGACTTGTCTTGTCAGGACTTGTGTCTGATCACAAGAATGTCAAATTGTGGGAGTAGTTGGACTTTGTTAAAGACCTGGTTTTGACTACAGGGAATTTGTGTTGGGACAGTCTACTATGCTATACATGACTGTAGGGCAGCGTTGTAAAACTTGTTCAGAATACGCTGTGCATGCTCTTTTTTTTTTCTCTTTTAAGCTGTTTCAAAAGTTTGACGACTGAACTGACAGATGTATTCAAAGAAGATGTTTAAGCATAACAAATAATTCAATACTTCCATTGCTGTTAGTATTCCTGTTTGACATCTGTATTCTGCTGGTGTTAGTTCTGTCACCTAACCCTGGGCTCACACCGCATGTGGTCTGGCTGCGGTGCTGACGCCAGAGTCTTTACTTAACATGAAAAGTGCAAGAGGCATCCACACTGCATCTGGTCCGATCCGGCCTCTGCGGCGCTCCGTGTCAATTTCGTTGGCTTCAAATTTTTTCTGGATGCCGGAGCTGAACCGTAGCACTTTATTGTCAAGTTGTTGCCTTTTTCAAAATAAAACCTATTTTTCACTGTACTCTGTTTTCACCGTGTCGTAAACATTACGTAATTTCTGCTGACAAGGGGGTCTCAAAGTGTGTGGTAGAATGTAATTTTGGCCATATAACACCATTGATGAAGAGAGACTGATCAGAGATCCAGAACTACCCCATCCTTTTGGTGCAACACATTCTTTTTATAAGGATAACAACAAAAAGGTCAGAGTCTGGGCTAAGCTATTGCAGGCTGTTGGACTTGATGGTGAGTTTGTGTAATATGGACATTCGCACTCAGATTAGAAAGTTAAGAAAAGTATGCTCACCTTTGGAAATACATTGATTGAAGGTGAGCCATGCAGAAAAAGAGTAATGCAGAAGTAACCCTATGATGATTTCCCCTAATCTCTTTGTTTACACGCTCTCTCCCACTAGCTTACAGCCCCTCACAATCCCAAGCTAACGTTCGGGGTGTAACAAAAATGGTGAGCAATATTGGAGCTATTCAACACAGGACAAACAATTTTGAGCCAGATGCCAGCTCGGACGAGGAAAACGAAGACATTAATGCATTTATTTGTCTCCCAGTGGATGCATCAGAATGGAGTTCAGCAGGAAGATTTTAGTCTGCCCATTTAACTTGCAGTGTCACAAATATGAGCTTTTTCTAACACTGGGTTTTCATCTGCTCCTGATCATCACAATTTGAACAAAGAAATACTTAGAAACGCAGTTGTGTGGGTTTTTTTTTGTGTGTTTCAGTCAATGCGTTTTGTAGCTTTCACAATTATTGCCTGTAGTTGTAATAAACAAATAAAATTATCATAATTTGCCATTCGGATAGATGCAGCAGCGACAGAACATAACCTAGGTATTTAGTTTGAAACAAAAGGCAGGTTGTTTACTTGATGGTTCCCTAAGGGGCTATCTGTTGTATTTAGGGATCAGCATCCATGAATGCTGTTGACATAAACAAGCACATTGGCTAAACTCAGTAGGCAGGCTCAGTTAGGGATTTGTTATGATTCACTGCCTTGGACAGTTGTTTGGGATACAAGAGGAATTTTAGATTACACTTTTAGATGTTTTTCGGTGTCATTTGTAATCCCCAGGTCTCTGAATTTAAATATTATTCACCAGTTCTTTTTTCCATCATGCAGAAACACTTCGAATTTTATTCCAAGGGTTTTGGCCTGGCACAAAAAACCAGGTTACTTGAGAAAGCAGATTGTAACCTAGCGCCTTAATTTACAAAACAGTGCATGGATTTCAGTGAAGAACATGGCAGTCGCCCAAATCCAAAAATGTGTCAACACAATTTTATAAAGATATATACAGATTTGTTTAGCGGTTTAGTACATCCATTCACACAGGCATCTCTTCACAAATGCCAGCCTGCAGTCAGCTGTCCGTAAATGCATGCGTTTTGTTTCTGCACACCCTGCTCCCATACGAGGTCCTTGTTAACATGAAACAATATACAAATATTCATAAGCAGCTTTGGCAAGCCATAAGGAAGCAAACATATGTGGGAAAAAAAGCCCTCTAGTCACTACATGCGACTAATCACAAATATAGGGAATTGTCCCTCAAGCATGACATCTTGTTCATTCTGCAGCAATAGCTCTGCATCCTCAGGGGACTACCTTAGCAAATACTGTTCTCTCATCAATTAAGCCAACCAGCTCACTTATTTTGTGCCACCTCTGAGGCTAAATCAAAACCTCTGAGTCTACTTAAAGAGTTAAACATTAAGTTTACTGCACAATATTTTTTTTTTTTTTTTGCTGCTTTACACACAACTACTCTATTCCCTAAAATGCACACTAGGCTGAGACAGACACACAGTTTCCTGTTCTCTTTATAGGACGGTAAGATGAGCATACTGTGAACTGAACAGTAGGTAAACTGGGGGCAACATGAAACCAAAGTGGCTAATGGACTTCTGTTGGCAGAGATCCTTTTGCTTAGACCAAGGGACAATATTTAAGAGTAAGCTTAAACAAGGAACTCAAGTGAGCCATTAGTAAGCAGGGACAGAAGGAGGCAAGGGAGTATAAGTAATGGCCCATAATTTTAAAATACATACAAAAAAACCCCTAAAAATTAGTACTTGTGACATTGTAGTTAACAATAGTACAATTATGTGGGGGGAGAAATTAAGCCCTAAACCTGCCAATTTACTCGAGACCTAGTCCAATGAAAATTGTGTTTTTGGTATTTTTTTACATGTTCTCATAATGGAGGGCATATATAAATAATTTAAGTTTAAAACTGTGTTTCTGAGTATTTCTTTATTCAAATCGTGTTCGATCAGGAGCAGATGAAAACTTGGAAAAAGCTCGGCTTTGTGACAGCAACTGCCATGGTTGGGCCAAAGTCTCCCTGCTGTACTGCAATTCTGATGCATCCACTCGCAGACAACTAGATCAATTTAATGTCTTCATTTTAGCCATATGAGCTGGCATCTGGCTCAAAAATGTGCGGCTGGATATCTCTGCTATTGCTCGCGTTTTTTTTTTTTCTACAATAATGTTAGCTTGAGCTTGTGAAATGCTATAAGCTAAGAGGAAAGAATGTAAATGAAGGGCTGATCGGGGGAAATTAGTGAAGGCTTACTTTCATGCCAATAGTCCCGCCCTCCCAAAGTTAAATTTCTAATGAACTCCTGCTGCGTTGCAGAAAACATGTCTTAAAAAATGACACCTGCTTTAAAAAAAAAATTAACTAAAACTGCACAATCATAAAAAGACGACTAGAAGATTTTACAATATAAAAACATGTAGTTGGAGTGTGACATGAGTTGTAGCAAGAATGTGTGGATGTTAAAGAACCACTCCAATGAAAATTGTGGTTTTGGCTTTTTTAACTTGTTCTTGTAACATTTATTTCATGATGATGGACATGTATAAAGAAAATTAGGATTAAAATTAAATGTATAAGTATTTCTTTGTCCAAATTGTGGTGAATCGATAGCAGTCGCAAAAAATGCAGTTTAAAAAAGTTTGTAATTGTGTACTAACTACAATCGACAGGCCACAAGATAGCAGTAGAAAGTATAAACGTATGGATGATGGGAAATGAGCGCACGCTTACTTTGCGCCACTGGTCCTGCCCACAACTCAGCAGTGAATTTCTGATGATCTCCTGTCACTCTGCAGAATTTATGTCCTAGCCAAAAACAGTTTTTTAAAAATATATTTTGCCTAAAGTGGCATAATCATAATTAAAAGAACACTAAAATCTATTCACATAACGTTTGCATTTTTATTTGGGTGGATTTGAAAGGGGTATAGTTTTTCTACTAAGATAAAGGGACAGCCTATTCTGCATTAAAGGCAAGTTTTGATCTGATTTATTTATGTAGCTCAAACAACCAATGTTGTGGTGTTAAAGAAAACAAGAATCACGTCAAAGCAAGGTAGAAGTTCAAAATATGTAGAATTGTTATATTTCTATTCAGACAAAAACTTTCCAATGATTCTTAATTGTCACACCAGACTATTAATATTGGTCTCTCTTTTTGACCAGTGAATGATATCAAATACATTTTCTTTTTTCTTTCTTGACTGATCCTTCAAGGTTGGCAACTGGAAATAAAATTAGTTTCTTTTATTACTGCCTTTAAACAGTAACATCAATGTCCAACTTTTCAGTAAAACAGCCAATTATATTGGCATTCTCAGTTTGAGTTTTTTTTCGCAATTAGTTTCTGCATAACAGTTTTACCATTCAACCACAGTATTTTTATTTGGTTTTCCTTATTTTCTATTTTCTATTCAATGCCATGCCAGTCCAAAACTCCTCCTTTTTTGTGATTTTCTGATGCAGATTTACCAATGCACTAAAGTTCATTCTCCTGTTTTATGATTGAAAAGATTACTTCAAATCCTCCTTTAAAAAACTCAGGTACACAGAGAAGAGTTCATGGTTGACTTAAGGACTATGGTGTTACTAAGGTCCTGTTGCTACAAAACAAATCTAAAAGCGTAACCTTTACTATTCTGTTACCTGTTAAAAACAAACAAAAACACACAGAGAAACAAAACACTCGTTAGAACGATTCTTAAATGGTGCCTAAATTTAATGTTTTTACTCTTCCATCCAACCCCATAAATTTAAAAGCCAACTAATTTCGTTTTCGACTAATTTCTCCCAGACATTTTTTGATCAGTTTTCATTTTCAAATAAGTCATTCCTTCTTGTTCATTCTTGTTTGAAAAACGTTTATTTGCAGCTCTTTCTAACAAAACATGCTGTTGGTGTCCTTGAATTTTTCATTTTTCATTTGCATTAAACTCTGATTACTAGTCTTTCTTCCTGTTGGATAGTAGACAGTATTGTATGCTGTTGACTGCAGTATTTTCAGCTGCTGCAGAAAAAGTGCACTTTCTTCATAGGCATTCTCCATTCAGTTGCCACAAGTATGCTTTTGTAGAAACTTTTTGATTTTTAGAAGGACTTTCCATTAAATTATTTTGTGGCAGTAACCCTAATTTTACTGATGTAACATTACTTTTACTGTTATCGCCATTTACTCAGTTTAGTGTGTTCACTTAGCTAAATACAATATTTTGTCCTCTGTGTTCGTGTTTTTAAAGACTTTTAGACAAAAGGTGATTGAAACAAGTGTTTTTTAATCTATATATTTTTTTCAAAATCAGCATTTTTCCTTTTAACCACTTTGAAGTTTGATAATGTTTTGGTGAGCATGAAGATTAATCCACACTGAAATCTCTATTGATGTTTGTACCAAACACTTCTAATTGGCACCAAAAGTTTCTTTGAAGCTTGTTCTGACTTGATGTGATTGCTGGGTTGTTTCAAAAATGATAAAGGTATTTGGAAAAAGAGTTGGAATGCAAAGCCTCGACACCTAAAAATTCCATTCTAAAAATAGTCCCAACTTAACGCTCACAGTTATTTGATTCATATCTTCTCTTTGTTTCTGCCTTTCTCTCATGAAGCACAGTTTACCTGTTTAAAACTACAGTGCAGACGCTCATAGGATTCATGCATACCTAGTTTATATTATTTATGTAATTGGGTAAAACAATGGCAGTGGGGTGGAACTGGCTTATTTCAAATCTTCCATATACAGTAATTTGAGCCTCCCGGATGGCAGCAGATCTGGCAAGGAGACATACTTTGCCACTTTCAAGGATTTTCAGTCACAAATGCGTACATTTATTAAGGGAAAATTGTGATCTTTCTGAGCAGAAAAAAGGCATTACTCTTTAGGTGTTTTGAAAGGATAGAAAGGATGGTCATAGATCAGTCTGTTAACACTGGGCTGCAGATCATTGTAAGCCAGACATGTTTAGGATTTCTGTGTTCAAATTACCATCATGACCCCCTAATGAATTATGTATTTGGTATGTTTATTTCATAGGGTAAGGCAAAAAAAAAAAAAAAAAAAGAAGTAAGTTCAAAATGGATCTTTTACACCAGGGGCCTCAAACTCAATTTACCTTTGGGCCACCGAAGGCAGAGTCAGGCTCTGGCAGGGCCGCAACCTCAGTGCGCATGCACGCGCGCACAGCTTGTGGGTCTTTGGGAGCCCGTGCCAATTTGAATGAGAAAAGGGAAAAAAAATAATCTGATCTTTTATTTTTTTTTATTTTATAACACAAAATAAGATAAACAAGGATCCTGGTGTAAACAAGTTGTCTATAACTTCCTCGGGTACATCACTTCTTTGATAGTAAATTAGTATGGAACATGTGCTATTAACTGTACTTTATTCTGTACAAAATTTCTAATAAAACTCAATCAACGAATGCAAAACCAAATAAATAATTAATAAGTAAAATAAATCAATAATAAGCTTCAGTTTTCTGTTTTTTCAGTCTTCTATATCTGTTGTATTCAAACGTCCCTACTAACACAGTTCAGTTAATACTGTTACATTTTGACTGTTAAACACAAAATAAGACTTCGATTTTACAGTTCTTTAAACTCCATCAATGGGTTCTTCTTAACATGGCTTCTCTTGCCTACTTCTTACTGCTGTACACTTAGCAGAGCTTCCAAATGCCACAAGTTATTTTAGATTAGCCAGTCACCCACTCCTATATTTTTATGGTTGAATTCAAACTGTGGTTAGTAAAAGAATGGCACGGTTCAATTGGAGATCAGAACAGATGTTCCACATACCTGAGATCATAGAAAAGTAAGGAACTGATCAATGTGATCTATCTGATCACTGCGCAAATATTATGTTATATTTTCTGTTGTTTCAAGATTGTAATCTTTTTAATTAGTTGTTAAACAATTTTTAATCAAAAATCTTTGAAAAGATCAGTTCCCAGTAGCATTTCCCGAGAGCTCTGCCTCTTTAAAGCCTGTTCGAGCCACTTAAAAAGCGGAGAACTCCATGGTCACCAGAATTTATGTTTTTCTCAACAACGGAGAGCTTCCCATGGCTGGATTAAAGCACAGAAAAATTAAGGAACATTGCCTAAAAGCAACACTATATAATTGTAAATTTTTTTCATTACAAATAAATGAAAACCTCAACAATACGTGATAGAATGACAGACGCAGCTCTGAGTCATTCCCTCTGTTTGATCGTTTTTATTTTTCAAATGTTGGTGACAGGAAAAGAGAAGTAAGTACGTTTTACTCTGAGGAGATGTCACAGACTGGTTTTACCTTTAATAACATGTCTGTTAATGGAGTTAAAGTGTCAGTAAGTGGGGCTGACTTGAGGAGTCATCTTATTTTGGGGAGTAAACTACCGTCAAATGAAGCAGAAGAAGAAGAAAACATTTGGAGTCTGTTTGTAGTCCAGTGCAGCATTGTGCGGTCCTGATCCTTATTTTGCTTTTTCTTTCATTATTTATACATTAAAGTGCAAACGTCACCATTATAAACATTTTAAGATCTTATTACTGTTGTAAACATTTTTAGTTTTAGTGGAAATTACGTTATATTTGTGCATGCTTAGAGTGGTCTGGCAACCATTACAGATTGGAATGCTGTAACACCTGGTCAATGTCCCACCCCCAAGAGCCATGTACTACACCATGATTGGTTGGTTTGTCAGCTCTGCCCACACCACTGTAAAAGACTAACCAGAAACTTTCATATTAACCCTTGTGTGGTGTTCGTATTTTTGCTGTATGTAATATATATGTGTAGGGTGGGTGTACAGTATGCGGTCAATGAAAATGTGTTTTGATTTATGTTCTTCACAGAGAATGAGCCAAAGCTAATGAATTTCAGGTTGTGAAAAAAATTGTTTCATTTTTCTACGGATAAAGAAAAACTGAAAACGGGTCCCACAGACCCGAACACCATACAAGGGTAAAGGTGGGGGCTGCAAAATATCGTCTAAGGGGCCGTAAATGACCCGTGGGCCTCCAGTTTGAGACCCCTGTTTTACACAGATCCTATATAAATTTAATCTTTAATCTCTTAATTTGTTGAAATTACTCTTGTGAAACTAGCTTTTTATGGCCTAATTAAAATTGGTTAAATAAAGCAAATTTGACAAATGAATGGTTTTTAATCAGAACTTTAAATTAATTCCTTTTGAAATCAAACTAATTCAGTAGTTTACCAGTGAAACTTGGAGTACATATCTTCTCAAAGAAATGTATACATTAGTTTACTACACAAAATACGAAAAATTTTATCGTGCAATGTTAGCATTAGTAGTCTGAACAAAAAATAAATTGGTTACAGTAGAAAATGAGTGGGCTTTTATGGCTTCACAAAAGTTTTCTCCACATTCACTGCTCCTTCTTGCATCTGTTACAGTATGCAGAAGTTAGGTCCTGTGGTTCAACTGCACTGTATTTGCATGAATTCATGTATTCCGCTCTGTTTTTGCAACTGTGTATGTCTTGAAGTGTAAATGGGAGAGGTTGTATTTAAAACAGAGGGTTTCCGTTTCCTTCTTTCACTCTTGCAAAGTTAGGCAGAACATGTTTCAACGTGAAGATTTTTTCTCCTGTTTTTCTGGAGTAGATACATTTTCAAGAAAGAAATTTTAATTTGCTGCAAGAGGACTGCTCCTAAAAGCAAGAAACACTTAGGCTGGTTTCTTACAAAGCTAGGCTGTCATGAAGGATAGTGTGTACATTTAAGGCAGCTTAAACCTCTGGTGTTGACATTTTCTATTGTATATACTTGTTGGTTTACACTATATATTTTGTTTTTCATTGTAAATATTTATTTTGTAGAGATTTAGACACAGTGTGTTATCTCAAGTTTCCTAACTGTTCATTTATTTCTCAAATTCTGAGAAAGCTTTGACAGGAAGTTGTGCAAAAAATGAACAAAATGTGAACAAGATGCTTCCTTGTTAGTCAAGTGTGGTTTTCTCTTATTTTATTTATTTTTCCTTTTCCATAAGTTGTGGAGAAATTGCATTAGACTAGTAAACATGTTAAACTTCAGATGACTAAAGGCATACAACTGCAAAAGTCTCCTATGTTAAATATTTCTGATGGTGCAACAAAACCTCCTACAGCATGACACTGTCAATACATTAAAACCACCCTTGTAATTTAAAAAGATAGATTAAGCTGTTGAATTACAAAACTGAAACTATTACAATTTCTATTTCTTTGCAACTTTTGTCAGGTGTTTAATACTGTATTCACTGAAGAGCTTGATTTAATGTCTTGGTTTAGTCAAAAAGAAGAAAGGAAAAGGGAAATTAATTTAAAATTTTTTTTAATTACTGACTATATGTATTTGTTGATCACAAGAAAAGATTCATTTTACTGTTTGCATCATGAATTGGCTAAATAACTACTGGCAATTTTTAAAAAATGTTTTGAAAATTAAGTATTTTTCATTATTGCGTCCGAGGTGAGAAGCGCATAGGACGAGGACCTAGGACACCACCTAAATGATAGTGTTTAGAATCACTGTTAATTCTAAACATATAAAACTGCTGGTAATTAGTTTATGCACACTAGAGTTGCTGTTTTTAAGTTATCCAAAGTAAAACTAGATTCGTTTTCTGATAAACTGTATTATCTGGATTCTAAAATATGTCACTGTTGTGGTAGTTTGACCACAAAACTGACTGACATAACTGTCTGTTTCTCACCTCAAAATACTACCTGAAATTTGAATAACCATAATTATGAATAATAACGATCTATCTTTCTATTTACTACCACAAGAGGTCAAATCACTTAGAGAATGATGTTATGTGGTTTGTCAATATGTGCTTTTAAAATTCATTTCTTTGGGATTCGTTGTTTTGAAAGAGTTGGTATTGAACATTACTTCTCAATTTTTTAACCCCCTAGCTCAGGGGTTTAAAACATTTAAAGCTAAAAGATCCATTTGGGCCAGTTTTTCACTGAAAAAGCTGAGTGAGAGCCACAAAGTTCCACCTCAGTTTAGAAAAATACACATTATGTTTTTGTAGCCATTAATGCCTTAGTCACATGCACCCGTACAGGTCAACCCCCTGTTTTGGGGGTTTTCGAAGCCCCAGTAGAGGGTGGTAGACAGGAGGGGCTGCAATTTAAGGGGATTGCAGGTGTATCTTGCAGTTATGTTGAGGCTTGTGCGACTTCCTTCAGGGATATCTTGAAATTTGAATGTATTATTGTCATGCGTGTGGTAAGTGTGTCATGAAGGAAGTAGGGATAATGTAAGTTATATGCTCTCATAACGTTCAGGTGGGGCTGTCGTACTGGGCTCTTTATGCAGCACTCCAGTTTTTAGCAAGATACACACACTGGCTCCTTATGACTGTGTGCAAATCCTGCATGCATGAGGTGTTCACATGAAACATACGTGCCTGTAGGATGCCCACACAAACTACGCTCTGATTATCTAATTTCCTCATTTCTAACAGCCAGGCTGTGCAGAAGACGATCCAAAGAAAAACGGAGGTCATAGAAACATACAGTTATTTAACCAATTGGCTAGTGAGGACTGTGCTCCTACAGGAACTACCAAGCATCAAATTGGCACTTGACCAGCAAAATAATGTATGTATGCAAAGTCCTTGCACATCGCTCAAACTATTGTAGATTTTTTATGCAAGTTTGTTCTACAAACTTTGATGAGCTTTGCGTACATGTAAAACATTCCACAATATAGGCTTGACTGCACCTGGAGTGCGGAACAGGACAATAGTCAAAAACAGAAAATCCAGCTGTGAATCTAGTTGCAAATGCATGACAAAGCAAGTCATTTACACTAAAAACTTTTAATGTGTCAATTCTGAAATGGAACCCCCCACCCCACTTACTAAGTAGGTAAAGTAACTGGCAGTTAGGTTGGGGGGAATTGCTTTCCACAAAGATCATGCAGGTTAGGACAGAATGTTTTTTTTCTTTTGCTAAAAGAAAACAAAATCACTACTTTAAAACTCAATTTATTTATTTTTTATTGACTCTTTTGACATAATATGAAAATTTACTTACTGAGCTAATTCCTTTAAGTATCCTCTTGGAAAACTCACTACATCAAGATAAACATCCAAAATCAAAATAGACCCAATTCCCTATAGAGATTAACCAATGGAGTAAATAAATCAACAAATTCACCATTAAAATGAATTAATATTATATATTAGACAAGTTTAGGCAGTTTTCATTTTAAACTAAATAAGCACAGAGTATTAAGTTGGCAAACTACTGCATTTCAGCAGAAACATTTTAGAACCATCCAGTTCCTATTTGCTGTCCATGTTGCATACATTTGTTGTTTGCTTTCTTATACATGAAATAATTAACTGACAAAGATAATGGGCTAATATTATTATGCATTTTTACTAAAGATACAAACTCTTTGGCTTAGAGTTTTAGAATTGTTTTAGAAATGGCAAATTAA
This sequence comes from Adrianichthys oophorus, assembly GCA_036245035.1. Lineage (NCBI taxonomy): Eukaryota > Metazoa > Chordata > Actinopteri > Beloniformes > Adrianichthyidae > Adrianichthys > Adrianichthys oophorus. Next base: position 8,864,992 of record BSAI01000162.1, read on the forward strand.
GTCTGCTGATTCTTGTCGTGACTCCTTGACTCAGCAATCCTCTTATGTACTGTTGTTTTCTACTCTGTTCTCTTAATCTAGCAAATTCAGATGCACTTTTTTCTGCTTTTGATTGACAATTTCCACAATCCCATCATTTGCAAATTCAGTATGAAAAGAAATGCCATCTCAAGATAGTCTTGTCATTGCGGCTATTAAGACTTGCTCTATTTTGTTTTAGCTTAACCATCTTCCTCATGATAAACTTTACAAGATATTTGCAAAAAGCGTCTTCTGCATTTAGAGAAAGTGACAACACAGTTGACTACCACGAAATCAAAGAAATGGGGTGAACGTGCAACAGGGGCTATACTTGTTGCTTCCACATATTTACATAAAATTGTTGCCAGGAGTTTAACACTTGACCCACTTGACTGTGGTCTAAGTTGGGATATTCGTGGACATTAAAATGTTCTTCCTTGTCCAAAAAATGATTTTTTTTCTCCCCCCAAAAATGAAAATATTAAATTGGGTGATGTGACATTAAAGGAAATGAGTAAAAACAAAAAACTAATCTAAGTATGAAATCTTTGCACTAAACTTTTCAGCTACATTGTGTTTAATAAATTAGAGGAAAGGGGGTTAGCCTTGAAATAACTCTGTAATTGTAAATGACATCATAGTTGTTTGTCATTTCCTGCTTTGCTTACATGTGTGGGCAACTGAACAGTGGCGGGGTGTGTCTTTTAAAATATCACTTTCTCATGTAAGCTCAGCAAGTAGCTCTCCAGTTAATTTTTTTTTTTTAAGTAGTTTTACTCCCACGAGGCTTGAAAAATAAGCTAATATACTTATGCTATACTTCGTGAAAATCTGTTTTTAAACAATTTTGAAAAAACAAAAGATTTCTTTTTTATTTAAAGCCACATTTTAAAAAAGTTTGTTTAGCCTTTCTGCATTTTATAGCCTTAAACACACTCTGTTCTGTTCTTTTTGTGCTACTGCTGCATTTAATTCTTGTTTTTAAGTACCTTTGACAGAACATACAGCATTTTGTAAAATGTGTTTATTTATACTTTGTGGGAATTCTTATGGCATCACGTAGTAATAAAGGAAGTTAGACAAGGTGTGTGCATTGCATTTCTTAGTTAAAATAACATCCACTTTGCTAAATGTTTTCTTTAACTGGAATGAAATTCCGCCTGCTACCCCATAACTCCCTTAAAAAAAATTTACTTTTTCAATGCAGCTGTCATCACAGTCATACCTGGTTTGGTCTAAAAACATTTCCTTAATGTCTTTGGTTGAGTACATTTCTAACTCTAATCACTCAGCTCGGCCCTTTAGATGCTGAGAAGTTTCTGAAGAATTCTTGCCCAAACTCTGTGGTCATCTCTGTTTTTTTTTTACATCTTTTTTTACATCATAATGATGTTTTTATTGCCCACCTCTGCCCACATAAAACACTTGTGCTTGAACAATATCCAGAATCATAGGAATATACTGCACCAATGTCAGTTTCATTTTAAACTTTTTTGTGTTTAAAACAATGACCAAGTAGAATATGTTTCTTCCTTTTGCTTTTTTGTTTCTTTAAGGATTGATATATGCTAGAAAATGTAAATATATGTATATATCCCTTTTGGGTCTTGATGATGTTCATTTTCTTTGGTGGTTTTATTATTTTCAGGGTATGATCTTTTCTGCTACTGTTTTAGTTGTGGACAAGATTATTTTTGATCTGTTCGACTAAAACATTATTTAGTGTAGAGTGACATCTTGTGGTTCAGCTTTGATTTCCCTATTAAGTTTTCACTTAAAGGGCCTACTGTATTTTTTTTTGTTTATGTGCCCTCTTCATTGACTTCTTAGTGTATCATTGCTTTTATAATTATGTATTACTCTTGGAAAAATACCTTATTAATGTATTTATAGTGTTTGGTGTTTCACTCTTTTGGTAATCATTCATGAACTGCTTTGATAATTTTCTAGATCTGTTGCCTGTCAATAATTTTTCTCTGTCTAATGGATTCTTATTGTTCTCTCTTTCCCCTCTGTCATTTCTGTTCCCTCCAACCTGGTCAAATTCTTTTTCCGTCTTTGTTATTTTTAATTTATTCATGCTCGACAGACGTTGAAACGGCTGATTCCTGATGAGGTAGGTTGTTTCTTTGTGTGTTGTTGCCATCACGTCTGCTTGACTCAACAACATGTCTGTGTAGATTTATATAAAACTCATCACCATGCATTTTATGGCAACACTCAGTTTGTGATTAATCTAATCCATGTTAACACATTTGCTGTGTACTAAACTCCCTTTTTGTGTGTGCACTTCTGTGTGTGTAACAGAATTAATTGCCTTATACTTATATTAATGTTAGCCTAGTGCAGGGGTCGGCAACCTAAGGCTCTGGAGCCACATGTGCTCTTTTACTTCTCCATTGTGGCTCTCTAGTTGAAGCAAAATACAAAGTTTTTGTTTTTCAAGAATTACCTGTAAAGTACACTAACTCAAACTTTATCCAACTCATTCACAAACATTTGAAGAACATTACATATCACCCCGTGAGGCTCCTGACTAAAGTACCTAAAAAGCCCAAACAATGCACGGTTTGGCTTCATTGTTTACCAAAGTTGAACTAAAATATTTTGATTGATTTTTGAGTTTTGTTTATCACAGAAAACCAATTGGAGATTAGTAAGCACAGCCAGATTTCATACATAAGATTCACCAGATTTTATTTTTTTAAAAGGATTCAAGGATTTTAAGTGCACTTTATTGTTCAAAAATGCTTTAAGGGTCACCTAATTGACTGATTTGATTTTAGATAGATGTACACATTTATGGCAGTGATACACCACTTATGGTAAAATAAAAAGTTATTTTGATGGATCAGTTGGTTGGTGTAAGACTGGCATTGCATGAAATCTGGGTTCGCTTCCCAGGGTGTGGAAAGAGCTTAACCCAGTGTGGATGGACCCTTAGGCAAGATCCTTTATGCTGCTGCCTATCTGGGTCTCCCTGTGCCTTGAAATTACAGGTAGTGTCAGGAATGGCATCTGGCATAAAAACTTCCTACCAAACCCCCTGTGCGATTCAGTGAAAGCTGATTCAGTGTGGTGACCCCTGATGGAATAAGCCGAAAAGTGAACATTATTTTAATAAGTCATTATAAGACATTACACTACCTACTACAACATTTGCTGCATTGATATGACCCTAAATGAATCGGGGTGTCTTTTATGTTGAAAGGGAGTCACCTGAACCTCTGTCAAGTTATACATATTTTATATTTTGAAAGAAGGCTATTTTCTCTTAGTCTCAGTTTTATTTATGCCAAAAAGCAACAGTTTATTTGTATTAATCGTACGAGTTACAATAACATGAATGCAAATCTGTGTCTTATTTCTCTAAAGGGCGAAGTAAAACTTAGTGGCTTCTACTAGGTTGTGGTTGGTGAGAATTCAACCCTAGCAGCTCTTTAAGTGTTGAAGGTTGCAGACCTTTGGCCTAGTGCATGTAGCCTTCAATTCACAGCATTGAGATAGGTTAATAATAGCAAATACTATGTCTCTTTTTCTTTTTTATACTGGTCTGCCTGATTGTGTTTCTCTTTTCACTTTTAAGGCAGATATTTAAACATAAGTAACGCATGTGTATCTAACATTCTAAAACCACAGCTTTACTTACATGCATATGAGAGATTGTGGTTGCACACTTTTTACTTTGTCCTGGTTTATGCTGTTTGATAATCCAGCTGGAGCGTTTGACCAGCATGAGAACGAAGAAGGACAAAGAGAAACCTAGCTCGGCTTCTAGCCAGCGACATTCTTCAGCTGCCAACTATGAAATCAGCCAACCGGTTAACATGCTGAAAGACCTCTCTGATGAAGATGTGCTGGAGCACTTTGAAAGGATGCTGGTGAGAAAGATAATGGAAATCTGCAAAAAAATCTTTTTTTTTTTTTTTAATGGGAAAAAGTGTTTGCAAGTTTGTTACGCGTACTATGATAAGGGTTCAGAGTATCAAAAATAATTGGACAAAGATGACATTATATACTTATGTAAGGAAAAAAATCTTAAGTCCACATGGTTCTGTGTGAAAGGAATTGCTCTCTCCCAGTTAAACAAGACAGACAGTAATTACCGGTTGTTTATTATATATTTAGCCAGACATAGGGTAAATGTATAAAAACTAGACTAACCAGTCCTCCAAATCTGAACGTTAGCTGCAATTAAAAATTAAAATGCATGAAAAAATGTAAAAAAAAATAAAGTAAATTCTGAAAAAGGCGATAAAGCCATAACTGAAGCCTTTAAACTCCAGTAAACCACAGTGAGAGTAATTATTTACAAATGGTGAAAACACTGAAAAGAGGTTCTCCAGGAATGGTCACAGACCAAAATGACAATAGATGTGAAACGACAACTTATTTTGGAGATCTCAACAACATCCAAAAATTAAAAGCCTGCCTTAGTTAGTAGGGTCAGTGTACATGTACAAAAACTTTTTTACAAAACTTTAAATAGTCCTAGACAAAGAGCCAAAGATGTGCATCAATCTCACAGGGCTAAGCCTCAGTTACACCGTGTTCTCTCTGTGAACTAAAAGCAGTAGTGCTTCTGTTTGAAGATATTTAATTCAGTCAGAACAATCCAAGTGAACGTGGTGCTGGTCCAGAAGTCTCAATTTAGCCATGATTACACCAACAAGTAGGAATAGAAATGACCTATTTTGTATTCACATATGGAAATAAAAGAAAATCAAAACAAAATGTAACTCTTTTTTTTTTTTTTTTTTTTTTTTGTTAAGCAACTTCTGTAACTGAAAAAAACAAGAACATAGATGATTACCTGTTAGTTATATGGCACCTTGATTTTTTAAAAATATATTAAGCAGCTTCAACATTCTATGCTGCAGCACTTATTCAACTATTATATTATTATACTATATATGCAACTATAAACAAACCATCATGGCAAATGAGAGAGCCAAGCATCAAGGGTTTACTGAAGTAGAGTTTTTAAAGTGACTTGTAATGGAAAAAACCCTAAAATAACATTTCAAATATTTCCACCTTATATAAATACTCTGTTCAAATGTATGTGTCTTAATGAAAAGAAAAGTTAACTTGATACCTAACATCTTGGTCATGACTTGAATATACTAGATTTAAACTTTAGACTTGTTTTTTAATATTTTATATATTTTATTAAATAAAATAAAGAGATATGATGATTTGCATAAAACTGTACTACATCACGTTTTAATGTTATAAAGAAAATGGACGAAATGTATTCGTTTTTGTCCATGTTTTTACTGAGTCTAATACAGATTCTCAAGAAGACCTTTTATTTCTTCTAAAATATTATGTTTTAAATAAAAAAAAAAAAAGTTTAATGGGGGCATTATCCTGTAATCTAAAATAAATTTAAGGGCAAAAATAGCCAAAGCGGTTTGATAGTTTTCCGTTTTTTTTCTTTTTCTGGAAACGCATAGCTTTTTTAAAAAAAACTTGAATCCTGTATTGTTTATTTATTTTTACAACCAGGTGGATATGAACCTGAACGAGGAAAAACAGCAGCCCCTGAGAGAAAAGGATCTCAATACCAAAAGAGAAATGCTCTCTCGGTACTTGCACACATCTAAAGCTGTAAGTACTGCCATCTTTTGTCCTGTTCATTTTGCCCTCTATTTGACCTTTAAAAAGCTAGTTATGGTATTATGTCTCATATTTTCTCATTGCAAAATGCCTTCTATAGGTATCATATCTAATGAAATGGGCTTGGAGAAAAACAGATACTTCCTCTGAGCAGAGGTGTTGATTGGTGAAGTCTCACAGCAAAATCTGTTTGTGACAAATCAGTAAAAAAATGTAAAATTAAAATTAGTACCCAAATACATACATCTAAGTCAGCCCAGGTAAAAGCTAGCTACAGAACCAGAGAGCATGAGAAAATGATCTATCTGTTCTTGCTTCTGTCCTTGATCTCTCTGTTCTTGCTTGTAACACAATATGATGCTCTTTTGTGTGTTTCTGTGTGAAGTTTCCTAATGTCAGACAAGTCAAGTGGAAATGAAATAATTGCTATTTTTTTTACTTGCCGTCACTTCCTGTCTGTTTTTCAGGGCCAAAGCCAGAAGGAAAGCTCAAAGTCAGCCCAGGTGTACATCCAGGAGTTAAGGTCTGAATACAAAGACACTCAACTGCTGTGCTGTCTGGAATCCCTGAGAGTCTCACTTAATAATAATCCAGTCAGGTAATACATATAATACAGTAATGAAATATTTTTAGTCCAATTCTGTTAAGATATGCAAAATATTTTTAGGAAGTTATATTGCTTTTAATTGTCTGCATTTGTGTCATGTTTACTCTAAGAAGTAATGCAATTAATTGTAATAAAGTTCTACTATTAATTTTAAAAACAAATGTATGTTGTTGGTTAAACTTAAACCATAACTGCACTAATAACAAAGTGATGAGGGAAAAAAAATCTGCAAAATATACATAAAGTTTCAAAAATTTGAGATGAAGTTGTTCACGCATAGATTGTATTGTACATGCTACTTGTTTTTCATTGAAGTGATTCTTTATAAGGATATTTAAACATACAGAATTTCTTTGCCAAGAAAAAGGTATGCTGCATATGCTAAGGAAACTCACAGAACCTCCATACGGTGTGATATTATTGATATGCATCATTTTTATGTTATTAATATAATTAGAAATGAAATAAAATTGAAAATAGACTTAAAATGTGTTTCCTAAAATCTGCAAATTCTTATTTTTTCCTGCTTGCTTCCAGTTGGGTGCAGAACTTTGGCAAAGAAGGCTTGGCTCTGCTTTTGAGCATCCTGAAAAAATTGCAGGATGAGAAAGATGAAAACCCGTAAGTCACATAAAACACAACACACAAAGTGGTAGATTTTGCTGATAGCAGTAAATTTGACTAATGTGATTTTTCTGTATTTGTTTACCAACTAGAAACATAGGAGGCAAATGTCAGCATGAGATAATTCGGTGTCTAAAGGCATTCATGAACAACAAGGTAAATATTTTTGTTGGGTATTATTTATTTCTATACATAGTTCAGTTTAAACATCAGACAGAGATTAAATGCGATTGTTATCAACCAATTTAGTCCAAGTAATTCCTATGAAGACAGATTGTTGTAGTTGTATGCTAATGACCTTTATAAGTCTAAGTCTTAGTAAAAGTGTGTGTGCCATCTGTCAACCATTCCACCCACAAACAAAGATGCGCTCTCTATTTTGCTTCTCCTTCGATGGCACCGGGAACCTTTTTCATTTCAGGTCTGAAGGGGACCTTTCGGAGTGTGATCAAACAGTAATTCAGCTGGACTGAATCCGAGTGACTCTTATGCAGAGTCATGTGCAGTATACCTACTGGAAAACGTGTGTAAAGTTTGGTTAGATGTGCGCGGTAAAATGATGACTCCTGAACAAACAAATAAAGGAATGCTGTCAGACAAATCATCTACGTGTTTTCAGGACTGCGTGCACATACTGGCACAGGCCAGGTAAAGCTTACGCTCTGAAATGCTGTGTCGACCTTTATGTTTCGGTTGCACTAAAGTGGGTTTTCTATACTAACTTGGGATACGGTATAACTTTACCGCCAGCCACGTTGTTTCCCAAGACCCACGAGTCCCTCAAAATGCGCATAGAGTGCTCATCCGTGAGCTCGCCGTTCATGTGTAAACAAGAATGGTCTGACAGTTAATTGAGCGGAGCGCCTCCAAAAGTTGTACACGGAAATTTTTACGGAAATTTTGCACCTTACTGTGCTGGAAAAAATGGTAAGTGATTTATTATAACAGTATAACCTTTATTGTCTTCCCTTTTAGTATGGTCTGAAATCCATGTTGGAGTCAGAAGAGGGCATTACTCTGTTGGTCAGAGCCGTCAACCCAAAGAAACCTTCCATGATGACAGATGCTGTTAAACTGATCTCTGCCATCTCCATTTTGGAACAGCCTGAAGGCCTGTAAGGAGCTGCGTCTTTAAGATGAACACACAATGTATCTATACAGGTTTTATTCCAGACACTAAATGCTTTATATATATAAAAAAAGAATAAAAACACAATTCAATAGGACACCAAAAGATGAAAAATCCTAACAAAATCTTAATACAATTTCAATAAAATTTGTCTCAGAAAGCTTTGTTTTTACACTCATACTGCATTTTGTCATCTGATGGCATTTCATAGATTCTCCAAAATTTAGGTTTAAAAAATGAAACGTTTTTTGGTAATAAGTATATTTTCAGTTACTTTTGTTGGTTACAATGACACACAACTGTTTTGCTTTGTTTTAGACTCAAATTATTTTAGTTTCCATCCATTTCCTGCTGCAATGTGTTAAACATTCACTGGGAAACCATTCTTGAAATAGAAGATTTTGATATTTTACTTTTTTTTAAACATTTGCTAGTAATATTTTGTCATTATTCTTAATTATTTGTGAGCTTCTGCTAATGTTCAGTTTCCAATGTACTATAGTCTCTCCAAGGCTTTATTTTAATGATATTCTAAGGAGTATTAATGAAAAAGTGGATGACCAAATATCAAGAGAATACTAAGAAGAATTCTAATCAAGCTGTAAATGTCTCACACCATGTGTAAAAAGAGGCAAGTATTCAACTTGAATACTGTCTTTATTTGATCATTTGTCATATCACTCACACACTCTACTCTTTTACATGTATGAAATCATACACCTGGACATGCAGATTGACTTTCCACATATTTGTAGAAGACTGAGGTGCATTCAAGAGTTCAGTGGATTATAGTTTGGTTCAGTGATATTCTGCTGACTGTCCAATAACTCTACTTGAAAAATATTTCACTGTTAACTGTCAGTATTATGATAAAGTGGAAACAAAAGAAGAGCAACTCTGCATGGACCCGAAAGGCCAAAGAAACTAACAAGTGTGGGAGTCTGCAGGTGCTGAGGTCTTAAGTCCACAGAGACAATCAACGTTTTGCAGTTAATCACGACAGACTTCCAAACTGGAGACCATTGGTATCACCATGGAATAGGTTTTCATCGCAAGGCAGCCTCATCAACGCATCTAGGAATCTGATGGATGAGTTTGGTCACATTTACCTGACTAAAGTTGCTTTTAGAAGCTGGTCTTGGCATGCACACACCCCAAGCTCCAGGGAAAGAAAGTCTGAATTCGTCAGCATTCCAGTAGATTCTGGACCATTTCATGGCTCCATCTATAAAATGGATAAGAGTGAGAACTGCATCAGGTCTTTTAGTCCAGTGTAAATTTAAAATGCTCTTCAAAAATGGTCATATATTCAGATAAAACGGATACTTTTGATGCAATATTTTAATAATAGTTTGTGAACCTATCTACATTGTTGTTTTTAATTGAAAGGAACAACTGTCAAATGCCATTGCATGCTGATAATACTGAGTCATTTACATCTGCCTCTTTTCTCTGCAGTCATGAACGTGTTTTGGGAGTCATCACAGAAGAGGCTGAAAAACTAAACATTGAGAGGTTTCAGCCTCTCATTTCTGGCATGCAGAGTAACAGCATCGCTTTGAGGGTATGCGTTTATAAGCAAATATTAACTTTTTATTATTCCCATATATGTATGTGTTTGTGTAATTTTTTTAGCTTGATTGCTGCCTGCATTCAGCAGGTAGCAATCAACAAATGGATGTCAATCAGCATTTGACAAACAACAATTTGAAGATATTTTTATCTATAGCTGAACTAAAGAAACTGACCCGATGTTTTCTTTTTTTTTTCTTTTTTATCTTAGGCCAGCTGTATGCAGCTTATCAATGCCTTAATCAGCCGGGCCGAAGAACTAGATTTCAGAATCCATATTCGTTCAGAATTGCTCAGACTTGGACTCAGAGAGCCTCTGAAGGTAAATAACATTGAATACTTGTTCAATAGTACAGTTTAATTACTTTTCTTTATGAATTTCTCTTTTGACTTCTGTGTTTTCCTGACGAGTCACAGGAGTTGTGTTGAAACCCTTTCTCAATTGACTTCCACACAGGTCCTGTTGAACTTTGCTGAGCTCATTTGATCTGTGTTCATCCTGTACTTTGCAGGCAGTCCGGATGATAGAAAATGAAGAGCTAAAGGTGCAGCTCACTGTGTTCGATGAACAGGCGGAGGATGACTCTGAGGATCTCAAAGTGCGCCTCGACGATATTCGCATTGAAATGGAATATCCTTGCAATAACAAAATGAGAAAACAAAACAAAAACAATCATAGTGACCTGGTTTGAACTCTTTATTTGTAGTGTTGTTTCATTTTCACCTTATATTGGAAGGATGCAGAAGGGTGCTCCCTCGCTATATTGCGGTCAATCTCTCATGACCTCACACTTTTGCTTTTTATTTTGAAAAATTATATTTATTTATTTTCAGTGCAGTTTTACATGCCTTTATTTCTCTCACTACAGCGCACTGTGTTTTACATCATGATTGGCTATTGACCAATCAATCAATTTCCTCCATGCCATGTCGAGTTGATCAAGTCGGCCTATACCATTTTAAAAAAAAAAAAAAAAAAAAAAGTTTTAAAATGAAATAAATTGATAATCGATACTGGACATACTATTTGGATTGAGACATGGTAAGTTTATTTTACAATAATGTGAAAACAACCAAGTTCCATCTCAGAGGATGATACACATCGTTAAAGTTTAAAATGTTTAAGCCATCATTACAGTCCAATGTGTGGAGGCACTTTGAATTTTGCAAAGACATGTGACCATACAGTGTGGTATATTGTTCTAATGTTCCATTTGATGTGGGAAAACAACAGTGGGCTGAACTTTATGAAACTAAAACATGAATACATTTGACATTCATTCTTGCTTACTTGTTTGTTTGTACACATATTTAATTTACACTTGATTGTCTTGCAAGAAATACAAGGAATCTGGGTAACTTCCCCTGCACTGTTCAGTACCCAGGTATTTATCTGAGCCACACTGGTTGAAGTTTTGTCTGAAGAAGTCCTGGATTGATTTTAGGTCAGAGAATCGTTCAAACCAAACCAACATCAACTATCATCATTATCATTAATCATTGTTAAAATGAATTCTTGAACCTCGACTATCACAGGTTATTTATGGAACCGCCCCCCAAAGTCACAACATTCTTGATTCCGTTCATATTTTTACACTTATTACAGACTTGTTGCAATGAGTTGTAAAACTTGTATTTTAATGAGAAAAACAGTGTAACTTAAAAAAGCAAAATTTTTTTAGTTGCTTTTTCATCTTTGGGCTGCATTTCTACAAGGTTAACAATTAATTTTTCGTACAAAATATGGGGATCTTACTGATGCCTAGTTGAAGGCAAAATGTAATGACACCATGATTAGTTTTTAAGTTTTACTTGTCGTTATTAGTCAGGTTACTATTTTGTGCTTTGTTTTTTTAAACCAGTTTCTTTCAACCCGTGTGCTGTGAGAGATTGTCAGGTGTACCATGGGAAATTGCTCGATTTCACATAATTTGTCTAAAATAACATGGCAGCTTTCACATTGAGTGGGTAGACATTTTTGATGATTTTTTTTTTAATCAAGCAAAAAGTATACAATGGCTCAAAGAGTCAAAAAGTTAAAAGAAAAACATGTTTTAAATCATGAGCACGACACACAAGGCTTTATTATTATTTTTTTCCAATTCTAACACCAGGTGTCTCTCAAGCGCCACCAAACTCGGCAAACAACAGTGCTCCTCTGTGCTTCTCTAAAGCTGTTTAAATAAAGCAATAGTATTACGGTAGAGTACATTTATTTTATTAAATATAAGCATTCTTTTCATTTGAATGTTTATTTTAAGGACTGTGTATATATATGTGTGTGTGATGTCTATTTAACAAGATTAAGCTTCTCTTATGTCTTCTTTAAATTCAGGAAGTTTTATGTATTTTGTGTTGAATATTTTAAGTCTGTTGATTTGATTAATTCAGCCTTGACTAAAGTGGCTCCAGTGATGTGAAGGAAGTGTTTGAGATTGTAGTCAACACAGTGAAGGATTCCAAGGCAGAAGGTCACTTCCTTTCCCTGATGCAACACCTTCTACTAGTCCGGAATGATTATTTGGCCAGGTAATACTCATCTGGCTACACTTTACACATGAGCACTTATATCTTGATTGTTTCACTTCATTATGCCATGTTTTTTGTTTTTTTTTTAGAGATGATTGGGTCAAAGCTTTTCTGAAAAGTGTCCTTTATGCCAATCAAGAGTCTTATATTTTCCATTTAAAGGTCATTTTATGAAACGAGTAAAAAGGCAATTGTAATGTTTTCTTAAATTTTCAGTCATTATTTTGTTGCACAGTATCCAACTGGGCTCCTTGCCACAATATTTAAAATGTCTGCATTTGTAGGGAGAGATGGATTAAAGCTGTGTGCAGTTAAAAATGTGTGTGAGAAGGACGACACGACTGGAAAAAAGGCACTTAAATTCCCCTCACATCCTCATTCTTTCAGTCACGTTTCCAGTTTGTTTTCCACCAAATCATTTCATAGCTGTAAAATTTATAAATTAAATAAGTCCAATTTCATTTAATAGAGTTGAGCACCATACATCCTTATCAGTAAAAAATGCTAATTTTCCCCACTCTGTCCTCCAAAGCCCTTGGCATTGTAGTTAAATAAAAGGAGGCAAGAGAAGCAAAATGACTAAATAACAAGAATAATATCCCAGCTTGCTGAACATTCTGCATGTCTCTGTCCTCATGTAACAAAAAGTTTTCTTTTACATGTGAACCACAACATCAAGGACTAAGTTTGTTAATTCTGAATGTGTTTGGTGCAGTTTCTTTGGTTGTACCTTACAGGCAGGAAGTCATGGTTTATATTTAATATAGTTTCAGGAATAGATTGTCAAGACATATAAGGGAGGTTTTCAGAAGAAACTGGTCCCAGCAGAAGTCTTTTTCAGGGAACACCGCCCCCCCATTTCTTTTATCCTTTCTTCCCTCCTATTCAGCTTCGTTCCATCCAGGTTAACACAGCAGAGATGGTGTCTAATGGACTCCACAGAGAGACAGGAAGCAGGAGTGAGAAAGAAAGCTGTAGAGTGGAAAAACAATATATTTTTTCTTTCTTTTTTTTTTAATACCAAGATGAAAAGAGAAAGGGGGTGGTGGAAGCAAGACAACAGTTGAAAGGATGTTGAGTTGTAGTAAATTGCAACATAGAGCTCTGGTTGGTTTTAGTGTTTTTTTTTGCTCCCAGAAAGGGTTGTTTAGTCTAGTGTAGTCTAGTTGTTTCAGAAAAATATTAATTTTAATTAATTATGCTAAAATCTTATATATATTTATTCCAATATGCATATCATGCATAAGCACCATTTACAGAGTGGCAATAATATATTATGACTTGTTTGTCAGTTGTCAGCATAGATAGGAGCTCATTTCAGTCTATCTCTTACTTTACCTATATTCATTTTGAAGGTAAGCAACATGAGCAATATTACTAAATAAAATCTAATTAAATGCATCTTTTTCTACAATTGTTTCTAAGACACTAGATGTCTCTCTTGCTCCACGGATAAATTTTAGTTTTGGGGAAAAAAAAAAAACAATAACCCTGAAGTGTAGTGATGGAGTGAAATAAGTGCTAGACAAAGGGAGAAGGACTGAGAGAGGGGAAGGAGACAGAATAAATAAAGTATTGAGTTTTTGACTCTGGCAGCATTTAATGGGGTCGGGGAATAAGACGGCTCCAAAATTGAATGTCTGTTTTAAAGTTGGTTTGATCAGACAGTCGGGGCAGAACCCAAACCAGCATGTTCCCTCTGACATGGTTGAACATAATCAATCTTTGTGACAGGAAACTCAAACTGCCATGCTCTCACAGACCTCCAATCTCAGTTCAAAGATGTGTGTTCAGACAGAAAGGGTTTCTCCTGGTCACTGTGCCTCCTTACAAGCATACTTCGATACATACTTACATAAACAGGCAGATTTTTATGTGACCGTTACACAAATCGCTTATGTTATGCCGACATGCAACTTATTCTGTAAATACTTAATTTTTTCCTCTTCTCTATACATAAATTTTTTATTACTTTTTTTCCTCTCAACCTTTCTATCTTTTTTCTACAGGCCTCACTACTACAAGCTGATAGACGAGTGTGTCGGTCAGATTGTCCTTCAGAAAAATGGAGCAGACCCTGACTTCAAGTGTCGTCCACTCAACATTGGTGTTGAGCACTTAATAGGTGAGATTATAGACCACTGTTAGAATACTCTTGACCTTAGTTTTTTTTTTTTTTTTTGCTTATCAAGTTCTCATTTAATATATACATGTACTCTCAGACATTTATTATCTATTTATTTATTATCAATCCAAAAGAAAAATAGGGATTAAAAGGATTACTCTTGAGTTGTTCAAATATACCAAGAAGGCAGAATCAACCATGCTGTTACTTGTAAGATACTCCCACGAGATTCAACTTTCTATTTGCATAATTGTGCCTGATTACCACAAGGTGGCGCCAGAGAAGAGCTTATTATGGGTTGGCTCTTGGAGGTTATACCAAGGGTCATTCCTATTAAATAAATTTTAGCACAGAGCAGGTGTTTTTTTTCTGTATTATTCTACAAGAGCCAAAGTGAAATGTCAAATTACCTTCCAATTGGATGTTGATAAATATATTCATAAATCAAGTCACCTATGCAGCACTCTTTTTTTTTTTTTTTATTGCTTCATTTCCATTTTATTGTTGCACAGAAATGCCAAAAAAAAAAACATTTGTACAGTCATGCTAAAGGCAGTAAGTAGATTGAAGGAATTGGAACTGGTTTATCCTGAGAAAACATTAAGACATGTGAGCAAAACCATTGAAATGGGATCCAATCGAGGACACCTCCAGACAAACCAAAAGCTTTGTCTCTACTTGTAGATGAAATGTCTGTTCAGCGTTGAGTTTAGGAGGTCACATTCCTACTCTATGCAGAATGAAACTTATTTTTTTACTGATAAAAAAGTGGAGTTCAAACCAGTTCCTTGTGGTTTCACAACCTGGTCAAGTGCTGCATCAAGTCAATGTAATAGCAGAATCGTCTTTTTTTTGTGAAAGGTAGAAAAATTGTGGCACTCAGACCTCAAAAATTAAACATCAAAAAGGTCTCACTTAAGAGGATTAAAGGCAATTTTGTGAATGTCACTGATCCATTAAAGCCAATTCCTCTGTCATACAAAAATTAAATGCAGACCTTTCCCTGTGAAATAATAGTTTTGGCAAAATCTGATTCACACTTAATGCACATGTGGACTTGTTGATTTGTTGTTGTAAAGGGTCATTAACTACAGAAAGGTAAACCACAAAAAGTGCAGGTGCAGGGCCATGCCTCATGATTTCTGTGCTCCTGATGGCAGGCCTTGGTTGCTCACTGCAGGAGGCTTTAATTGCACTGCTTCTAAATGTGTCCTGACACGCACACACTGGCTGGCCTCCTTTAGGGCAACCAGAGTTATTATTGGTGAAAAGCAGCCCAATTCAGCCCATCATGCATTATTTAGTGTTTTTCTTTAAACTCTAAAATTCAGCACAGTATCCCCCCCACCTACACACATATACTGTCTCACATAGTGCTTTCTATTCAGAGTTTGTCCCATTTACCCTAGCCACAATGACAAACCCACCCCCATATACCCCCAAATCCATTACACATCCAATAACCACATAAAATGTAACAGAAATACACACAGAAAATTGTGTAGGTTGGTGTATTTTTCTGGAGTTCTTTTATCAGATAAAGTATTCACATTTGATTCAGTTTATCTTGATTAAATTCAGTCCTTAAAAAAGGAACACAAGACTGATCTTTTTGCTCTACTTCTACTGCAACAGCAGATATGAACGTTATCTCTGTGTATCATCTGTATGATTCACTTTTCTCTTATTTCATATTTTTGGGGGGAAGGGTGGGCTCTCATAGTTTTATGTCTTTTGAATCTGCTCCCCTCCCCGCCTTACATCAAAAGAAGATACATTTGCTCCACTTACATTTAAGCATTAACCTTCCTTTTAATTAGCCATTTGCTTCTGTTCTAGCCTCCAAACAACTTGAAACTGAGTTACCTGTTCACCCCTGCACTTATTCCAAATTTTATTTTGGTCATTCTTGTCTATCCCACTCTGTCCTCCACAAAGTGTAACATTTGATAAAGGATGCCTTCCAGGCATTAGGTTTATCTTATTTAAAAGGAAGTCATTGTGCCTGCTTCTCTGTGTGACACGCACCAAGCCAAACAAAAGTGTTCACTGGAAGCTCACAAGCTGATATGAAAAGCAGCAAGCCACACAAAGCCCAGCCTTCTAATAAGATGCCCATAAATTACTTCATAGATCTGCACTGAGTAGTGTGATAAGAGGAAATTGGAAAGACAGATTGGACACTTGCACTGTGATCACACACAGCCTGATGCAGATTACCAAATGAAAGGTTGTGCTGGCATGTGCCGCATGTATCAAAGTAATTTCCTTTTATTGTACTTTTTTTTTTTTTAATTACAAATTGTTTCCATTATTTTTTCTAACACTTCTTTTGTTTGAAGACAACATGGTGGACAAGACAAAAGTGGAAACCAGTGAGGCCAAGGCCACGGAGCTGGAGAAAAAGGTGAAAAGCACACAGACTGAATGAACCAAAAACAAGCAGCACACACTCGGCACACACACACACACACACACATATAGTTCCACACATCAACCCAGAGGCACGTAAGCTATCACAGAGGTAATGACACCAGAGAAAAATACACTGTGAAAGCGAACATTTCCCTTCACATGTGCAGACATATTGAGGTTGTAATAAAACTGTGATTGACCATTGTGAAACTGACATGGGATGACAAATTAGAAAAAGGTAGGAAAAGAGGGTGGACTGGAAAATGAGCGTACACACATTTGTCAGCCAGCAGACAGGAAAGTGCTTTAAGACACACACACATTCACAAAAGGGGGTAAATGCCTTGATTGTGTTGTGCTTCTAATGTGACATTTCTGTCCCAGTGACAGGATAATTGCAGAGGAAGCAGAAACTAGCTGTCATTCATGCACGCATAAAGGCACACTCACATGCTGTTAAATCCATCAAATTTACACATATCTACACAGCCGCCTAAACCATGAAGACACTTGCATTCATTCACGAGAACTACAAAATCAGAGTCCACGACTCTGAGTCGTGCATGACTAAATAATGCAGCTGTCCCTTTTGAAGGAAGTAGTAATAAAGCTTAATAAATCAAGAGTGATAATGGTTTTTTTTATTAATGAAACAGATATGTGATTATCTGTGTGTTTATCAGTGATAAACTACGGTGGCCCAGAAAGGTCACAACACTTTAAATTCAAAACACAACACAATTTGTCACAACACGTAAAAAAAAAAAATAACGTAAAACACAAAAAACTCAACTCACAACACAAAAAAATCAATTCACAGCACAGAGCGTCGCAACTAGTGCTGTAAACGTTAACGCACGTGATTAAAAAAATTTATGTGTTATTATTTAGTAACGGAAGCGACCAGAAGCGACCATCGTCTGCTTTGCGTTGGATGGTTCAGGCTTCCACGACGTGCATCAATTTCTGAAAATACACACTTTGCCGAGCACTATCCCACTTATAACATGATCACTTACAAAATAAATAAATATTCAATTAATTTATAGTACTTTATTCTTGTTATTATATCGCTTTTTCACAAAAAGTGGACTTTTTGATTGGTAGTGCAGCCCGTTGTCACGGAAACAGGAGAATGCATCCCCGGGCCCGCTGACTTTGACTGCTGGAGCTGAAGAAGCAAATCAAAGTTCAAATCAGAGTTGCAAAGCAACAGCCACCAAATACTAATGATTTAGAAGTCATCTGCAAAGAAGAGTGGACCTGATATGTGCAGGAACCTGCTCATCAACTAGAAGGGTCAACTTTTAAGGGTTTTGTATCAAAGTACTAAGTATATCCGACAAGAGGGTTAAAATACTAATTTCCCTCAGTGAAATGCAAATAAATGTATATAAATTCTTTAAAGGCAGTTTCTTGATTTTTAATTTTTTTTCTTTTTTTTTTTCTTTGTCTTCCTGTTCAAATGAGCCTACCATTATTATGACAGACTATCAGTTTCTTTTTAAGTGGTCAAACCTACAAAATTAGCACTGTACATGGTATTATTTAAAATACATTGGTGTCCCTTTGTTATACTTCATGTTGGGGCTAAAACAATGTTTGAACCAGTTGTTTATATGTTTAGGATTACTGTCTCTTTAACAAAGATATTCAAGGGTTTAACATGTAAATACTTTATTTATTTATTCCTTACTTCAAAACCTCTGTTTTATTCTCCCTTAAATAGTTGAGAAAAGTTTAACTTGGAGTATAATCATTCTTACAAAATAAGCTAACGGCATAAAAGTCTCTGTATTTTTTAAGCTAAAGCTAAAATAAGCATTAATTGAGATGCTTTAAATATTTATCTTATGTATCAGCTGGATGCAGAGATAACGTCACGCCACGAGCTGCTTGTGGAGCAGAAGAAACTGCAGTCGGATTATGAACAAAAGCTGATTGACCTGAGCCAAGAAAAGGAAAAACTGGCCTCTGCGAAGAAGGAGAAAGAGAAAGAAAACCAGGATCTGCAAAAACAGCTCAGCACTTTGGAAACGCAGGTACATACTAACAAACTTCTATCTTTTTAGTTCCAACAATTGTTGTCGGGTATAAAGCCAAAGGTTTAAACTTTGGTAAAAAAAAAAAAAAAAAAAGATATGAAGATTGCTTAATATCCATGCAAATAAAAACCACCATCTTGGTCTTAAAAGTTACTAAAAAAAACATTGTATGAAAAGACGGAAAATATAAGACCAACTCCCATTTAAAATTCTATTATAAGAATGTAAAAGGTAAATGGAAAATCAGAGTTTCTTGTATAGAGATGTAAAAGAGGAGCACCTAAAATGGCAAAACATTTATTCTAAAGCCTAAATGCTCACACACTTTGTGTTGTGTGAACACTGCTCACTGTCCGTGTGTGCACAGGCTGAGATAAGAATTGTTTAGCTGTCAGTGTCCTGCTGCCACACCAGCTGGACTCTGCCTCACAGTGACACCCAAACTCACAAACACACCAAGTGACCCAGAACAGTCTGCTTTGGAGCATGTGCTTATGTCCCCATGAAGATGTTTCTGTGCGCGTCTGTGGGTTGAAGATCTACACAACTGCCAAAATGAGCCTCATCCAACGCGGCTGATGCCAGAAGAGTCATCTATTCACCACACTAAAGCCTCGAATGAACACACACACACAAACACACGCACGGAGTTGTCCAAAGCATCAGCAGCCAAGCATCAAACAAGCTTCTTATTCTAAGATGGCTCACTTTCTGTGTTTGAGGCACTGCCCATCGAAGATTTCTTCACATGTTGAGATCTGTGTCCCCGTGTGTGATGTTTTGCCCAATTCTTCATCTGCTGCCTCATAAAGAAAGCGCGCCTTGGAGGCTGTGTTTGTTGCTGTCATCTTTGTAAAGTCTGGAGACAACACAGTTTGTTATTCGTTTGCATACAGACACTGTTTTACACACAAAGACATTGAATGTTTTCTACTTGACACCAACATCAACTTGGTTCCTTAATACTTGTTTTGCCTACATCTAATGTACAATGTTGTTGTCTATTGCTAATAGACGCCTAACTTGTCAATCAGCTAAGACAAAACTAAATCAGTCAACTGTTGAAATCAAATTAAATGGAAATGGAGCTTTGTTTTCTCTTCTACTCTCTTCTGTTTGTTATTTTTAAACTTCTTTAATTATGTTTTCACTTATTGTGTATCAAAGCATCTTTCAAACATAGTCAGTTTGTTTGGTTCTCTGGATTTCCTGGAATACAAAAAAAATTGTATGGTGTGTACCCAACAGTTCCAGCAGGATTTTATATATCAATAGAATAGAATAGGATTTTATTGATCTCTCAAGGAGAGACAGACAACAGAAATACACACACACAGTTCAACGTTGACTAGGGAAGGATATATATTTTTTTTACTTTTTTTTTTGTTCGTATTGCTGTGTGTTCTGTCTGTTTGGATAGTAGCTTATATTTGTTAGAATTAATGCTGTCCCATCCACACTTTCTCCTGTAGAATGAAAAACTCTCTAAGGATCTGGAAGATGCCAAAACCAAGCTTGCTACAATTCCTGCTGCCGTTCCTGTGCCAACACCTACTGGGCCCACTCCCCACCCAGGCCAGAGCACAGGTGGGCCACCCCCACCCTTACCTGGTCAGTCATCCTTACCTATTCCCCAAGCCCCACCTCTCCCTCTTGTTCCCGGTATGGCTGGCATTCCTCCACCCCCACCCCTACCTGGAATGCCAGGGCCGCCTCCTCCTCCACCTCTGCCTGGAATGCCAGGGCCGCCTCCTCCTCCACCTCTACCTGGAATGCCAGGGCCGCCACCTCCTCCACCCCTTCCTGGAATGCCAGGGCCGCCACCTCCTCCACCCCTTCCTGGAATGCCAGGGCCGCCACCTCCTCCACCCCTTCCTGGAATGCCAGGGCCGCCACCTCCTCCACCGCTTCCTGGAATGCCAGGACCACCACCCCCTCCTCCCTTGCCTGGTATGGGACCTCCTCCACCTCCTCCACCACCTGGAGCTCCAGGCATTCCACCTCCTCCACCAGGCCCAGGAATGCCACCCCCTCCACCATTTGGCATGGGAGGATGGAGTGCTCCTGCACCACCTGCATTACCTTTTGGGCTGCAGCCTAAAAAGGAGTACAAGCCAGAGGTTCAACTGAAGAGGGCTAACTGGAGTAAGGTGAGTCTTTCTAAAACTCTTCAATATTTCTGAAACTAAAAGTTTTAAGTAGAAGAAACACATTAAAGTAAAATTAAAGGCTTGTCGTGTCTTATTCATCATTTTAATTAGGCTGCAGATGGAATAATTTCGCATTAATGTAGATGCTTCCTGTCACAGATGAATGGAGGAGGGCCGATGGTTGAAGAATTTGTCCGATCTGCCTTGATGCAAAAAGACGTGCCAGATTTGAGTCTTATTGACTATTAGACATAATATTCTCTGCTGCCTAGTTATTGCATAAACTGAAGACGTAAAGTTTCTCATGATGTTTCTGGATGCATGCACCATTATTAAAAAAAAAAAAAAAAAAAAAAAAAAAGGTTTTGACAGCAAGATTTTTGACTGTGCCTTTTTGAGTCGTTCCTCTCAAATGATGGTTAAAACATCAAAACGTCTCTTTCGCCTAAAGCTACTGTTTAATGGCTAAACCAGACTTCATCAGCATTTAGCCTCTCTCTTTTTCACTCTCTCTTTGTTGGGCGGTTGTGAGAGTTTGACGAGGATGTCACAGAAATTGTGTTTTAATAAGCCTTCTTCTTTTAACTGCTCCGCTGCCAGATAATTAAATTGCTGCCAGAATGGATTGTATTCTTTTGTAATTTAAATTAACTTTTTTTTCCTGACTTGGTCTTGTCCTCCTCTTTGCAAGCTCTCTTGCTGTCTCTCTCTTTCTCTTTTTTAACTCATCCCCATATCACATTTCCTTCCCTTATTCTGTCTTTTCTGTCCGACACTCATCCCTGAGGCTTTGTCCATAATGAAAGGCTTGATATCTCAGGATTCACTTCTGCTGCTCTGCACTCGTTCAGGGTTTTATTTTTGCAGTCCCTTTTCTCATTGATTATACAGTTCAAGAGTTACAAAAAAACATGCAAACACGGTTATATCTTTTTAGAAATCATGTAGAAAAAAACCTAAATGCTCAGGTATTGAGGATTTTCTTTCAATAGATCTAAATGGTAGATAAATTTATGATTGATGAAAAATGAATAAATTCATACTTTTCTGAACTACTTTGTTATTCCTACCCTAGTCATGTATATATTTTTTAAATTTACCATCATATCACATTGCTCAACTAATTTCTTTTTTTGGAAAAGATGGCCTGTTGTGTTAAAACCTCTGTATGATTATTCATACTTAATTTCCCTTTTTCTTTTGTTTCAGATCTCACCAGAGGATCTCTCTGAGAACAGTTTTTGGACCAAGGCCAAGGAAGATCAGTTTGAAAACATTGAACTCTTTGCCAAACTCACCGTAACCTTCTCTTCACAGACGAAGAGTAAGTGTGTCTCGTGAAGTTGCTCATTCACTGTTTTTCAAGTTAAATGTTGTGATTACAAAAAAATAACTAACTTTGCTTTTATTCCACGTCTCTACACTTATGCCTGGATGTATTCAAACCATTTTCCTCTCATCAGCCTCTAAGGGTAAGATTTCACAAATTGTTGGATTATTTTTCCACACATTCTAAACAGCCTGTCTGGATCGTGCCTTTTCCCTCTTGTCCTTTGAGGAAACGGCGCATTTACATTATTTAGAGACAGCATTTTTCACTACTTTGAGTTATCTCATTACAGCTGGTAGTTCATCTTCTCAATGTGCCAGTGACTTGTACAGACTCACCTCTGTGTAAGATGGATTGGGACTTGAAGATGGGAGGGGAGACGGAACAGACTGGGGAGGGTAGTATAAGGTTAGATGGAGAGAAGGTCGCTGATGTCCTTTGAATAGCCACCTGCCGTCCTGGCACAAAGCGCTGACACACAAACATAGACACACATACCTGTCCACTTCTGTCACCTTGTTCCAGTGTCACAAAACCTTCTGCTCAAGCTCTTCCATATTAAAATCCTATCTGACAGGAACTACAGTGTGTCTGTGTGTGAGAGTGACATTCCATCTGACCTTCAGCTTCAGCCTCATCACACACACACTGTCTGGTCTGCTTAGGTCATATAAGTAAACCGTAATGCACATGCACACATAGCTGATGCCAGCTCTTGATGTCAGTTAAATGTCAGGCTTGGCAGCTGTCCCATCTGCATTCACTTGTGTAGCAAATTCTAACATCAGCCTGCCACTCTATAATTTGGCAGCCAAGCACCCATACTGCCTCTTTTATTGGCTGAGACAGCCGCCTTTTCTGGATGATGTCTAATAACCTTTTCTGAGAGCTGTGTATAAAGATACCTTGACCTTTTCAGAGTCCCACATCTGTCTGTAGGCCTGCCTGTGTGAATGACAGTGAGGTGGTCAGGGGTGAAATGGTAGGTGCTGCAGATTTCTCATGAGTGATTGGAATGTCCTAAAATATTGTATCAGAGACTAAAATTTTTTGTCAGTTTGCTGTGCATTCATTTTCATAGCTTAGTTTTGTGTGCACATTGATCTTATTCACTTATGGAGTTTTTGTGTATTTAGAGTGTTTATGTGAGTAAATGTGCAGATGCTCTATTGACAGCCTGCTCTAGCCATTCTCTCCAAATCTCACATCTGCCTTACATCTGTCCCTTTAGTATTTGGACTCAGTCTTAAAGGCTGAATACATCATTGGTATTCTGTCTCAGAGTATCATTGATGACTTGGTAGCATCAAAATGATCACTGACCCTCCGTGACCCTTCTGCTTCATCCTCATTATGGCACTGTGTGAGGGTTGTGGTCCTCAGGTGCTATAGAGAGAGATGTATATTCTAGATGTACATATATATATTTTTTTACTTTGACATATATTGAGTGAATATCAGTTCAATTTTCCACCTCTTGTGCTGTTATCTATTTATTTATTTTTTGCATTTGTATCTTTTCTATTTACAGTGTGCAATAATGAATAGAGGCAGAGGTTAATGCATTGTTCTGTATCAAGCTTTAGAATATGCCAGCATTGAACTGACCTCATGTTTTTGTGCAGTTTTGGAAATGTTTGGTAAATGAAAAAACTGTAGTTATAATGTTCTGAAGAAAATAATATAGTTAATTTTACATTTTTACTTAATTTTTTTACAAATTTCTTTCACAGTATGACTTTCTTGTACTTAGACAGTAATTTAAAAAAAACATAAGCAAGTAGGTTATGACTAGTCCTTCATTTTTATTGTCTGAAATGTTTTAATTTGTAAAATGTTAACTCAGATATCCTAGAAATGTAATTTGTATGCACAAGGCACATTAACAGTAAGATTAGCAGAACTAAAACTAAACTCTAAAGACTTTTATGTCTGCAGTATCACTCCAAGAAAACAAAGATGCTGATATACAGCCATAAGAAACAAACACTGTGTTTCTGCACTTTAAATGGTCCGGGTGAATGCTCAAATCTGATTGGCTGCTGGGTGTAGATGCGCACCTTAAAAGTAGTTTTGGTCACAGCCCAAATTTTCTATATCACTGCGCAGGCTTCTTTACAACAAACCTTTTGCTTCATCTTCTGGACAAAAACAAGTGGGAAGAAGTCAACTTTCTTTCTCAACTGATGCTTTAATGAACTTATTGTGACGATCAGAACATGTATCGCTGTCCTCTGCTGCTGCAGTTGCGGTCTGCCGGCCTAGCAATGCGTTCTCGTGTTACTGTGATACAGACTGCACCATATATGAAATAGTCTACTATTTGTGAAAAAATAACAAGAATAAAGTACTAAAAATTGATTGAATATTTCTTTATTTTGTAAGTGGCCATGGTATAAGTGGAATAATGCCCAATGCGAAGTGTAAGACTGTCGGTTCAGACGTGTAGTTAATCTGCTCTTATAAATAGTGCGTTAAATTTTTTAAATTAATCGTGTGCATTAACAGATTACGTTGACTGCCCTAGTTATGACCTACAATTCTTACTTTCTTTTTTGTTATGATTACATATCATTTGATTAGATATTCTATGAAAAGTCTGTTTACTTTCCCCCCTTTTGCAACCATTGATTAAGCTTAGAAAAGTTTGCTCTAATATGTCATTAATGCAAATAATGCAATTATTAAAATGTGGGTTTTTTCAGTCATTATCAGAAAATCATTTAAAATTGGTTTCTCTAACTCACTAATGGCTTTGATGTGGAAAATAAATGATGGTAGACCATGTAGTCACTGCTTTCCTTAATGATTCACACACCTCACATTTCCTGCTAGCCTTGACACAGATGACTTGTTTGATTTATGCTGAATGCTGTGTCAGCATTAATCTCTTTCCACATGGGGTGCAGAAATCCTTGACATAAAAAATGTGGAATAGTGAATAACTAACTAGCCCCTTCTCAAAAATTATGTTTCATCTTTATACAAGCCAAGTTTGTTTATTTTCCAACTTTTCATGCTTACGTTTTGGTCCAGTTTCTTTGTCATCCTGTTACTTTGCTATTTGTTTACAGGATTCTTTCCCTTCTTTTCCACATCAAATGTAGTTTCTAAAATCCAATTATTTTCAAGATGAGCTCTTGTTCCCATAAGACGCCTTAAATGGCCTCTGACCATGACTCACCCATACCCACATAAAGCCCTCTTACACTGGGTCAAGGTGTAGTAGGTCCAGAGAGATGCTCGTCTTTATTTATGGATGGACATTTTTTAAACAGATGCATGTTGAAAAGCCTCAGCTTAGCTCTGACAAGTGATATTTAGTATTGTGCTTTTTTAAAACACAACCTAATTCAGCACCCTTTTCTTATTAGAATCCTAATTTACCTCACACAGGTAAAACCATCTTAGGTTTATATCTAATTTCCTGGAACATAAATGTAAACTGTCATGTTCAATTGCAAATTAGATTCTTATTGCTATCAAATTTAGGAATTAATTTTGTTTTTATTTCTGATCAAATATCTGACTTTTGATCTCATGTGTCTTATGTGTGCTTTTTTGGTGCTCCTTAGGAGAGCTGGTGATGAATCCTTGTGTGAGTGTAAAATTGAATACAGTTATGAAGTGAACAAATGGATAACTGGGTAGATTCTGTTCTGCACTATACTGTATCTGTTATTTATCTATATTTTTGGCATTGTTGAACTAGATTTATGTTGCAGTAAGTGTTGAGGACTTGTCATTGAGCCACAAGACTGCTGAGAAACAACAGCATAACTGGACCAACAACCAAGGTCTTGAAACCAATTAAAAAAACTCAATGCAATTTTGAGACTGAAAACAAACTATATTCTGGATGTTGTTGCACACATAGAAAATTCCATTGTGATCCGATCTTAGTGAGATTTTTCAGTAAACATGAAGATGTACCATTCTTTATGTTTTATATGAAGCTCAGTTCAGAACACACTTTTTTTGTGGATAAATAATTCAAATAGACTTTGAGTTTGAGCTCAGGCCCCAAACAATAATTTGATTATGATTATTACAAAAGTAGAAGATGACTCAAAACTGTTGGTCTAACTACACATCCCAAACCATCCTTTTCATGGGCTCCGTTTGATAGTGGGTTCCTTTTTGAAGTCAGCATCTTGGATAGCCCAATTAGCAGAAGAATAAAATAACACAGGACATGGAAGTAGGAGGTGTAGGAGGGTGAAAAGAAAAGCAGTGAGCATGGGGGAAGGCTGGGCTACAGGGATTGGTGGTGATTAATTTGATATGGGAAAGAAAAGGGCCAGCAGCATATATAGTTATTAATCCTCATAATGGGAGAATCATTTTCATATCCTGATCCTCTAGTCTTTACACAAATCCGCTCTTTTCAAAATTGTGTGCTGTGCTGTTTGTAGTACATTGTCCTAATTTTTTGTTTTCCTTTTGTAAAGATGAGCCTTTTAATAATGTCTGATCACTCAGATGCATCACTCCTACCTGTTGCAGATAAATTATCATTTGCTGTTGTTCCTCCCCCCCCCCCACACACACATTCTGGTATATTTGCTTGTAAGAGCAAGTGGGGAAAACTCATACAATTAGAGGCAAATTATTCTGAGCTTTTTGATCTTTCGGTGTTCTGATTAAATCAATTTCCCTCTGTAATTGACTCTGTTGTTTCTAGGTGTGTTTCTATTTTAACTCCTGCTTGGTTGATGTTTTACTTTTTTTTCTTTTTTTCGGTCTACACAGCATTCCTGTTTCACCTTAATGATCCACCAATCAATATTTAAGTACACGCTGTGTATTTGTGCGTTTGTGCAGAATCTTTCCCGGGGCTTCACAAGGGTTGTGGGCCAATCAGTCATTGTAATATAAACCCAACAAATGGAGAATTATGGTTCTGTGTCATTTTGTATGCTGAGAAGAGCTCCTCTTTATGAAAATTTCCAAATTACAGATGAAAGCTCTGATCTTTTTATTACTACTGTTCATCACAGTCTGGTTACTGAGCTGTCACCAGTCAGACAGCACAACAAAATATAACTTATTTTTTCCTTAATCAGTTCAAAGCTACACTTAGAAATTAGTACTAGTAAAATAATTAATTATTCTATACCTATTTGGCCACATAGTTGTTTCTCCTCTATTGACAGGTCTGATTAACGACTCACGCACTTTTATTAAAGATGGCAAAGTGAGTTGATAAATGTTCAGCGGGCTTAAGTAACCTTTTTCTGCCCCACCCTTCGGTCATGACAAGTCACACACACACCCCACCCACTCACCCCAACCTTTTAAGAGTTTTTTTTTTTTTTTTTTTTTTAGTCCATTTAAGTTACAGTAAGAAGCTGTATCTTTTACTTGCAATATGCATTGCAGGGAAAACGTTCTTTTATGAGTTTTCAGAATAAACTAAAAGTGAAGATTTTCAGAAACTGTCTGAAATCTATCAGTTTTTACACTACATTGTAACATTGATTGAATCTTAGATTGTAGGTTGTATATGACGATGTTAATAATGTGGGAAGTTTTTTTCTCAAGTTTATAGTTTATAGTCTCATCAAGCTAAGTGTTTGTTTTCTTAGATGAGGTTGTATCTTTGTGTTCTCAACAAGTGCAATCAGGAAATGAACAGGAGGACCAACTTGACAGTAGACTTTTTTATCTGCAGTCTAGAAAATTATTGTTTTCTACCTTCTTACATATAAAGGCTTTGACATTCTGCTGAAATGTCTGTCAGGCTATTGATTTATTTTAATTGATTCCAAAAATATTTGAAAAATTGTCAGATAGCAGCCGGTGTTTCTCTTTGATGAATAAACTGATGTGAACCAACTTTATATTTGCTAACATTGATGCATTTTATGCACCTAATATCACTCTAAATGTTGATCTTTAAAGTCCATGTTTTACTTACTTGCACTGCAATGTTTCACTGCTTTACCTTGCCAAAATTTCATCATAAAGGGAGGTGATCAGTATCTTCTGTCATGAAGCCATTGAGTGAGTTAGTATTTTATTCTACCCCGGTGTTTAAGAATTAAGAAAAGTGGGATTTCTTTGCAGTTGATAAGGGTTTTATCCTTTAGCTTTCACTTGCTGTTACTTGAAAAGCTAGCCATGATAACAATATACAGTGTATACAGTACTTATATCGTCCTCTTTTTAGTGGGTATATGGCATTCAAATGAGGAGTGTTCAAGGGTTTGTGGAATGTTGTGTATGTATTCAAGTGTTTATGCTATTAGCATTTAAGTTTAAGTCTGAATTATGCCTCCTAAGCCCTTAACAGTAGTGCTGCATTAGGTTGGCTTTGCTTACCCTGGAAGCCTCAGCATGCACCCTGGGTTCAGCGGTAGAAAATGTTCCCTCATTAACCATCTCTTCATGGTTCTAGCCATGAAACATTGTTTATGCATCAGGCCTTATCACATTCGAACACATCTGTGTGTGCTCACATTGCTTCTCATTGCCAAACGCAGAAGCTCCCTTTTATGCTCAGAGAGAGGCGCACGCTAACACACTTGTACGTGGGCATCCTCACATGCACACGCTTTCACTTTTGTCCCAGTCCTCCTCATTCCATTTCTCCCTTCATCCCTCTCTTGTTGCATCTCTCTCCTCCTGTTTTACATGCAAATTAGCCAAGTGCGTTCATGCCACAGCATTACCTCTGTGTGTGCATAATCTCCTTGCTGCCTATTCTCTTTTCTGAAGATTATCCTGGTTTTTTTTTTTTTTTTTTGTTGGAATAGGCCCTCCTCACTTCACTCGGCTCCTTTCCCAAACAGCCAGTCAGTTGGTCAGGCAGCCAGCCTGTCACAAACTCGATCTGTCATCCCACTCTCAGAGACACTTCCACTGGCATTTCAATTTTTCCATTAATATGACTGCTGAGCACCAGATGAAAGAAGATGTATATTTACTGCAGATTTTAGGTGTTGATTTTTTTCCCGAATCACCTAGACTCAGAAAAAAGGGGGGGGAAATGTGATAGAATGTAGAAAATGGGGCTTTTAGAAATGCACACATGCAACCCATCCACTCTTCTGTTTTACTCTTCATGGTCAACAGATACTGTATTCACCCTTTTTAAAACAAAGGTTCTAATGAGTGTTTGTGTCTTTACATGCCTGCCTGCTGGATTTCTAGTGTCAAGAAGATATGCAATAATTTTAGGGATATTTGTTACATTTCAAACAAATACTCAGTTCCTTAAAATGTATACATACGTTAAAGGGAAGTCAAGGAGCAGGAGTATTCCAAAAAAAAGTAGACAGACTAGAGACTTGCTCCGCTGTGCCATTATTGATATGAATATAAAAATGGTGGCCAATAGCTCAATTTTGTTAATGAAAATATGAACATTATTTTGAGTCTTGCAACTATTTATTCCTCCTGATTTCCTTCTCAACCTATTGTATTTCCATAACAAACAAGGGGTAGACTAGAAGTTGACTTTCAGAAATGAAGATGAACCAAGCTGCAAAATGAGAAAAAAAAAGTTAGTTAGCAATATTGCAGACACTGATAAATGTCTTTACAAAATCTCCTGGCTTAGTGGAATTGCTAAACGGGAGCCTTAAGGCTGCCACTGACTAGATCTTGGCTTTTTAGTGAGTTATTAGGGTTCTAGTAGGCTGTTACACTTTTTGTGCTAATGGCTCAGACTGTGTCCACAGGGTTCTCACCCAGCTACACTTATTAAAACTATCAATTTTACTCACCATGTGCCTCCTCTCCTAGGTACGTGCATGCCATGATTATTCCAAGATGTGTGTGCATTAGCATTGATTCTTGACAGGTTATGCGTGAGCTCAGATTGTTCTGTAAGCTTTCATTTCCACATCAGCTGCTAAAGCATACTCGTTGGTCTCCTGCTCTGGAGCTGGTGGGTAAAATTGCTAACCTACTGGCATTTACATCAGACACCAGTGGTATTTGCGAGACTCTGTAGCCTAAGACTGGATCCACTTTTTTTACCTTAATTTGCTTACACCATTAATGAGACAGCATGTGTGGACCAAGCAGCATGTTTTAAAAAGTTATAAATGTCGAGACCAAGAACTTTGACACACAAAAAAATGAGATTACAGTAGCCAAACTGGATGCTGTATGCTGCATGGCTAATTACATTTAACTTTTACTTATCACAAAGGAACAAGACGCTTTTTTCCCCAGTATTTAAGCTTTGGTTTTTTTTCTTATAACTGCCACTATATCAACCAACAGACTGCTGTGCTCAGTCTGTACTTGCTGTACGTCTAAAAAAATTAAAATGGCAAGAACTGCAGTGTTATAATTGGTCTTGTCAAGACCCTTGCCTTATCTTGATTCAGATGTTGTGGTACGGTCTTGGTAGAGGTGTGCCTCTTAACTTCAATGAACTGAAGTCTAATATATATTTTGCACACATTTAAAAAAATCAGCATAATAGTTGGAGTTTGAAATGTTTCGACATTGTTAAAACTTTAATTAGAATAGTATATTTTCTTTTTCACACAACTGCACCTATGCTAGCTTCTTTGCTTCATTTTCTCAATATTGTCATTTGTCATGTTCACTAAGATATGGGCTGTGCTTTGCCCGGGGGGGCACCTTAATTTCTTTTATCACGCTATTTGCTATGATACACTGCATGAAAGTGTGAATCTACATCCTTTCCTTCGCCCTCTTTCTCTCCTAGATTTGCGTACCTCCCCCGTCCTTGCACTCCCTCACTGCAACCAGCACTCTACCCACTCACCCATCACCACAAATACATGTACCTAATCAATGCAAGAGCCTCTCAAGATTAGCACTTGAGAAATCACCCTAAAGCCATTCCTTCATTTTGACAATTTTCAGCTAGTCTTTACTTCGCCTCGTTAACCCACTCCTTCCTTGCTTTGAATTTTTAACCTCCCCACTGAATAAGAGATACGGACGTCCTCATGGGGAATTGGCAGTTGGAGGGAGGGCAAAAAGGGAAGAGAGAAGGCAGGAGAGGAAGAAGAAAAAAGGTTGTCCCTGAACACGCTTTCACATTTATCCCCTAAAAACTTCAGCCTGTATGCTTAATAATATATAGCCATCTCTCGTTTCTCTTTCCATGCTCCCTCCTCTCATTTTCCTCTTCCTCCATTGCCTTCATCCTCCTTTCATTGAATCCCAAAGCACTCTACTCTCCACCCAGCAGATTAACTGCAGGGTGAAAGTGAGACTGGCAAATCAGGATGATGGTAGCATTTCAGTGGGGACTTAACAGTAAGAGTGTGAGAGAAGAAGTAGATGAGTTGCTTGGTGATCGGAGGGGGTGTGCCTTGAATTCTTCATTCTTTTTAGGAAGACAGGGATGCTTGCCTTTGCTTTAGAATCGTAGATTTCAATTGAACCCCCAAGTATTTTATCTGTTTGATGGAGGACAAAAAAAGGGGAGAGGCAAGTGATTCAATTTTGGAACCATACATGTCCCAATTATTTGTGAATAACTCATTCAATCCTAAAATCAATCTTTCTATTTTTTTTTGTGGGGGGCATTTAAATTAAATTTAGCGTAGTGTCTCGATCTTTTAATGCAGAAAAAAGTGGTTTATTTACTAAACCCTTTGTTTTGTACCTGTGTTCTCGGCAAACTGATCCATTTAGGAGTTGTTCATGCTCAAGGCATCAGTAGCAGCTCCCAGCTGAGTGAATTAGGCTGACTGAAGACTTCTAAAGGTTTCTCCCAAAGAGTTTTCCAAGCCTACTCTTTAAAGTTTTCCAGAGTCCGGAGTTTGCGCTTTCAAACTTTAATGTGAAATTTTGCTCTGATCTTTTTCTGTCTCACTGTGTTTCATGCTATTTTGTTGTTTCCAAAACAGAAGAGGTAGCTATATAACATTGAAATTACAGCAGCTTGCTGGGAGACAGCAGACTCAAAATAATGAAGTAATTACTAAAACTGTTTTTTTTTGGGTCTAGTAATGAATGATTTTAAGGGTGCTATAAAATTTGAGTTATTTCTCAATAAAATTCAGAAAGTCATTTGACACTTTGAAGGACTACTGTCTGTGCAGAAGAAAAAAAGCTCATATCTATTTTTTTATTTGTTTTTTTGTTTTTGATTGAGCAGAAAAAAAAAACATAATTTAGAATTAAGTTAAAAATTTCAGTGAGGGAGCTCAACCAGTATGAACTATATTAGGAGTCAAACAAGAACTGTTTACAAGAAAATTGTAATATGAGTACATAGTGGCTGATGGGAGTTTGAGACAAGTTTTGTACTCAAAATTGTCCTAAAACAATTCAAATAATCACAGTTTCTAATTCTTTATGTCAACTTTATTTAAACTATGCTCAATGAAATGTTGTGTTGATGCCATTTTGCCTTTTTAGCCCTTGTTTTGTGTATAGTGGTAGAATAGATGAGTCTTTGAACAGGAGTTAAAATTTTGAAAAAAATGCAACCAATGTGTCTGATGCGGTTTGTATTGTTCACAAACTTCTTTCAAATTTAAGGTATCTGTGTTGGCGTCAGTATCAAAATTCAGGGTGTTACTCGGCTCAGTCTACAAGAATTATTAATAAATGTGTGGTTTTTTTTCCTAGCATGGATCTTTGCTTAGCAAATGAGAAAGCTGATAGCGCTGGTCACTGATGGCTCAGATTGTACAACTAAATTTGAACTCCACCCCTACCCCTACGGCTTCTCCCTACCCTACATTTAGCCCTCCAAACGGAGAGTTGTGGAAAATATAGGGTCTTCAAATTCGCACGTTACTAATCTTTGATGATATTCCTTAATAGTTGCCAGCCATCTACGTTAGCCAGCGCTCAGAAAATACATAACATCAGTTTTATAACTTTAAAAAGTCACGCTAAAACAGCAAGTCATTACTCACATTTAATGGAAACTTCTGTGCTTCAGAGCACACCCGCGTGAAGAAAATGCATTTCTCTACCAGTGGAGGGATATCCAGCCTTAAGTCCATACGCCTTCTCCTTAAACAAACAAGTTCAAACACCACTGTTGCTTCAAATACCCTTACAATTGGAGGGGCAGGGAGAAGCTGCAAGGGTAGGGGAAGGATTCCAATTCGGCCTAAGATTCGTGGAAAAGTGCACATAGAAGCAGGAATGGTATGTCATGGAAATAGTCCACATGAATGGAAGGACAAATTATCGACAAGAAGTGAAAACACTTAAGTAAATAAAATGATACAAATTAGAGACATCAGTTAAGATACGAGAGTCTGGAAACTGGAAAAAGTAAGATGAGTGCACTTAGATGAAAGCGTAGGCATTTGTGTTTACTGTAATGATAGCTAACTGTAGCTTTTTCCTGAAGGGCCAATGCTGTTACTTTTAACAAACGGGACTTCATAAACCTGATGAATAAAGACAATGGACATGGGTCTGGCCTTTTACTATCACACTTTGCCTTTCCCTCTTCAGTGCTTTTTGTCTCAGTAAGTGAATCATGTCACAGAAAACATTTTCATACCTTTCTCCCTGTAAAAGGGTTTTGTTTCCATAGAAGTCTTTCCCCCTGTCTGTGTTCTATATAAGACTTGCACAGTTAATGGTCAGTTGGTACACAACAATCTTTGCCACTGAGCCTCCTTAGAGGTTGTCTGGTTAATACTTCATGGCACTTAGAGGGATCAACAGGCCTTGTGGTGTTCAAGTGCTGCATAGAATGCATGAAAGCATGTTAATCCCCCTACCACTACAAACAAGCACATACACTTTGTGAACCTCTCTTTATTATTTCCACTTTCTGCTTCTCCCAATCAACTTTCTATGGTATAAAAAAAGTTTTTAGTGCTTTTTTCATTTTAAATATTTAATTAATGTTCTGTACTTAATCATTAATTTGTGTCAATCATTAATCCTATACAAGGTAAACATGTTTTTCTACAAAAAAGGTAAAGAGAAGTCAAAGCTGTTTATTCAAATGTACTTTTCATTGAAAAAATGGCATGGAATTAAGGTTATTAGTTTGTTTTTGCAAGGTGCCACTTCACATTGCAATGTAAAACAGGATTTTTTTTAGAGACACTTTTTGTTGTAGTTTATAATTTGTATTATCTGCATTTGATAAAAAAAATTGTGAAAAAGGGTGTTTAGAGTCCTTGTTGTCCATTCTGATAGTTGATAGATTTTTCAAGACGTGATATCCAGGGACTCTGTACTTACCTTGTTGCCTTGTTGTGTAGAAGACATTCTGTGGGTGTGAAAAGCTTCCTTAATAGATGAGTATGTCAGTGGCGACCATTAACGTTGTCAGCCTCCCTTTTTTTTTCCACCAACGGCAGCCTGACTTTATGGGTGT
This sequence comes from Adrianichthys oophorus, assembly GCA_036245035.1. NCBI lineage: Eukaryota > Metazoa > Chordata > Actinopteri > Beloniformes > Adrianichthyidae > Adrianichthys > Adrianichthys oophorus. The sequence continues at coordinate 8,899,459 of BSAI01000162.1, forward strand.
TCAAGCTGAAAAAATGTCAGGATACACAGTCTTAGAGGGGAGTGCTGGTTTTGTTATGCTCTGTACCCTAATCCAGTTGAGAAGGATTAATTAAGAATTAAGGAGTGTAATGTTATCGGTGCATGATCCATGCACACATGTACACATGCACATGTTTAACACAATGTGTACATAGCGCATGGATTACTTAGAATTAACAAAATTAAAGTTTTTTTTCTGTAAATTTATCATTTCCCTCTTCATTTTTCATTTTCCGTCTGTTCTTTTCTCCTCTGAAAGCCTTACTTATCACCGTTGTCCAATAATACCCTCTCCTGCATTTCATCTGTCCTCACTTTTTTCCCAGCCCTCAACTGTGTCCACTTTGTAAGTTCCAGGTAAATCAATGAAATAACTTTTTCAGTGCTGTCTTTTTTTTTTACCCGTATTTCCAGTTACTCCTTATTGTGTCCTGTTCTTTCACAGCTTTTGAAGTTGGTTTTAGGCTTTCATGCAGTGCTTTTATCCTTCCAGCCTAAAAACAGAGAAAAATGAGAGATTTCTGCAGCTCTGCTTCAGTTCCAAGAAAGTAGTTCATTTTATATCTGGCTTCCCATTATTCTTTTTTTTTTTTAACTGTTGTAGAAGGGGTAGGATTATGACTGAGAAGGTGCACTATTTAGTCTTCACCTCCTATTTAAAAAAAAAAAAAAAAGTTCAACTTTCAGTTTGTCATTGGACACCTAGGCTTTTTTTTTAGATTCCTTTTGAATCTTTGTGTTTTGCCTCTTCATATATCCAATTTGCTGTATGTGAATTTATGTGTTTAAATAATCCCATGCAGTTATTTCAGTATTAGATTTGTATATAAATAAAAACAATAGAAGGAAGGAACAAACAGATTGGTGGAATAGAGAGGAGAAAAAAAAAAAAGAAGAATTTGTGAACAATAAATTTGTTTTGTGTGAGTGTTTCTAGGACTCCAGTTTTCTTAATGCCTGAACTTTGTCAGTACTGTTAAAATGTTTGTGTGCGTGTTGATAGTTTAGACATGCAAAATGAAAATGCTTTCATTAAAGTCTAATTAAATTTCTTGCACACACTGCACCACTATCAGCCATCTTTGCACACAAATACAAAAGGCTGTCACTAACGTGTTACTCGAGCAAACATTTGAGTCCACCCAGTTGCAGGTTTTTCTGTCAGTCATTTTGCCACCACGCTCAGCATTATCCATTACACCCATATTTCCCTCTCAGGGATTTTTGTGCTCTTTTGTCTGTATTCTTTAGCCGTCTTCCCATTTTCTTTCTCACTGTCTGCCACCTTCTGCCTCTGTTCCCTCTGACACAATTGGCAGCACTCAGTCTCTGTCAGGTGCATGTCAGATAGCTTTCAAAGCAATGACTTGGACGAGATGGGCTTTTAGATGTTTCACTCACTGTTCTGCTGCTTCTTTCAACCCCTCCCTTTCTTACCAAGATGAGAAAATCATTTGTTCAAGCTCATCTCTCTTGGTTGATTGATGGGTAGTTTCTCTTCTAGCACGAAGTGTCACCATCTGTTACTTCCACTAGTTGTTTAATTTTTAAAAGTTAACCACTACTTTGTTATCATAGTCTTGGCCTGCTAGAGGCTATTATAATATTAGATCTTAAAGAGAAATGCTAACTGGATCCTGTACAAGTCTTTATAAATTTAATGAGTTACAACTTTTCTCTGCAACAAAGAAATGTACTTTTTAGATCATTTAGTGTAAGAGAGAGCCTGCTTATATGTGGCTTTGATGAATTATAGTCTGGTCTTTTTTGGAAGTCAAAGCCTTTGCCTACATTTAAATGCAAATTAGTTCTGAGTATTTTGACTGCTTGCTGTGAATGTCTTGACATGAAGAACTCTTACAATAATATAAAAGGTTTAGGTTCTTATGGTTGAGCCAGTTCGCAGTAACCACGAAGTAGAGAACTGTAGGGACTGAAGTTTAGTACTACCTGCTGAACTTACAATGTGCTGAATGCTTGTCTTGTTGAATAGGGTGTTCATTTTTTAGTTTGGCAACTGACACCATAGATTATTTGACATTACAAGGATCAAATGATTCCATAATGTCAAAACAAGAAAACAGTGGATCTTAAAAATTCCATAAAATCCAGAATGTTAAATATTAGTCAAGGGAGCAGAGTGCTCTAATAGGAAGGACTTTATAAATAAGAGAAGTGGACATTCTTTCTAAATATTTGAAGATATTTTTTATGCAGCGGTTTTGGGGATTTGTGGAGGACTGTTTTTGCTACATGTCAAATTGTGTGTATGTGCAAGAGTGAGTAAGAGGGTGGGGATTAAAAAAAGTCTAACAAGGCCAGCTATGCCTTAAGGCTGTTTGGCCCCAAACTCTCATCAGCCTGCTGGTGCTGAAACGGAGAACCTTCTGCCCCTTGTCACTTTATAATCACATGCAAGCTCAAATCCAAAAAGAGAAGAACAAATGCGTTCTTAACACACTCTATCTATGTTTTGGGACTAAATAATCTGCCTTATCTCGTGTTTTATCACTGGTTCCGATCTTAAATCCACATTCCGCATTAGTCTGTCTCGGTTAGACTATTTTCCTACAAATTGGAGAAAAGCTTTTCCGTTTACTCGCACCTCCACCCCCTTCCTGTTTTTTCACTCTGCCATATATCCACCACCTTTAGATTACTTTAATAATGTTTTTTTGTCCTTGTTTCCTTTTTTCGATCCTTCTCCATCTCTCTGCACCCCCGCTCCTCATGATTCGCTCTGTCAGTGGTCGGTTTTAATGCATTATGAAAATGGACTCAGGCTATGAAAGCGAAACAGGACAAGTTTGCCCATTTAATGTGACTCCTTTCACTCCTTATCTGTCTCATTGACAGCATGAAGTTGTGTGTTTTTTTGCTGTTGTGCCTATTTTTTTGTGTGTGCATGTTGGTATAGCTGTGGGCACGCACACACACTGCTTGCTTTGTGGCTGTCAACACTAAAGGTTGAATGTGACAAGCGCATCAGCTGGTTTTTAAGAGATGTAGCAGCTCACTCTGGCTCTTTAACACAAACTCCCAACACTAAAGCATGTACACGCTTTGGGTGAGCATTAAACTGCATGAATAATAAAACAGGCAGCCAGTGTATAATGCATTTTTCCCAGAGATGTGCACTAATGGAAAAATGTGTAGGCACGGATAGAAAAAAAACATGTAGGGGTTTTTCCTTACTTGGAATAAGTTTTACCCTACAGGCTAGTATGACCTGAATGGAAGTCTCCCCATTTCTTTCTTTCCCACAACCCATCTTCAACCTCCTTCATGATCCTTACTTTGTAAATTTGTGTGAAGTTAAAGCTCTTCCTCCCAAGAGAGGAAGAGCATCCTGTTGAGAGAGGGAAGGAAAACCGATAAAGGAGAAATAGATCGTTATATGATGCTGGCTTGTGATCAGATCCAATGTTTTGAGTATTAAATTAAGTTGGCAACAGTGTGTAGTGTCACAGAGAGATCTTATTCTTGTATTTTTAACACATTATTAAAGTGGTGCAACTAAAACTGATTATATTCAGGCTTGAAGTGTAATGAACTTTCTTGAACAGTGATGCTGGTTTAAAATAGCCTCAGTCTTTTGTTGAAATTTCTACCCCCCCCCCCCCCCAGCCTCTCTGTTTTTGCCTCTGTGCCACCTCCTTCCTTGCTTGTACTTTTTTTTTTAAAGTGTGTGGCTGATAGTGGATATTCTGAGCGCGTACGAGGCGTTTGTGTGTGTGTGTCAAGAGTTTAATTGTGGTGTGCATAGAAACTAGTGTAATTAGCCAGTGCTCGCTTCCCTGCCACCCAGCTAACAACCAGCATCCCCTCTGTGCCTGCTCCTTCTCGCTTTGCCTTTCTTCTTTGTCTCCCTCCCTCCCTTTCTTGTCTCCTGCCTGTTGCCACAACGACAAGCCCCACTCCGCCATTGTTCCCCACTGTTCTCAAAGAACAAAAGAGGAGGCTATTAGCTCCCTGCACGAGAAGAGGTGGAAATGGAGGATAGGGATAAAGAAAGAGAGAAAGTATTACTGTGAGGGTGGGTTGATGAGAGTGTGGGAGAGAACTAGAGAACAAGAAAGTGAATGTAAGAAACAGGAACGAAGAAGTGTGCCTCGACATAAAGGGTTGAATAAAGGAAATGAGAATTTCTAAAGGGGAAGAATGAAAAAGGAAAGATTTGAAGTAAACATAAGCAGGGCTTTCAGAAGTGCAGATGAGTAGAAATGTTTAGGTGTTGAAATTTTTCTGCTACAAATCCCTCCAATAAAAATGAGGTTGTTTAGTTTCATTCAGATATGGTCTTTTTTTCAAAAACCTATATGCTTTTAAAAACCAGTCCATTTTAGGCAGAATTGAATTGCTTGTTGTTATTTGCACTTGTGAGGGTCTTTACATGCCCATGCTTTTATGGTTGCATCGCCTTTCTTTTGTCTTATGCGTCTGTGTGTGGTGCCTATATAATAGGCATGAGCACCAATTGTAGGCGGGTAATGTACTGTCTACACTGCTGGCCATCTGAATGTTAACAGATTGTAATGCAGGTCAGAAAGTGAATTTGGTTTCCTGGGGAAAAAGGAGCAAATTACACTTTTATAGCTCTCTGCCACTATGCTTTCCTCCTGCCATTACTCACTATGTTCAGCAAGGGAGAGAATGGAAGAGCAAGTGAGAGGTAAAAAGTCTTTATCTCAGAAAAAGGTGTTTTGTACTTGACCAGACGAAGTTTTAATAACAGCCTACATTTCCTCTCTTTTTTTTTTATATATACTTAAGCTGTCGAGAAATCAGATCTGTCAGAAATTGCCATATATACTCAGTTAGCCACTACAATCATATTACAATTGTAAGAATTTTATCAAAAATATATAATAAAATGTCAGCACAGTTAAGGAGAAAATGTGCATTGTTCTGTAATTCTGTGCATATCAAAAAGTCATTATGATTTGACATCCAATTATTTTAATAGTTTACTTTAGCTTCAGTATTTCATGTAAAGTGTATTACTTCAAAGAGATTGTAGGCAATTTGATTACCTTATGTGTGTTTTTATTGACTGCTGAATAAAGGGAACTATTAGAAATGTCAGTAAGAACTTTTAAATGACACAAACATCTCTTTGAAGCTGTATATGAGTAAGTTTGTGGTGCATTACCTTATTTACTGAACAGATGCTCAACATTAAAGTTCAACTGCTTGAATAAGGCTTATGAAGTTGGATAGAAAGAACTATTAAATGTCTGCAAAATCACTCATTTTTGCTTTTGAATAACCTTGCCTCTTACCATTGACCTAAAAGAACTGTTTAACTCATTAAAGTTGAATATTATTTTAAAGATTCACATGGCTTCTGTTCACTCTGACCCTTGATTGTATATATTATCTCACCCACTGCTGACTTTGGCGTGGCATTTTGACACTGCAGGGTATTTGAATTTTAAATAGGAGCCTAAATTGATTCACTTTTGGTGGTGGACTTTCTAATTTTAATTTTAGAAAGACACTTGCAGCAGGGATATTGAGGTATGGGCTATAACCCCTCACTTCTTGAACTTAAGCTAAAGAGTTTAGGATGTGCAGTGCAATGGAATGCAGATTAAAGTTTTTTTTTAATAAGTTGTTTTGTCTTAAGAATTTTTAGAAATAGCTATAGCAGCAATTTTCACTCAAAAATGGACAGACATTGAAGATGTTATAGCAATGTGCTGTAAAGCAGGTTCCAATCCAAAAGCTTCAACATTTCTTCTTGGACTGCATTGATCATCAAGTGGGATTCAGAGTGAATCCATATTCTCAGTTTTATTGTCATAAATTGACCAAAAAAAAAAAAAAAAACGATTTTTCAGCTAAAAAGAGTGGAAACCATTACAGGATGCAGTGTTTCATACCAACACACTACTCTCTGTTGATGCAATGTCCGAATTTGGTGACTAACTTGGTAAATCAATGCCTTTTATTTTTTTAGCTACTTCCCTTTTTAAGTAAAGTTTCTATTATTATCTTTAGCTCCTTCTTAATTTCTGCTGATAGGATTAGTAAGGCCTTGCCAATTAAGGAAACAGATAAATCTCCACCTGTCTGTCAGAGCAGATTGGTTGTGTTTAGTTGCTCATGTGTTTTTTTTTTTAAATCTTCACAGATATTAAGCATAGTGCATTCCATATCACCTAAACAAAATATGTAGGTTTGCTTCATTCTGTTTTTCTGCTGAAGAAAGAAGCCTTATGAGGCCGTAAAAAGCAGTGAAAATATGTTTTTTGGAAGAAACGACATGAAAGCAAAATACATGGTTTCACTTAGGCTGCTTCAATTCAAAGTCACAAGCCAAGTGAATCCGCGGTCAAGGTTGACAAAAGGGCAACATTTGCAGCCAGGCTATGAACGTGTTCGTGCAGCACCACACACATATACTCGAAGCCTTATACACTCTCATATGAGGATTCACCCGCTTGACCTGGCAAATCCCATTCCCTTCAGTGGGAGGTCGAGAATATTTTTCTTGGTTATGTGTTTCTTCTTAGCATCAGGATAGATCGTATTCTCTTCTTGTAAAGTGAGAAGAGAATAAGAAGCATCTCCAGTCTAACATCATCATCTTCCTTATATTCCCTTTTTCTCCTCTTCCTGATATCATCCCTCTGTCCTAGTCTGTTGCTGCCTTCATCTTGTTTCTCGCATTTACTGACTTTTGCTGTCAGGCAATTTACTAGTCATTCTTCTAACTTAAAAATATATATTTTTTCAATTAAACAGTTCTAGTTTTTTTGTTTCTTTTCTCTTCTTTCCATATGTCCAAACATCTCTCTAAATTCACTTTTTTTTTTTTCCTCTTTGCCAGATTCAGATTTGCATAGTCTGTCAATCAGTTTCCTCTATTCCTCCAGATTCTTACCTTCTCTTTGTTTAAAGGTCAGTCCTCTCTTTTTATGTTGTTTCTTTTTTTTAAATAAACTTTTACAGTCTTTTTTTTTTCTTTACTTCCCATCAAGTACAGGTTGAAGTCGTTCTCAAGGACTTTGTGTATCTAGCATTTAATGAACCTCTTTGGGCCCTTTACCCTTTCTGTTAAGAAATATCAATACATATCGTAAGCATCACTGCTTTTTTTATTGGTAATTCATGAACCTTCACTGTTTTGTGTTGTTCCAAACTACTAATGTCAACTCACCTCAGATTATTGGGTTGAAATGATAGGAACGTATTTTGCCCACACTGAGTTCCACTAAAGTAGCCAGGAGAAAGGAGAGGGTTGTCATGGAGATATGAATTCCTTGAGGGGATATTTCTATCCCTCATTTACTCTCTCCACAAGTCCGCATGCTGTTCACAATATCATTTTTTCCCCTCTTTTTCTTTTCTTGCCCACTCTCATCTCATTTTTTTTGTCTTTTTATTCTATCATATCAGTCTCCCTGCCTGTCGAACCTGTTTCCTGTTTGTCTTTTGTGTCTGAGCTTTTCCACTTTTATTTTAATTCCTTTTTTGTTCACATCTTTCTTCCTCTTCCTTTTTCTCTCTTTCATTTATCCCTGCGGTCTTCACCTCTTGTCCAGCCATTGCGGGAGAGACAAGCAAAGGAATGGAAGGAATGCTAATTTTATCACTGAGTGCAGGAGGAGAGACTAAAAAAAAAGAGTGAAATGTCAGGCGTCTGAGGAAATGACATGGCCGTTGCTCTGTGTGTGCATTTGCTTCTGTATGTCTCGACAGGAAAGATCACTGTGACAGTCTGAGTGATGTTTTGTGTATTTCACTGCCACTTTTCTTTCCTCTCCCCTCCGTGTAAATGACACGCATGACTTGTGTGTGTTTTTGTGCATTAGCTACAAATTGTTCTGTATATATGATGTGTGTTAAAACATTTTCTCCAACTCTGGAGTTGTTTCCTGCCCTTTTGTTCAAATCAGTCATCTCTCACTCTCTCTCTTTGTTTCCCCTCATCCTAATGCTCTCTCTGCACTCCTCACTCCTGTCGGAAATGTAATCACCTTCAGGGGCTGAACTCGGGCAAAGATGCGGAGCTTGGTGGGAGGAAAAGAGAGGGCAAATGAGAGCGTTTGGATGCAGGGAATGCGGGGAAGAGGAAGTAACAGCCTTTGGTATGTGTACCCAATTACCACTCAAGCCAGCCCAAAGTCACCTTCGCGAAGAATGAACGCACGCGCTCTCAAAATAGCTACTTCCATCCTGCCTCCTCCACATGTGCGTTGGTTACAGTGGTGATGAGGTAGACTGAATAATATCATGGCCTTCCTCTCATCTGTCAGAACTGGGCTTATTATTAGTGTCTCGTTTTGTGCGTGTGTGTAAGACGCAGAGTGATTGTGTGTGTCTTCTGTCTGATTGCGCTAGCTGATTGAGTCCTAGCATAGCAGGTTTCAGCCCAGGTCCTCATCCTCTGATTAGGTGTTATATGAAAAGAAGTGGATTTTGCATTTGTGTGTGTCTGAAAGAGAGACAGAACAGCCGTTATAAAGAGTATGTGTATCTCTCTTAGCAGTCTCTGTTTTAAAGGGCAGTCGTTTGATTCAAGCAACTAAAACTCTTTCACCTTGTTAAACATGTGCAACAACAATAAGGTGTTTGTAATTCACAAATAAAATGTAATAACTAAAGTTTTTCCTTGAGTCCTATCTGTATCATTATCTTGTGATTAAGATCAGGTACTGTTAACTGTAAAGCTGCCTTAAACCTGTAAACTGTAAAGAGTCCTTAAAAGTAAAGCGGTGCAAAATCTATTTCTGCCCTTGTTAGCTGTGCCCTCGTTCTGCTATGCTTCTTAATTAAGAGGCCATAAGCCTCCCAGCACTGCTCGCTATCCTACACTCCACCGAGGCAGGAAAAGACGAGAACAGAACAAGAAGTGAGGGCGCCAAGAAGACGGGAAAGAACAAAAGAAGAATTGGAAAGCAGTGTGCTCAAGAAATTCTGAAAGTGGTGATTGATTGATCTAAATTAGGGAAAGTGAGAGAAAACAAAAGAAGGATTACTTTGGAGGGAATAAGAAACCAGAGAGGCGAGTGAGAAAGTATTAAAAAGTGTGTAAATGTGGATTTAGAAGGAGGGATTGTTCAGGGAAAAAAGTTAGCTTGAAGCAGTTTTCTTCATTTTTCTGTCTGAAAACAAAACTGTGCTTTACTATGAACCTGTGAAATGCTCCTATTTGACTTGCCATCTATGGGGGATCTTTTGCTTCATTGTTTACAATCTTTCCCATCACTTCTGTTTCCTTGAGTTGTCAAGGTCATTCATGTCTTGTGTAAGGGGACATTGGTTTTGGGGTTTATCTTTTAATGTATTCTTTGATACACTTTATACCAGAGATTCTAGCCTTTCCAGTGATATATCTGTCTTTATACTGAGACAAAATCGAGACTGTGCAAAGATTTGTTTACCTTAGTTCTCAGGGGGTTATCTGTCTGTCTTCTTTTTTTTTTCTCCTTCAGATGCATTTTATATTCGCTTATATGCTTGCTGGAGCGTCTTTGCTGTTCTCTCACCCTCTCGTCAGTGAGCGGTGAGATGGTGGGTTAAATTTTAATCATGCTGCCATCTCTCAGTAGCTTCTGATAGAGCGCCAATGCAGACTGACACATTCACTGAGCCGTAATAAGAGACAAGATAGAGAGAAGTGATTGCATGCTAGACAAACGCATAAAAACAAGGCCTCTGTGTAAACAACAGGTAGATGCATAGACACCACGGTGCTTTACAGTATCCAGGGGAGGATCCTGCTGTCTTTTAAGGCACTAGAGCATTGTTATTGTGGAGGCAGAACTCTATCCTCTATAAGGGACAAAAACACAGCACACGCTGACCATCACATAGATTTAACAACTAAGAAGCGTGTCTGTTTAAACACCAATCCTTGCATGACATTTATTTTGCTGAGGTTTTAAACCAATGTATAGGAACGTATGGGGAATCCTAAAACAATGACTTTTCTTTTTCTTTTGCCGTAAAGCGATTTAGTTCCGGAAGACCTGTAAAATCTCTCTTCTCTCTCCCTCTCACACACACACTCCCACTAGAAATGCATTAGGTGTACACAGAGGCCAATCTGAATTTAGCCAAGCAAACCCTTGCGCACATAAGCACGTTCCCTGAGCCATATTTTGTTATTTCTTGATTGTTCTCATTCACTCAACCTCACACAGCTTTCTGATTGGCAACACGTCCCCTGATGGCTCACTAAGAGCATAGAGGGATTAGTTTTGTGTACGTTGTGAAATCTGTGTTTTTGTTTGTCTTTTGTGAGGAATGTGTGTCTTTTTGTCTAGCCTCGGCTACAGCCAATTCCCCAGAGAGGCCAGCAGACAGATGTTTCAGGAGAGGATTTGCATGTCTTTCTTTTTGTGCAAATGTCCATTTCTCTTGTTTAATTTCTTTTTTGGAGGGTTCGGGCAATTTTCCTAGCCGGGGAAGGGTTTAACTAATTTCACAAACCGAGGAACCTGCTAAATCCCAACAGTTCTTTAAAAGAAAGACTTTCCCCAGGGTTTTGTGTGGAGATGGGTTCCTACAACACGGTTGTCATCCCTTTTAGTTTCCGAGGCTGATTGTAATTTCTTATTTTTGAAGTTTTAAGCAAATACATGGACTTGTTTTTCCAGACTATTGCAAGAAGACCTGGGTTTTAATTCAATATGTTTAGATAAGTTTGTTTTTAATATTTTACTAGTAACTCCTGTTAGTTGCTTGATCTTATGATATTCTTTGTCAAAAATAATAACTTGTTTGTGGTTTTTAAAAATCTAAATATCATTTATCTTTTATAGTGTTCTCTTCAAGCTATAATTAAGTGTTAAAAACAGAAATTGCAAAACAGTCAATTATACTAGTATGTTTATAGAAATTTGTCTGCATGCTTTGAACATTTTATTTGTACTTGGGTTCAAAACATTTCAGCTTTCACATGAAACAAACATAACTGGATTTACTAATGTATACGCACACACATTTAAAAAAAAAAAAGAAAGAGAGACATACCATCGTCGATGTTTGGGATGAAAGAAATTTGAGAAAACAGAACTTCAAAAATAACTGCCAATTTTTCCCAAATTGAGTAACAGAGCCTAAGGCGTTTGTCAGGGAGGAGATCAACAGCTTGATAGTCACTCTAAGCATACTTCAGAAGTCCTCTGCAGAGACTGGAGATCTTCCCAGAATCACTACCATCTTGGCAGCACTTTATCATCCAGACTTTTAGTGTCTAGTTTGCCAAGTGACATCTGAAGGCTTCTGAGAGCATACCAGTTTTACTTCTCTGTGGAGACCAAATGTTGCTAAATCGAGCTCGGTTTTAGGCTAAATCAAGATGCTGTTCAGCACCTGGCTAAAAGCACCCCAACAAACTCAACGTGTCACCATGTCAGGATTTGGCTTATGCTGCTGTGAGAAACTGGGAATTTAGTCAAAGTAAAGGAAAGTTCAAGAGCAAACAAACACAGAGAGCACTATGAGGAAAGCCCACTTGTGTGAAATGAGACTTGTATGACCTTTTAGTATGACGATTAACGCTTAAAGCAGAGCTCAAGGGCATCTAGTCAAGACCGTCTGTCAGGGAATCACTCACAGCAAAACCTAAACCCTGTTAGAGCATCTGTGTGGAGACCTGACAAGAAGCCTCAAGTCATGCATATTAATTTATAGACTTTAAGTTTGCTGAAGGTTAAGATTATTATCAAAAAAGTCGAAGTGTAAACTTGGTGTAAGTGAGACTTGGAAGAAAAAATTGCTGGTACAGAAGCTTTTAGTAAAAATATTTGCTGTATATATTTGTAATAGATTTGTGTTTATATTTGGAAAAAATGCATTTACATTTATAAAACCATGTAAGTATATGTTAGATAGTAAACGAAACATATCAACTTCATCAATTTAACGTTTAAAACCCTGCAGTACAATTTTTAAACAACGAAAATTACATTGAAACTGTGAAAATTTAAGAAAAACACCATGGATGTGGAGAATTTCTGTCTGTGTTAATCACAAGAAATGCCACAGTATTTTTAAAAACTGGGCTCTATTCCTTTTATTCCTTCATTCATATTCCACTGACCGTACAGCTGTCTTTCCTTATCCGCGTCTCATGCTTTTTGCCTCAGTTGTGCAACTTTGGTGCTTAACTCCCTCATCTCTTTGCCAGCATTACTATTCACATATTTTTTTCCTAATGCCTTTTTCCATTCCATCTCTTATTTCCTTGGCTTCATTATGTTAATGTGTTGGCTTGGGGGAAAAAAGGCAAAAATAAAAAACTCAGCCTAGCGACAAGCACCAGAAAACAGCCCAATCTTTTTTGCCTCCAGACAGACACTCAAGTGTCTGCGCATGGATGTCTCCCCTGCGGGCGGTGGCTGACATTAAAAAAGGCTCAATTGCCCACTTCCTCCCATCCTTCCCCTACTGTGCCTTGCTCAAGGGACAATCAGACCAAGCAAAACTGGCTTTGGTTTTCCTTCTTGCCACGTTTGTGTGTCTGGACATACATTTTGTGTGTGCTCGTGCTCATGAGCATCTCAGTGCATGTGTGCCAATCTTTCCACCATGCGGTCAAGTCACAATTGCTAACCAAGCCTGTGAGCCTTGCCTGAAGAGACCACGAGAAAGGATAAGGGAGAGGAAGGGTGGGCAAATGATTGAGTGCTTTCTTTTGTCCTCATCACTGAAGCAGAGATAAAGACGAGTGAAAGGATAGATGGCTGAGGCCGGAAGACGAGAGGACAGAAACCGAGGGATTAACAGGGATGAGTGTGTGCACCAGAACTGTGATTCACTTCTAATGGTCCTCCATGGCATGACATTGTGTAGACCTAAATTTTTTCCTGTCCTCCTTTCATCTATTTTGCTTTGCATAAGTCAGAAATGCTTGTATTCATAGTGTCTCTCTATCACTTATTCATGCTTTTCCCCCCTCCCTTTTTTTCTTGCTGCTTCTTACTCCCACTTGTTCTGTGTCTGCTATCTTTCCATGAGGTAATAATGAATATTTGAGAGCTGACAGGAGTGCAGTACCTAATCCTTCTTGCCCAGGGCAAAATGTGCCTCATGGGGTCCAAGTGTGTTAGAGTTCATCTAACTTTTTAATTGAGATGGAAACCCAATTTTTAAGTTTTCATTTCTACTGCCCTGATCATGTAAATGAGACTCTTCATGGCTATGCATATATTATAGGGGCAGTCATGGTAGAATGTACAGTTGTTGATGGTGGGGAGAAAGGCAGGTACAATAAAAGGGCAGCTGGCTTTGTGTGCATAGAGAAAACATTTAACTTTGCTAGCTGAATCATTTTTTCCTAAAGTATTCGCAAACTTGGACAACAGAAATCACATTTACTTTACTGAAAGCCTAACATTCTCTGCAGATATTTCTTTTTTTTATCTCCTATAAGCTTTGTTTAGGATGAGTGGTTGCTTGACCTTCACTCTGACCATAAGAGAACTAATGTCATCTTTCAGTGAAGTGCATGCAGACCTGAATAAATATCATCAAATCCCACCTGAACCCCTCATATAGGATCCTTCAGTGGATATCCAGCATACCTGTTTAATTCATTTCTCCATAGAGGAAGCAGTGTGCTGTGAAAGCCAGAGCAACACCAAGGACATTGACACTTTAAATAACTAACACTACAGCACTACAGAAAAGTACTCATGTAGTGAATGAGTCACTCACTTAGTCTGCCAGAAACACACAGCTGGCTTGTGAGTCTGAACAAAAGGCCTTTGTGTGTTTGGGCTTTGTGCCTCCACCACATTAAGGCTCAGGTGTTTCAACTAGCTCAAGGTCCCTCTCTCATCATCTTTGTCCTTTAAACTTTTCTCTTTCTTCCTTTTTCATTTGCTCTCCTGTTTTCTCACTTTTCCCACCTTTATTTGCTCTGTCTCCTTTGGATTTGATTTCCTTTCTCCCCTTTACACTCTGTAGCTCTCCCACACTCCCTCCCTCTTTCCTCCTTGTAATTAGCCAGTGTAATTGCTGTAGTAAATCTTTTCTGATGTCCCAAGGAGACTGGCTGATATAGGACTGATTTAATAAGCACTCCATAGCAGCTCACATCTCCCTCTGAGTGTGCGTGTGTTTGTATGGGTGCGCTGGGGGGCTCTGTGTCCTCTCCTATTCGCCGTAGGGATTTATTGGCTCTTTGTGTGGTTTCAGCAAGTGCAAATTCGAGTTCAAGGTAGTGTTGTGTCGATGTGTCAACTGTAGCGCACCTTATCAGCAATGCTGGCAGCATACTTGTGTGTCTCATCAGTGATTCTGTAACGTGCCATGTATGCGTCATCGTCGAAGACCTTCATGGCCAGGAGAACAGAGGGGTCACATTGGCCCTGAGAGAACAACACCAAACACACTTGTCCACACAAACGGACCCACTGACCATGTTTTGCATCTCTTCTTTCCCCCCTGCAGCACTACAGACGCATAAACACAAGCATTTTGTTCTTGTTTAAAATAGTACCTTTCCCTTTCTCACGTGCACACGCACACCAAAAATGGTAAGTGAGGTGGAGCATGAGGGGAATAGTGTATCCAAGTGTTTGGGTTGCCTGCTTTGTGCTATCCAACAGCAGTTCCCCAGTTGCACCAGAGGAGGGCACTGTGGCTCCGTACATAAATACTGACCTAACTGAAAAACAAACTTTCTTGCTCCATACCATACTGCATTCATTAAAAAAAACAAAACAAAAAAAAAATGCTACAGTTTTTAGTATGCCTTAAAATGTATTTATTTTCTTCAATTTGTTTTCATCAGGTAATGTTTTTTTGTAATTTTCATTTGTTTGTGGAAAAAAGTTTATCAAAGTATGAAGTTGTTGGTTAACTGTTTTCAAATATTTTAGGATTTATTTAGATAAAAATAAAATTTAAATCAGATGCGTGAGTTGCAAAAATTAAAATGAGTGGTACATGTTGCAGACTAACATAAGGAAATATTTTCGAAGACGATTTTTCATTCTTGTTAGTTAAGTTTGTACTATTACCTGCTTCAGTGGACCAAAAAACAAAAAATATCTTGTTTATTAATGCATCTTTTTTAAAGGGCAAGACTATTGGATTTTTTCCCAACCTTACTGACAATTTAAGAGTGGAGATTTTCTGTCTTTAAGCAAAAAAAAAAAAACAACTTTGAAAAGCTAAATCAAAGCAAAGAAAAAAACATAACTTAGCTATATGTATATATGTGTGTGTGTATATATATAAGTAAATTTAGTTCTAAATCTACATTTATTGAGGAAGAAAAATTGTAGTTGCAGTTACAATGTTCATGCACCAGGGGAGCGCAAGGGAGCACAGTGGTTAACCCCACCCACATGCCCTCCCCCAGCTTTCTGGCCCTCCCACATCCTGCCCCATTCCCCCCTCCTCGCTGCCCCACCCTGCCATCTGGTCCTTTTCACACAATTGTATGTGTGCGCGCACATGCACACACTGAGTCAGGAATCTATTTTCCTCATTTCCTTTCACAGTGGAAAAACAGGATGAAAGAACTCTTTCAGACCCCAAGTTACTGTGGAAACCTTCTTATTCTCATGTCAAACACTTGCTTTGTGTCACGCGCACTCTTGTATAGAGGACGACAGAATGCTGGACATTTAAAGTTTAAAGGGACCAAGGCAACAGCTGTTCATCTGTCTGTCAAAGTTCAGGTCATCTGTGTACTTCAGACTGAATGCTCTGCTATGCTTTCAAAATTACAATTCAGAAGCTCAAAAAAATAACTCCAGTTGCTTTAAGGTGTTTGTTTTTTGTGTGTTTGTTCCCCAAAACTACTTCAGACTTTCAAAAGAATATATTTTTCTCATCTGATGTTGAAACTGCAAACCGGCCTCTTCTCCTTCTTTTTAAACAATTTCCAGTCTCTGGAATGCTGAGTAGAAAAAGTTAATTTAAGGTTATATAAAGTTAAACTTGTGCTTTTCTCCAGTCTTGCCACCAGATGGCCGATGTGCAACTCTTTATACTTCTATGATAAAGTAGAGCAGATCATCTGAAAGCTTCTAGTGGGGTAAAAATAAACCAACAAACTCCACAAACAGAGAGTGGGGATGAGAGGACGGATTGGATACAAATAGTAAAAAGGAAAATAAGTAATGCTTTGTGGGGAAAGTTTTTAGTTTTTTTTTTTCTTTTTTTCATTTTTACTGCTACTTTTCTGTATACTTGACCACCATTTTCATTTTATTTGAATTGATTTTTTTTCCCTCAGGCTTACTGCCCTTCACCTTTATCTCAAACTTTTTCTCCTTTTAAGGAGTGGAGGGAATGAGAGTGAAAAGTAAAGTGGGGGGGGGAGGACACACACTCCTGTCTGCTCGCCGATAAACAGACTCCTCTTTGTGCACATTAAAACACACAAGATACTTGCTAACAAACTGACAAAGATCTCTGCGTGACTCGACTCCGCGTGATCCTGCCAAACTCCCCCTTTCTTCCTGCCGTTTCCCATCTTTCTGCTCTCCACTTAATTAAAAGCAGAAGTCTGGAATGGAAGAGTTTTTTTTTTTTTTTTTTGTGCATGTGCACGCACACACACACACACACACACATATTTTAGGGCCAAGCAGCTGCTTGTGATGGACGTGGGGGGGTGGGGGCTCTGTGGAAAACAGTTCAGTGGAAAACCACTGTGGAAGGGGTGTCAGTTTTTCTCTAGAAAGGGGACCTTTTAGCTTGTGTCTGAATATACAACAAAAAGGCAGCTGGAACATTAAAAGCATGTGGAGTTTGAGATGTCAGCACTCCACAAGTGAGTTTGCGCTTGTGTATATCTTTCTGTGTCTGCGGGTGCACTTATCCTCCCCCTTGTCTTCTTTTTCCTCCTCCACAGTTCAACAGTGAGTTAGCCTTACCCTCAGCAGTGCTTCATATCCACCACTAGAGGTGCCATTGGCTCATAAATGAAGGAAAGCTGTGCACGTGGAAACCACAAAGCAGCCATTTTACACTGCACACCAGACCCCATTTTATGAATCAGCTGTTAGGTCATCATAGCTGCAGCTGATTCTATTGGTGGAGCCCAGCCAGCATTGTGGAGCTTTGCACACACATGCTTCCTCACTGGCTCCATATGCAGGAGACTGTCCCACTGACACACACTGACCCAGTGACATGATGCTTCCACTAAGTCACTCGTCTTGTCCTGCACTAAGTGGATTGCTTCTCCAAGAGATTATATGGCATCCAGATTAGAAGTTCAGCTGCAGTCACACAACTTTGTTACTGTCTCCTGATATTTGGAAGATTAAAAGATCAACAATATAATAGATATAAATACTTTTGGATTTTTGTCCTTGAGCATAGTTTTTTGTATGTGAGCATGTGGATAAATTGAGCTCAATGTCACTGTGACTCTGCCTGAAGTTGTTGGTCTATTGAAATGTGTCATATCCTAACTTAACAGTGTAGCTGTGACTAATTTATTTTTGTTTGTACAAAGATGATAAAGCTTGTCCTTCCTGATTTCCATAGGAATTTTCCTCCCCTGCATTTGTAGCTGGTGGCTTCCTGCTTCACTTTCCTGTTGTCAGCAGGGACTCTGAACAGACACAATAATGCTGTAGTGTCATAACCATCCATAGTTTTTACATTTTAACAGTATCAGAGCAAAAGTTAAAAGTGTCAGGAAAGTGGAGGTTTATGAAGCGCTCATTGTTTAAGAGCAGAACAATCAGCTGAGCTGTCCTGGGCTCACAGTTACTCTTTACATGGATTCACTGATTAGGAGCATGGCCTCATTAACAGATAGTTGAACTGACTGCCATCGCTCATGGAGACAAAGCACTGCTTCACTGGTCATGTGGATGGGTCAGCAGATCAATGAATGAATGAGTTGTGATGGTGCTGAGGCTTTTTGGTGAGTGTTTGGAGAGCTTACAGTGCTGCTCTCTATGACTTAAACTCCACGAAGAAAGTAAAAAAAATAAAGTTACACATAAAAAAATTCACTTGAGTTTTGGGTAACTCTAAATTACATTGGATTGTGCTAATACCAGGCTTTAAAACAGTATTTAAGATTAGCCACAGTAGTTTTAGTTAAAGGCAGCCATTCCTGTGGAAGTCAAACCCCCTCATCACCTGGTTGTAAAAGCGGATGGACCTCTCAGGATGGTGCCGGATATCTATTGTCTCAGCGCGTCTCTAGGGGGCAGAAATAAAAAAAAGAGGCAGTATGCTCACACTCCAAATGTCAAAACAACCTGGTTCCTGCCCTTTATCCTAACATTTTTCCTAGTCTCTGATCCAAGCACAGATAGGGGAAAGACAGGGTCAAAGAGAGGCTGAAAAGTCCTACATTTTGATAAATCTGAGCTCGTAATGAATGAAAAAGGTTAGCCTTCTGTTTATCATTCCTAGGAGATACAGGGAGACTGTCAGTGTTTGTAAAAGGGCTGAAAAGTTTTTCACCCTTACCATCACCAACAGCCAATTTGAAGGAATAGTTTGAAGCTGACTGATTCGTCTAATTCTTTTAGCCTGCACTCTGACATATTGGAAATCAGATTTGCGTGATTATATAATATTAACAGGGGCAACAAGACGAAATGTGACAGCACAGCTCTGCTCAGCTCAGACCTCATGTGCTAGATACATTGAACTGTTATATGGTCAAACCCACGTGATTGTTCCTCTTACACTTCCAATTCTCGTCCAGCTCACATCTACCCTCTCGCTCCGATACGTCCTCGCAGTCACAACCCTGACCTTGTCCAAACAAGTTAAAGTGAAGCGTTTTTCTGTTGAGCATGCGATAAAATGAATTGTGTATGCGCGCCCAGAAGTCGATGGCAAATTTTGAATGCCCTGAAGTTAGCAACTGTCAGGCCACATTAAAAAAAGCACACTCTTCGATGACATGGTTCTCACAGTTTTACAGCCATTTCACGTTAGTTCAGTTTTACCCAAGGCAACTTATGTACAAATCCGTTACCTCCTTGGCATCATACACTTGCTACAGTCATGGAGAAAATCACAAAGGGCATGCCAACTCTGTCACTTTTTGCATCCATCACAAAGGCCCTCACTTGATCCCTCTCTGTATTTAAAGCTCAAGGGTTTTAACTCTTAGTAACTGTTTCTAACAAATAATTTTATCAAGTAGTTCTTTAGATCATAAAGCTATCGAGATCTGTGTTGTTCTCCTTTTTGACCTTTACCACTGTCTGCTCTCTCTTACTTTTTTTTTTAGCCAAGAAAGAGCAGGAAGGTGGGGATGACAAGAAGCAACAGCAGAAGAAAAAGGTGAAGGAGCTGAAGATTCTTGATTCCAAGTCTTCACAGAACCTCTGTAAGTTCATGAACATAAGCTTATTTGTGAAAAAGTAAAGCATTTCAAAGTAAATCCTAACTTTTACTCACACAGCTATTTTCCTGGGATCATTCCGTCTCCCTTATGAAGAGATCAAGTGTGCCATCTTGCAGGTTAATGAGAAGGTCCTCACAGAGTCCCTGGTTCAGGTACTTCATTTTTATTCTAGTATATTGACAGTTTTGCTTTGATTTTTTTTTTTCTTTTTTATGGTTTGTTTTACTTTAGACCAGGTTAATTATTTAAGCGTTACTGGAGTCTTTAATTAATGAAATGACACCAACCTATACTTTACAGGAGATTGCTAAAGTATTCGGTCTTTTAGTTGAGGGTCACGTTTCCTTTTTTTTTTTTTTTTTCACTTTTTTCTGACACGTTTCATGCAATGCATAAGATTTTTAGAAGAGCTCCAAAACATCATATATTATGAAACATAAAAAACTTGAGTTTAATGAAAATGAGAAGAGCCCACACATTTCTTAGTATAGTTGTGCATCTCTTTGAGTTAGTGTGTGTTTATGGTTTGTTTATACCATGTCTTAGTTAAAGAGCTGCTTTAAATGCACCTAAGCATCTTTACGTTCAATCAGTATAAATTATTTCCTGTTTGGTTCCACTCAGAACCTGATCAAGCAGCTGCCAGGACCCGAACAGCTGAGCATTCTGGGAGAGATGAAGGATGAATATGATGATTTGGCAGAGTCTGAGCAGTTTGGAGTAGTGGTAAGGAAAATCAGATTTGGAAAGGAATCACAAACTTTCAAAAGAAGATTAAGTACTTTTCTTTTTAACAATGTCTCAATATAATATATAAATAGCATTGTTTTGATGTTTGATTGTCAGATGTTTCTAGACTTCACTGTAGTTTGATATTCTGAAATGAGACAAAAAACTACAAGAAAATGATTGAGCCATCCAACGTGTATGAAACAGGAAGACCATATCCAGTTGAGAAGAATCTGCTTTGTTCATCTGTGGATGTCTAAGTAGCAGATAAAATCCCCTTCAGTCCCTTCTGTGTGCACAGACAGACTCATTGTGTTGTAACATTTATACCAAGAGTTGGGCCTCAAATTTTCCATCTTTTTGTTTGTCCAGATGTCAGGCGTGAAGAGACTGATGACACGGCTTCAGGCCATCATGTTCAAGCTGCAGTTTGAGGAGCAGCTGAACAACATTAAGCCAGATGTGGTGTCTGTGACAGCAGCCTGCGAGGAGCTTAGGAAAAGCGAAACCTTCTCAAAGCTGCTGCAGATCATACTCCTTGTTGGAAATTATATGAACGCTGGCTCCAGAAACGGCAGCGCTTTTGGTTTCTCCATCTCATATCTTTGCAAGGTGAAGTGACACATATCAAGACAGCTGTTGTTATTGTTAGTTATTAATGTCATAACAGTTGGATTTTATAACGAGTTATTTTCACTTAACAGTGCAGTAAAGTGACAGAAGCACCAAAGTAGCAATTTTCAGAGCTTATTTTATTTTTAATCATACACTTTACTACATCAAATACATTTCTGCACCTCATAAGCTGTTCAATGCAAGTAATAACAAAGAGTAGGTTAAAGAAAACTTGTGAAAGCCTAAACATATTTCAGCCAAATGTAAATTTTTCCTTTTCCCTCCTTGTGTTTATAGTTGTACATTTAGGTAGAATGTTTTAAGAACACACAGAAACAACCTGCACCGTCAAGCTTAGAACTCTAAAACATGACATGTTAAGGTTTTACTTTTTGTTGTGTTTTTGTCTAAATCAATACTTTGCCCCTTTAGCTTCGCGACACCAAATCAGCTGACCTGAAGCAGACACTGCTCCACTTTCTTGCTGATGTGTGTCAGGAACAGTACCCCGATGTGATGAGCTTTCCCGATGAACTCATTCATGTAGAAAAGGCCAGCAGAGGTATGCTGGACATCTAGTCCCCCAATTGATTGAGATTGCGTTGATGTTTTTTTTTCTTTTATATTTTTAGCTGATTACCACAAAACCTAAATTTAATGAAGTTTTGACATTTTCTTTTTCTGTTGCAGTTTCTGCCGAAACGATTCAGAAGAACCTTGAGCAGATGAGCCGTCAGATAAGGAACATAGAGAAGGATCTGGAAACTTTTCCCCCGCCACAAAATGAGAATGACCACTTTGTAGAAAAGATGTCTATATCCTTTTGAATTCAGCTATTCAACACATTTTTTATGGTAGTATAAAATGCAAAGATTTTTAAGTGAGAAATGTTTGTTTTATTTTACATGTTAAAAGTCCTGAAACATGGGTTTTGTGTACCTTAACACCTTGCCTTTACGTTTTTGTGAAGCACGCCAATGAGCAGTATGAAAAGCTGGACCTGCTGCATAAGAACATGGAGAAACAGTATGAAGATCTCGGGCAATATTTTGTTTTTGACCCAAAAAAGATTTCTGTGGAGGAGTTTTTCAGTGACCTAAGCAACTTTAAAAACATGTTCCAGGTGTGTGGATTGTGTTTTTGCATCTCAAAAAAATTGTTTTCCGTTTGACAAAATGAAGAAAAAAAAGACAAAGCTCTACGATTAAAAAAGAACAACAAAAGAACAGTGGAACTGGTCTGGAATTCCTTGCATGAAAACAGGTGCCTTTGCACCGATCTATGTTGGCATAATAAACATTAACTCCATTGTTATGGTAGTGTTATAGATCTACTGTATTTTTACCTGGGCTATTTTGAATTAGTGGTGAGAGGGTATTGTTCCTTTCATTTCATGTTTACATATAAGCACGTCTGACGTCCATAATTTTCTCCTGTCATAATTTAAAGACATATTTGTTCTCCCAGAAAGCAAACAATTCATTAAAATTGTTTTCTGCCTTTTACTAACAGCAAGCGGTGAAAGAGAATCAAAAGAGGAAGGAGGCTGAAGAAAAGATCAAGAGAGCTAAACTGGCTCGAGAAAAAGCAGAAAGGGAGAAAGAGGAGAAACTCAAGAGGAGCAAATTACCCAACATCAACACAGGTCACAAATATTCAAAAAAAAAAAAACATTTCTCATTCCTCACTCTGTATTTCTCTCTGATTCCTGTTGGGGGCACTCAAAGTCTACGCTTGTGCTGAATTTCTGTGTGTGTGCTAGAATTTTGTGTGTGTGAAACACCAATTCATCAGTATTTATAGACTACAGTTAATCTAATGATGATGACATGATTGCAAGTAGACAAACGACAATAAAACCTCAAGAAAAAAAGGATCTGGATCATAGAAACTGCATAACATTTGAGTTTGGAGAATTAATTTTTTAAAAAGCAGCAAATGCTCTTCTCTTCTGTTTAATGCTGCTCTTCTGAAAAAGGCTTCTGGCGCATTGTCCCATAACATACACCCATGACCACTCTCTCATCCCCATATACACAGTGAGCTCTTATATCCAGCCTCGTAGCCACATTTATGCTCCCAGACTTTTTTTTTTTTGTCTTTTAGACTGTGACCTACTTTCAGTGCATTCCTCCCCTCTCGGGCTCAACTAAGTTCTCCAGAGATTCAGCTAATTCCACGTTCCAAATTTTCTACAGCCTCAGTGCAGTTTTGTTACTATAATTCCTGACTTTTACTTTGGACTTCCTTTGTTTTGTTTTATTTAAGTTTTGGGAAACGGCTGTTGGATCAAGTTTCTGTTTGTTCCAAAACTCTTTCAACAACCCATCTTGGCCTCTTTTCCTGGTGGCTCATGGTCCAGCTGGCATCTCCTCATCCCCTTTTCTCTTTATTCTTCTGTCTATTTGTTATTTTACTTTACCTCGGTGTGTTTATTTCATTTATATAAAGGACGAGGCCCCTTTTAATACATATTGAAGTCTAAATCTTTAAAGTCTAAAGTTACATCCCAGTTGTTAAAACTCATGTTCAGCCTCTCAGACATAAATGAAACATAGTAATGCTTCAAAGAGAAGTGTTGGGTGTGTTTAAGTGGGCCAGAGAAAATTTACATACAGGTGGCTTATTTGACTCTCCTGCAGACATCTCATCCATATTTGAATGAAGCCACATTTAAAAATGTCTTATGTGAACCTGATCTTTGTTCAAAATTTGTTTATAACCCTCAGAACCAAAAGGTTGTTAACAACAGCAGATGAAACGAGTCATTTAACTGCTGCTTTTCTGTTTTTTCCCACCTGTTGGCTCACATGCTTTTGCTATCTTTGGAATTCACTCTACGTTAGCATCCCTTTTTGACTGTAACTCCAAATCTCAGTTATTTGTTTAACCTTGAGAAAGTCAGTGTGTGTTTTCAGTTTGTGGCCTTGTCATTCTTGTGATTCAGACACACATTGAAGTCTGAGTGGCACTCCCACCTTCCCAACACTTACACAAGACACACAAAGACATGCACCCAAACTGTAAATGTGCTTCATGGCAGTGGGTTGTTCTTTTGAACATCTTCAAAAACTGCTCCTTATCTAGCATATGTCAGTGATTTAATAATTATGTACATTTACAGTGTTTTATCTCTCTCTCTCTCTCTCTCTCTCTCTCTCTCTCTCTCTCTCTCTCT
>BSAI01000162.1:8930056-8944213 GCA_036245035.1 Adrianichthys oophorus
TGTTTAAATAGAAAACTCTCATTTTGGCCCAAGAAGAGTTATGAGAGCAGAAATAGTATTTGTATGATCAAGAATGTACATTTAAATGGGAGTCCTGTTTATTAAAATAGCCTGTCATACTCTGGTTCCTTTTCTTTGCTGCTTTCCTTTAACCTTTGGATAGCTTTCCGTCACCATCCCTGCCACTGTCTGGAAATCACTTGAGCTCCTTCCTTCTGTGAGTCAGTGCTCTTCTCATTCATTCCTCAGTCTTTAATCTTCCACAGTATGAATCATCCTGCTTTCCACAGTGTTTTCTCTCTGCAGTGCCACAACTCCTACCTCCCCTTCTTGCATTAACACACGCCAGCCGCCATCCCTAATGTTCCCGCAGTCCCTTCCTCTACACATTTCTTACTTCCTCTCTTTTCATTCCTTTCTACCCCACAAAGATCATGACAATTTTAATCTGACTTTAGCGCAAGTTGCTCTTATTATTGTAATCCACAGAGCCTCATCTGTCACCCATGAGTGCTAGATTACTGCATGTGTGTGTCAGCAACATCCAATGTGATGCATTACTTTAGTTTTCCTCATACTTAAAGTTGGCATGTGAAGTGTGTAACATGTTGCTGTGCTTTTGTGACCATGTTACTTTTTTTGAAGTTCTCAATTTGCAGTGAGCCAGTCAGCTCCTACTGATATGGGGGCATTTGGTTAACCGTCTCACCGTTTTCTTTTTGGGTTTTGCATGAAACACACTGATACATCTCCATGGAACGATTTGAAGTGGTTTCTTTGTTTTTCTCACTCTGCTTTTTCTTCTTCTTAGCCAACCACAGGCAGGCCGGCCATGCAGTGACCAATATCCTGGCCAAAGAGCTAACACAGGATGAAAAGTCTTCATCCAGCAAAGAGCGCACAAAAAGGTTGAAGACAGGGAAGGAGGAGCCAAAACTAGAAGGAGCACAGTCTCTGGAGGAGTTACTGGATACGGCTCTTTCTCGATCCAATTAGTCTAAAATGGAGAAATTTCCCTTTATACAGTTTGTTATTCAGTATGAATATAATTCTTTTAATCATTCCAGCAGCCAATGTAAAATTAAATTATTTTCCAAACCATTTTTTTTATGATAGCATTGTTTTTCTTTTGTTTTTTTGGGATGGGAACAAGAGGCAAAGGCTGAGGGCAGAACTGTTCAGTCTCAAATCTCTGTATTACCAATGTTAAACAGACTGTACTGTTTTCTGCACTGTATGCACATAAAATTCCCACTTTTTTTCCCTACCTAACATAAATCATATTCCACTCTTCAACGGGCAATGAATGTGCTCCTTGGCAAAGACTTTTCAGGGGATAGCCACTGCTTTTGTTATCATTCTTTGACTGATCCTGGAAATGCCTGAAACCTGGTGTGTCAAGCACAAGGTTTAAAGTGCTCTCTGGAAATTCCAGCTACAATTTTTTTTTTTATGGATAACTCATCGATTTGTCATTTTTGAGACACAGTTGGTAATTGTATGATGTGTTTAATGGTTTAAAAAAAGGGCCAACCAAGAGGAGAGGTAATGTGATTTTTACAGGAGGGTGCGGACCTCTTCATCAGCAGCACTCTTCACCTTGTGTATTGTCTCTGTGTGTTTTTACAGAAAAGGGATTTAATTCACTGGTGTGCTTTAACATAGTAAATCTTAAAATGGGATGATTTACACAAGGTTTTTTTTTTTTTTTTTTTGAACACATTCATTCATTGTTTATTGCCGAAAAAAAAGAAAACCAGCATTCATCCCGGAACATAAATTTGCTCTTAAACCGTACAGGGATTTAAAGTTAAATGTGAGGGGAAAAAACTTTATTTTTAGGGTGTATCCACATAAACATGCTGTAATGCGAATGGTTTACATGCCTGTGTGTTTTTTTTTTTTTTTTTTTGGTCCATGACTCAGTTTGACGTTAGCCTCCTATATTTAGATTGTGTGCGCCCAAACACTTTTGCCCACATATCCTTCCATATAGGTTTAAGTGTGTGTGATATGCCATCTGTAATTACTGCACGGTACTAACCATGCTGTCAGAAATGATAGTGTTCTGAGTTTTTTTGCTGGGAATATAGCACACTGGAATATAGCCCACGAACTGCGGACACAGTATGCATTCACATGTTCTGTGTATTTTCTTTCTCCAACTGAACTTCAGCAATAATCTCTGAATGTCTTTGCCGTCAGCTTTCATGTTTCATCTTTTGGGTTTTGCAAGGTGATACTCCAAGAAATATCTACTTCTCTACAAATCTATGTGCTCCCAAACCTGAAAAGAGACTATCTCAGGGGAACTCCCCACACGGTGGGCTGGATCTGTCTTTGTAATTGAAAGTCGACCACAGATATGACAAACTTGATCCGCACAGAAGTAGTTTCTACATGGCATGAAAGAAAATAAGTAAAGCACTGGGTTTTGTGGCACCAACAACTGCTGTTTTCCATTTCAATCTGGGAATAGGTCAAACTGCTGCACAAACCATGTTGCTGTATGTAAAGAAACATGGTTGTTGATTCACGTCTGCAAAATTATATGTATTCTACCAGACAGTGATTGTTTAAACTGAATGCAGAAAGTCTAAGTGAGAAATAGGTAGATTTTGAAATGGATATCACTGAAATATTTGTTTTGATTTGCATTGTTCCAATTGTTCATTGATTATTTTTCATTTTAAAGAGATTGTTTTCTATGTACATTTTTATGACAATTTTAATGTATTTGAGATTCATGGAGTTATGCACATATTCTGTTTGTTACACTGAACAATTAAAATGTCTTGCATCATTACTTGTGTGTGCAGTTGTTTCCAGGTTTTAAGGGAAGTGAAGTTGGCAAGTCCTGCAAAGTTTAATGTTCGATCCCTCACTGTAGTTAAAACTTTGAGAGTGTTTTCTGAATCTGTTATTTTGTCCTAAAGCACTATAAACATTCATAAACAGTGGACTAGTTTTTGTTTTTGCAGATCAATGCCCGGGGTTCTGTGGCTCCAGTCTTTCCAAGTACATTTTATAGGTTTAAAAATAAGCAATGTGTGTTTTTTTTGTGCTGAAACACACAAGTATGTAGGAAAAGGGGGAATGCTCCTGCCTCTTCTGAACTGATGTTTCTGTTTTGTATCAGCTCGGGTTGTTTTTCTGAACATGTACATTAAGTTAGTAGCATTCCAAAACCCGTCCAATGATCTGATTTTAGTTTTTCCATTTTCCTGTTACCTGTTTTCTGTTGATTAGTAATATTCTCATTTGTAAAAAGGGAAGATTCTTCATATGCATCACACGCAGCCAAAAGTATTTTTACTTCCTAAAATCAATAACCCCCCCCCCATAAACACCTCCAGTCATCTGGGACAACTGTCTTCCTACTTGAGTTTTTAAAACCTGTAATGTTCTTTGCTCATCACTATTTTGTCTACCTCTTTTTTGAGGAGTCTGAGACAGTTTCTTCGCTTCACACTACAGTATCTTCCTGAATTCTTGCCTGCCTTTTCCTTGATACCATTTATTAAGAAAAAGGCCTATTGTTTCATGTATTATCACCTATAAAAAAAAGTACTGAATTGCTCTGTTGAATTGAACTTGACTTTAAAAGTCTTAAAACTTGTATAAACCTGCTTAGCTACCAGTACTCCTTTTTTACAGACTTAATGGCTTTTCTGTCAAAATATGAACGAGGCTTGTTTTATCTGTACAGACTAAACCTGGTAAATGAGTGGTATATGGCCATAGTTTATACAGGAAACAGTTCCGGTTCTGGTATCAGTTTCTTAAGGTGATTCTGAGGCATTTCTGTCGACTCACTTCTGAGTAAAAACCTTCAAATGATCTTGTTAGAGGTGAAGGACACTGAAAAGACAGAATAAGCTTTAGAAAAAAGCCTTTCTCAGAGGTTACTCCATGTAAAAAATTTGGACAAATCCAGGATGTGAGGGAGAAAAAAATATAAGTTAATTCACTGTTCTTTTTAGGGAGGTTATTTTCCAAGCAGATGGTTGTAAAAGAAAAAAAAATAAGTAAAGAAAACCCATTCATTTGCTGGTCATTCATTCCTCCCACAGCATTGTATGAGGACATAGCAAACAACCTGTGGCTGTGTGTTCTGGACTCATGCCTGCTGGCTGCACTTCCTTTTTGTTGTCCTTGTTTAGAGCATTAGGATCCGCCAGTCGATGAGGTCTCCAGGTGTCTTGTGATGTGGGTTTGTGTCGGGATACAAACGTTGTCGTGACAGTGCTCACAGTGTGTGTGAGTAAACAATAAGTTCATCCTGTTCAGGTCAGCCGCAGCAAACTGGAAAAAGAACGTAAAAAAGCTTGTATGAAGGTCATCTGGACTTAATTTTTTTTAAATAGGGAAAACCCCTGAAAATGAGAGAAGAATCTCACTTCACTTCAGCTTTAATGGGAAAAAACGAGAAAAACGACAAACATTTGACATATATTCTAATTAGTAAAAGCAATATAAAATCATTTGCTTAGTGGCAATGTTATGTACAATTTATTTAGGGGTGTAAAAATTCTTTTAACATTTTTATTCATATAATTTGTGGTTGTCGATCCGATTCATAGTCAATTTTGATTTATTTTGATTGATCCGATTCACCGACCTAAAATCGATTAAGGACATCTTTAGCCTAAATTTCAACCAGTGTGACTCATAGATAAATTCCAGGGTACTGAACATTTTCAAACAATTTTTTAATAGCATAGGTCGGTTTGTTTAAATTTGATTCACAACTTGCCATAGACAGAAAAGAAATGAAAAGGAATAGATGTATCAGGACAGACTGTTTACTTTTTCTTCCCTTGTTCACCTGTATAATATTCTCCTGTTGTGTATGTATCCATGAGTCATGGATTGTGTGAAAATACTTAAATTACTTATTTGATGCAGGTTTTTTGTCTTGTTTTTGAGAAGTGTAATGCAATAGATGGAAATAACTAATGAAGTGTGAGGACGTTGTATAGTTTTAGATTTGAACTAGTGTTGTTTGAATCAGCCTAATCCAAATTATTGCAAATTAATTTTTTTATTTATCGTCTCCTTCAGTCTCACAAAGAAGAACATGGCAAAAAAGAGGAAGCTTCTCTGTCAGAACTTGGATCCCACTTCATTTGACTCCCCAGAAAAACAAAAATCCAAATATTTTCATTCTAAGTTTCTACAATCCAAATTTGAAGCACGTTATTTGCAGTTAAC
Organism: Adrianichthys oophorus; assembly: GCA_036245035.1. Taxonomy (NCBI): domain Eukaryota; kingdom Metazoa; phylum Chordata; class Actinopteri; order Beloniformes; family Adrianichthyidae; genus Adrianichthys; species Adrianichthys oophorus. The sequence goes on from BSAI01000162.1 coordinate 8,935,271, forward strand.
TGCAATAACAGGTGTTCAAAATGACTTTTCTCCTCAGTTTACATGCTAAACTCACCTTCTGCAACTCAGTTCAGATTTGCGTACTTGTGACGTTAATTTACAACTAAAATTAGTTTTATTTCATGTATCTAAATTTGTTATCCTTTGTGGATTTGTAGTAATTTTTGGTGGATGCTTCATTACCACAAGTTTCATGTCTTCCTGATTTTCAGACTTCTGGCTCTTGAGACATTCAGGGGAGTCTGGGAGATTTGTGTGTGTTTACATGTGTCTCCATGTGTTTGGATGCATGAAAGTGGTCTGCTGGAGAAAAAAAAGAGCTGAACAAAGAAAGGGGGACTAGTATAATTGGCTGCAGCGGAGCCAGACTACGCAATGACATGGCCATCAATGCAGGGATGGGCAGGCAGGAGAGGTGGCCCAATGAAACTGCGGCAGGCTGTTTTTCTCATCCACCGATTGGCTGGATGAGAGAAGCTGTCGGTCTCCAGGTAGCAAAGTAAACCTCTGAGCAAATCTGCCACTCTCTGGTTCCTGGAGGAGGGAGGGGAGGGGAGGGTGTGTTGGATGAGGAGGTGTGACCTCAGCAGCTAAAAAAAGGGCAATCAATTGAAATACATAGAGCATGTCATCCTTCTGGTGTTTGAGCTCTCCTTCCTAATAAAATATCCCACTTGTCTTGATTTGCATGTCTCTGTGTCTGTGGTCGTTTCCCTGGCTGTTTGTTATTGTCACCATGGCAGGCATGTGAAACAGAAGTGCTTTGTTAGTCTTTAGCTTGGCTCTGTAGCCTCTATCTATTTATTTCTAGGAACAGAACTGTTTTGATTAGACATTTCTCAAAGTTTGCACAGAGGCCTTTCAGCACTAGAGGAACAAGGCTTTATCATCTGCTTATAAAAGCAAGAGAAAGGTTACATTATTTTGCAAAAACAAGAACATAAATATTTTTAAGCTAAATTAATGTTTTGAAGCTTTCTTTACTCTCTGTCGGGGCCAGAAAAGCCCTCCATGCATGTTAGTCTGGTTCTGCCTGTTCCAGTGAATCCCCCTCCATTGGTCATCATGTCTTTATGAAATTTCATTGATCAAATTATTCGGCTCCTTGTAGAACATTCTCCACGTAATATGCAATTAACAGATAATTAACATGGGCCATAGAGTGTCAACCGATTGGTTTTGCCATCGTTTTGCTGAGTGACATCTCCATCATCACTTGGCCTGAAGCAGCAGCAGGGTCTCCCGGAAAACTTACCATGTGATCCATCTCATGACTGCTTCTTCCTGTTGATATATCACTGAATTTCTTTGTCAGGTGTCCGTTATTTTTTCCCCCAACATGTCATCTCATCTTTTCCCACATTTTATTTTCCTTCCCTTCTCCCTGTCGTCTGCATTTCCTGCTCCTTTGTTTGCTTCTTTGTTTGTGAGTTTAGTCAGGTGGAAGTAAAGTTCATCTTCCCTAAAAAGGAAATTATATTTCTGCTGAGGAAACGGTCCGTCCTACATGTCAACATTGACTAAAGTGTCATTGTGAAGAACTCTCCGCTGTGTGCATCAGACAGTCTGGGTATAACCTGAGCATTTAATCGCATTAAAGAGCAGATGGGGCTTTTGTGAAAACTTTTTGGGTTGATTGAAAGCAGTTTTTAGAAGTTACAAATGTAGTCTTTATTCTCTTTACTTTTTTCACTGCAACACACTGCTTTTTATCAAAACTGGTTCAGGACTCAGCAGAGGATAGGGAACTGTAAATTAACCCAGCATTATGGTGTGATATATGGCTTATGATTTTACAGACAAATCAGTTTAAGCTAAAGGTAAAAAAAGTTTTTATTAGATGATCAGTCCATGTTGGCAGAGGACACCATTCACCTTCTGTGGACCTCAGAGAACTCCTTTATAACATACCATAATGTTTTTTTAATGTGCTCACATTATTTATTTTGAAATGGTGTTGTTTCTTATTCTGCAAACATTCATGCTTCAAGAAAAACTAACAATTTTTAAACACATTTTTGTGTACATTTTCATATTTGAATGTGTCATTTTGTATCTTAAAAGCAAAGAAATCTGTAACAGAAACTGCAGAGATTACCTCTGATTCCAGTCTGAGGCAAATGTCCATCTGTTTTTAAGGGTTTTAGTAGGACAGTAACTTCAGCCCTGATTAATAACAGAACGTGTCCCTGATAAGTCCTGCTTTTTGTTACCTCTTCCAGGATCTTTGTTGGTTGCCAGCTCTCTTATATTTAGCCTTATCACGCTGTATTTTTCCATGCACAGTTCAGTCAGGCTTAACTCACCCCTTTAACTCCAGTTCTTCCACAGCTATATTAAATCCTTTATTGGACCAAAAGCATAACTCAGCTATGGGAGATTGTGAAAAATTCTTGAAAGCCTTTACGTAGTTTTAGTAACTTTTTGTTCTATTTTTCTGCTGAGAGGTAGGAAACAGTTACATGTCATTCCATTTATTTTGACACATTAATAATATAGAAAACAACATTTGTAACTCTTAGCAATGAAAAAAAGCTAACAAAATATTAAAAATGTCATTAGTAATGTTTTATTGATCAAGGTTTCTGTTGATTTTGATGTTTTATTATAAAAATGTGAATTTCTGTTGCATTTTTAAAAACAACACGTACAATTTAATAAGCACAAAAATACATCACAAATTAAGAAAAGAAAAGTCAGTTTGCAAGTTAATGTCACCAAGCAAGCACTGAAAATTTACAGTTCAGTACCCTGTTATAGCTCTGCTTAAGTAAGACATCAGGAAGAGATGTCCAGCAGAGACAGGCTCATGAAAGACGGCCATCTGTCTTGACAGAATTTCAATGTTTGAGCACAGAACAGAGAAACAAATGAAAACGCATCAAATGGATTCTGTTTGTTAGAAAAATAAGGTGGGATTTGTTGGAATCTTTATGTGGCTGAGTTACATCAGTACATAAGTTTAGATTCTATGCAAAAATTACATATTTTCTAGGTGAATCATCTACAGTCTTAGATATTTGCTTTTGCTAAAAAAAAATATTGATATGAAAATATGCTAGAAAGCATGCATGTATGGTGAATGTAATTCATATTTTGTATCCGAGCAAATTAAGCTAACGTTGCAATCTTAAAACAAGCCGCATTAAATACTAACTTGGCTTTTTTCATGAGCATAAATATGGATAAATTCTTAGATCAGATAAAATTTCTTTTTTTGACTCAAATTTTGTTCATAAATCAAGATGTCAGGACTCATCCCGGCAGTCCTTTGTGACTCTGAATGACGTCTTTGTCCTTGTAGCTTCAGCTGGTTGTGAGGTAGAGGAGGGTCTGTCTGCTCTGCAGGCTGTGCTGAACGCTGATGCACACAGAATATCAATAAGCATCAGAGGCTGCGCAGACACAGAGCTCTCTCTGTCCCTCCCTTTTTTCTCACACAGACAGTTATGCACCTACCTCGCATATTCAGCAAGCAGATCATAACAATGGGCACATGTGCAGTATGTGTGGACACAGTGGACCTGGTATTCAATAACCCACAGCTTCAGCTGTTAATGAAATGCGAGCCCTTTCTTGTGATTTTGACATGTTTTGATGTGACCCACATCAGTGTGGGTTGTGTGTGGTCGCTCAATGGCTGGGTTGTGTGTGACAAATTGACTTCTCTGAAGTGGAATCACGTCAGTCTCACTGGGTGTAAAGTTTTTTGGGCTTTTAGATACATCACCCAGTGACTAAAACTGAGTTTTGCAGACGACAAGCAGTGCACTGTTGGAACATTGTTAGATTCTAAATGTTTGTGGTTAGAAAAAAGGTCATAAAGATCTCGTAGTGGATGTCTTCCCTTCAAGACACAGAAGACACACTGCTCCTCTGTAGTGCTCCTTTGTGTTGTGGTTTGTGTTTGGTGTATCTTATTTGGCTGGGACAAGCACATGCTTCTGCAGGGCAGACAGAGATTATCTTTGGACAGACGGACAGTTTGTTTGAATGTAGAAGAGTCTGACTGGATCTGGGGGTCTTGTGTGCTCCTTAAGCTCTGGTCATTCAGACTCTAATCATGAGAAGCTCAATCCCTGACCTATTTGATGACTTTTATTTCTTGCTAAATTATTGTTCCTTGACATGTGCCTTCATGGTAGAAGAAATCAATGTAATTGTATCTAAAGACATGTTTTTGGGGGGGTTTGTGGTTTTTCTCTAAATGTGTTTATTGGGGTGAGAACTCACCTGCCCCTCCCGAATGACCCCTATATGTCCACATGCATCGCTGGAGGTAGGAGGGTGTTCTGTCAGTTGGCCTACATCAGCTTAGCCTGCGGCAGTCCGGTTTCCTCTGAGGGTGTGGTCTCCATGTGTGTGTGTTTCAGCTTGCATGTATTGATGTGAGTCTCCATCTAAAGGGGGTCAGTGTGAGGTGACGATAACCCGCCTGCATCTGCAGTGACATTTAGAGGTCAGACAGAGCAGCCGAGAAGCTCAGACGTCTTCCAAAGTTTTTGCTCTGAATATGCACAGGACTGTTTGGATCTCTTAATGGAAGTGTGCAGCGAGGCGTTCAGGATTTTTTTTTCTTCGTTAGTTTGTCCAGTCATTGTCTTTATGTGGAAATGTTTCTAAATCAAATTTTCTATCTTACCTCTTTTTCCTAATGTAATTCTAATATTTATTTATGCTGTTTTTTTTTTGTTGTGGTATTTGTGGGGCATCAAATTAAATCACAGATAAAGTAATACATTACATTTACACATCAACAAATTTTGATTACTGCCCTTTTATTGTGAATGGTTGGATACAAAAAACAAAGAAAGACAAACAGGGCCATAGGGACTGTGCATGAGTTAGTGTGTGGACCAAACAAAGTCAACACAGAGACAAATTCCCATGATTTATATTGTTTTAATTTTGAGATATAGCAGCTGAGACAAAGGGAGTAAACCAGTAAACTCCAGTAAACTCCACTATTGTGCCATGTGATTTTTTAAAAGCAATGACATCATTCCTTTGCCTGTAACTATGGTTACGCTTAGCTCTTGCTCGCAACATCAGCATCCGAACTGACTTGTCTTGATTTTTTTCTTTCTTCTCTTCCCCACCTGTCTCCTCTGCTTTTCCCATCTTTCTCCTCGCTTACATTTCTTGCAAAATGCATGATTTTGTAATTTTTTCCCCCATGTCTTCCTCCACAGGATTTTAATTTTTTTATGGTTATTGCTTAGCTTTCTTTTTTGAATTAAATCCCTGTTATACCTTTGTGGTGCTCTCCTCACTTTCCTTGTTTTCTTGAGGGGGAATTAGGAAATGAAAACAAACATGTATGCACACAGAACCGTAGATGACCCACAAAAACAGAGAGAACGCAGATGTAAGCAGATAGCTGCAGCTGCAAAGGTGGGACATATTTGTCACAGAGAGCGATGAAAGCAGCAGACGATGCCCAGTCAGACAGAAATCAGAGAGCAGACACAATGAAAAGAAAAGATCAGGCTGGTAGATAACAACCAGAGAAAGAATGGACAATCTCAGCTGAGCTCCTGGTCAGTGTGGACAGCATACATGTTCATATCTGCATTTCCTTTCATTCCAGGAATGTAATTCTGCAAAAGAGTTTGGAAAAGAAAGGAGAGGTGAAGACAGAGGGCAGTGTACTGCATTTGTATTCAATTCTCCAATGTTCACATGTGGTGGTGGGGGGTAAAAAAATCATATTCATAGGCTGGTGTGCAGCTGGTTTACATTAAGCAGCTTACAGTCCCTGTTCTGTTTGATTCTTTCTGTGGTGGGGGTCTGTAAAAAGACAAAGAAACAAAGCAGAGGAAAATATGAGAGCAGAAAAGCTTGCTCGGGTTGTTACATTTTGAATTGCCTTTCAGTTTATTACTTCTTTGTCTTCTGGTTTTCCTAAAGGTTCAGGAATTACATGCCCCGCCCCCCCCTTCCCTCTTGTCTCTTCCCCGGTGATTGTCTCACTGTGAGGCCAGCATCTACCTCCTGCATGTAACATGTTTCCAGGTGGGTAGCCGCCGTCCTCTCTCTGTGTTGTTCCAGCTGAGCCCAGTGAAGAAGGGAGGGTAATGGGTGATAATGGTTGCCATGGAAACTGGCAGTATTTCACTAGCCTACATCATCTGCTGTAGCATGCCGCGGCTTGTCTTCATTAATATTTGAGCTTTATTAACAGACAAGTAGATGAAACTGCTCTCCCTGAATAGACACTAAAAAAAGACTTGTGAAGAAATCAGGAGAGGAGGGATTCTGAATGGAACGCTGAAAAGCAGGGTCGCACAGGAACTCTGAAAGTCAGGTTATTCAGGTGAGAAGACGAAAATCAAGGATAGTTGCAAGGAAAAAAAACACAAAAAATAGGCAGAATACAACTTGATCAGGTTTGAACCAGGTTAAATGAGTTTTGTGCACTCAAAAACGGTAAAAAAAAGGTCAGCACATCAAAACAAGATGGCAGAGTGAGAGAACAAAGAGACTGAGGAGAGATGGTGACGTGCCATGAGAAGAGAAAATTAGGGCACTGGAGCTGGGTTTTTTCAGCCCTCCTTCTTGTTTTCCTCCTCATTTCTTAGAATGTCCTGCAGAGATTTCTAATTAATCCCTTTCTGAGGGTTGTTTCCTTTGCCTGATAAACACACCGACATGCATTCACGCAAACAAGCAAGTCATGATTCATTTACATAGCCTGCAACAGGAGACTGAATTGACAAATGAAACTGGGGTAGTTGATGCACTGCGTCAAGAAGCACAGATATTGCCAACCCTAAATTCTTGCTTTTATCTGATGTCATAAATGTCCTTTCAAAAACGCAACAGTTCAATCACAAATGCATGCTGTCTTTCCTGGAATGCCCATTAGTTGATTTATGCTGGTTCTCCACTGCAGTCCTGGATTTTTGGGAGTCATCTGCCGCTAATGGCTATAACACCTGTCCCAGAGGTCTTGGCAGACAGCTGAGTGCCTTTCTCCTGCCAGATGTGCTGACTTACGATCACTGTTAAACTCTGAAAAAAACATTCCCATGCTCTTCCTTGTTGATTTTATAGTTAATAACTAGTTTGTTATTCCCCAGTGTTTCCCAAAAATGCAGCTTTCACAGAAGATCCTGAAGTTTATGAGCATCTGTCTGTCTTGACTCTCATAGTTGTGACTTTTTAAAGCTGCTTTAGTTTTACTGGTAATGATTTTGTATATTTTTCATTAGTCTAGACTAAGATGAAGCTACAGTTTCGAAATACTGAATTAATAATAATATGCTACTTTTTTTATCTGCAATAATCCACAGAAACTGCAGATCAATTAATGTAAATGTGACCCAATTCAAAGGTAACCAAGATGAATGATTAAAGGTTTTATCTTCTTTTTATAAGTTTGCTAAAGCTATGGAACATGTAAACAACAACAATAGTTTATAATTATTCATAGATAGTTTAACAATTGCATCAATCAACTGTAATTAAAGACAGGTTAACTATTTCTAGGTTAATTTTCTTTCTGTTTTTTTTTTTTTTTTTTTTTTTTTTTACTTTTTAAATGTTTAAATACTCCCACCATCCTAATTATGTGGTTTAAGCTTAGCACAGTGGAAAGAGAAGGCATACTTATTTGTCAAGAAAAGTCATTCATCACCAGTGTGATGAAATTATATCTAATTTTTTTCTCTTCACAATTAAAAAATAATGTAAAATGGAAAGGTTGAGGCTTTCAGCAGATATATTGAAACAAAAAGCTTAATTTATTACAATCCAACAAGGTTTTCTTTTTGGGGGTTTTATTCTCATAAATCCACTTGTTATACATCTACATAATTAGTTATTTTACTGGAAAAGAAATCATTTAGTTTATTTTATTAGAAGTATTAAGATAAAATACTTAGCAAGATAAATGCATGTAGCCTAAAGGCCAAAGATATTAGAAGCAAAAATCTGATATGTGTGAATGGCAAGGTAAGTTTTTAACATGTTTGAATATACTTTATGCTTTATTCAACAAAAATGTTGCAAAGAAGACGGACATGGAAATGTCCCCAGGAATCTTGAACACGTTTTATTTTTATACTTATCTTTGAGCTTGTTAATTGATTTCTTTAACTTTTGATGAAGGTTGAGAAATTATCTGATCAACGGGAAAACACCAAAACTTCTTAAAGTACAAGTTTTACTAGAACAGTCATGCATATCAGATGATAAATACTTGATATGAAAAAGACCCAATAGTACAAACAATTAAAAAGAAGCATCTATGACTAGATAAAGGTTTGTTTGTAAATAATAATAATAATAATAATTTGGACTAATCTACTTTTGAAAGAATATTTTTTCAGTATTTTTCTCTATGCCGTAAAGCAGCTACTTTATTATCTAAGAGTGACCATAGCTGCCTGTTCAAAGACAGACTCCTGTTAGAATTTGTCAGTTTGGAGTGCTAGGAGGGAGAGGAGAGGCAGAGAGCTTCTTGATGGTGTACGCTTATTAGCCTGAAATATCCATGCAGCAGCTGCACCATTTCCGTGGTAACACCTGTCGCCATGGCGCTGAGCTGTCCACATGCCTCAGTGTCAGTGCTGACATGCCTCAGGGACAGCACATTCACAGTGTGAAAGCCCCCACGTTTCCCTGCTCAGCTCATTTTTGACATGTAAAACCTCATGCATGGGGCACAGCTGGGAAACTGACAACACTTATCTGCAGCACCAGGATATCACAAACTGGTGTCTTTTTGCATCACTGTGCAAACCATTCTGATACCTTTCCCACCTCTGATGGAATTTTCCGTAACCGTGACAACCACAGCAGGGATTAGCTAGCCTGTGATGTGTTGGGGTTGTGGAAGCTGCATATGTGTCAGTGCTGGGGTGCCAGGCTGCTTATGGGGTGTGGGGCTTATAAAGAGGGATTGGGATTGTGCGATTTAAATGTGTGTTGAAGAGGGTG
>BSAI01000162.1:8944223-8962679 GCA_036245035.1 Adrianichthys oophorus
GAGCGAAGAACTGATGAGGCGAGAGGGGAAAGAGGGAAAGAGGGGAGAAGGGGCTTTTCAGATGAAGAGAAAGAAGGGTTCACGGCGTTGAAAGGGACCATTGTTTTTCATCATTGCAACAACTCCATCTCTGTGATTTAACAAAGCCAGCAGCCAGCACATTACTGTGTCTCTTTAAATCAGGACGGGGTTAGCTGTAGCAACATTCAGGCTCCAGTGCTCCAGTGCTCCATCTCAATGCCTGCCTCTTCTTTCAGCCAAATTCCTCAGAGCTCCCTGTTACTCTGACTGAACTGCACATTCCTCTCACATGAAATAATAATAAAACAGACTTTTTAGTAATTGGACGTATGTACTTTGAGGGGAAAAATACAACCAAAAGAAAAGGAAATTTTATTTTTAGAAAATAGTAATCAGAAAATGTTCCTTTATATTTATTTCAGCACAGGACAGCCTTAGGGGTTTTGGAATCTGCTCTGTGAGCCAAAAGAAACAGGCTTTCATTGCTCTCTCACCCTGTTAATTTTTTACAAGGAACGTCCATCTAAAGACAAGAGGAGTCTCTCTAGCCCCGAGCTTCATGGGAACAAATCTCATTAACCTGCTGCTGCCTATTTGTCTCTTTCGGGCTTTAAAATCTAATCTTCATTCAAAATATCTTCAGGATTTTATCATGCTTTAGAGTGATTTTCTGCTAAAGCCTGTATTAAACTGGTCTTTGTCCTGTTCTGACTGCCTGCACAACAGAGCAGGTCTCTGTCCTCCAACATGTGCTGACCCACAGACAGCTGCAGGATGGGAGGATGAAGGGGATGTGGGGGAGGGCAGAAAAGGAGGAAGACAAGGTGGCAATGAAGGGAGGGGACTCCTTTCCTTCACTTCAGAGGGGTATTCGCACAAAAAAATTAGGGTCGAACTGGCGCGGAGACTCACTTCCTGTCCCGCCAATAGTGGCTGGTTATGTCACATCCTGCCTGCTCTCTTCCCTTATGCTCTGAAATAAGATCCCTCCAGTTCATTCACTGGGAGGAGATGCAGTTTTTCTTACTCCTCTTGCCTTTTTCAGTAAATGTGTTCCTCAGTACATAGTGAGCCCATCTTAACATGACTCTTGAACAGAGAGTGTGTGTCTGTTTGCATGTACACACCATATACAGGAAGCAATGACGACTGTTTTTCAGTCCATCCTGTGACTAATGTTGTTACTGAACACAGCAGCTCCATTGTCCACTTTTATTCTCATTTAACTTCTTGTCTTTGGTCAATTCTGCAAATATGTCACTAGTTTTTCTTTTTCACTGTCCTTTGTGTCTGTGTGTGTGTAAAATCAGTAGGAATGTGCTTAATTACATGAGATGGGCTGGAAGGCCAAAAAGGGACAGTCTTTCCATTCTACTGGATATACTCCTGGAGAAGTCGGTGACACATGGTGACAGTAGGAGTCCCTGTGAGAAACAGTCTTATAAATCAGCTGTCAAAGTAACTCTAAGGCAGTTCTAAATCCCCATGGCAAATGTATTGTTCACTAACATGAAAAAAAAAAAACACCTAACTTTCCTTTGTACATCACTATAAGAAGATAAAAGCTCTCCAAAGTCTGACTAACCCTCAGTACTTAATTGCTCATGACTCATCCGCCTGTGTCTTTGTGTGGGATACTCTACTCTCCCAGCCATGTTTTCTGCATATGTCTGTCTGTGTTGCCAGGCTGGACTAATAGCTAAATATGTTTAGGTCACTCTGCTCTGCCAGCTCTGAGCTGGAGCCAGTAATGGCAGCTTCATGGATCTGCAACGACAATACCTCCATCAGAGATAGAGGGAAAAGGGAGAATCTGGGGCTGACAGTTGCTATGGTAACCATTTAACACAGGGAGATGAGGGTAAAAGGAGTCAGCCATTTTGTGATGGTTAGTCTGCAGTGATGTTGAAAAGCTGCTGTGTGAAGAACTGGGCCGAGTTATGATCAATTTGGTTAAAAATCTGATAATAAAAACTGCTGCACTTTTTTTCTTTTTTTCTCTCTCTCTTTATAAATTTAAAGTTTCAGATGTGCCAATCTAAATCAACCTAAGGCATGGATGGCCACATTAGCTAGTGTTGTAATAAATAACCCACCTGGTTCATAAATATCCACTTCATCTCCATCTTTTTAGCCCATCAGCCCTTTTTTCCATCCCCCCCAACATCTACAGCAGTGAGTTCAGACAGCTCCCTTTATTTGGCTCAGTGACGTCTCTTCATCTATTTATAGACTTGTTATTGTGTAAGACCATGTGAAAGGCCTGCAGAGCATGAGTGGGCCACCACCACTGGTGGAGTGGTCTGAAATGAAAAGTATGTAGCTTTAAAACGAAATGACAGACCATTTCTCCCCACTTCTTTAATTATTGCTTCTTTCAGATTATGAGCCAGTGTGTATCTTTTGACTTAGAGTCCTGCAAAAAAATAAAATTCATATGTAGTTTCAAAATAAGTGATCTTTATTGCATCTTCTACTTAAAGCGACATAAACCACAGATGAAACAGCTATATCTCTGCAAAAATTGCTTTCAAACACCAATGAGATAAAACAGCAATTCAAAATTCCTATTTACAAAGAGACAGCTAAAGAGGAGATTTAATAAAAGATCCCTGGATCAATTCCTCTCTGTTCAGCATTAGAATAAATGGAGAAATATGGGGAAAAAAGTCTGAACAGTAATAGTTGTTGTTAGCACACAACATGAACTTCTGATGATTAAATTATGAGATTAATCATAAGGCAGCTTGTGTCAACTTATAAGCATTAAAAGCCAAACCACACAGGAATATTTTTTAGATGATTTTGTTTTATTTGAAATGTCAGTGTTCAAGAGAAAATAAAACAGCAATATAAATATTAGCATAAAAATAGGAGAGTAACACAGGGGTGTAGCGTGAGGCGAGGGGCTAAGCATTTGATAAGAAAGATAATACAGCAGGATAGAGTAGTATTAATTCAGCAGCAGACGGACTTACACATATATAATATTTATGATCATTTGTTCATATGGACAGAAAGAGAAGGAGAGGCATTCTTTCACAAATGCACAAGATAAAATCACCGCAAAAGAACAGTAAGAGGTTACAGAAGGATAGAAACATTTCTAGATATATCTTTTTTTTTTGCCTTTACAGGGTGATAAAAGATAATGGAGGGAGAATAAACACAAAAATATGAGCAACACATACCACAAGTTAACTACTCTACGTGTGCCACTTTTTTTTGACTTATCTAAAGTTATCTTTTATTCATTTATTTACAATGAAGAGTTAGTTGGCTTCCATAGTGCTCAGTTACTACATCGCAACACCATTTCTTGACGAGCATTTCAGACTTTTATTAACTGTTGACTTTTTTTTTTAACTGTGATCTTGTTAAGTTTCTTGAAAAAAGAAAATGCAACACATTCCAGCAAGCCAGGCATTGTTGAGAGACTTTTACTTTGAAAATCTTGGACATGCTCCCTGCTTGCCAAAGCCTGGCTCACACCGTCGACAGGAAGTGTTTATTTACAGAAGTGTGGGTGGGGGGGGGGGGGGGGGGGGGGGGGAGCTTACAGAGTGGGGGAATGAATGTAGAGAGGTGAGAGGCAGACAGGCTCAGGTTTCCCTTTGATTTTGTTAAAGAGGGCCGAAGAGCGGCTTCTCCTCAGCGGAAGGGATGGCTGTGCTTGGCTCTGTTGACCTCTGCCTGGGTCAGTGCATTGGTGAAAGTTTGGGGTGTGTCGAACAGTGGTTCCTCTGTACATTCAGCGCGTAGAGCCGAGGTCATTTACCACCCTCTGGTTAATGTAACGGTGTGACTTTCCCTCGGGTTGCACCCCTTCCACTCCCCGTGACCCAGCCTGCAAGCTGCCATAGTTTTCATGCACTTTTCTCAGTGGCCAGAGAAGTGACGGACAGGATGACAAAGCGAAGACTTCAAATCCTTAACATTTCTATGCTATCAAATCACTATCTCCAAAAGAAGAAAACTATTTTTGTGTCACATCAAGAAGTTCCTTCAGCAGCTCAGGAAAGTGAAGGGACCATACTCCATCAAGGCCCTAGAGGCTTATATGGTGTCTAGAAACTCCTAAGCACTTACGTTTACCACAATTACATGTTTCCCTAGAGAATAAAGAGATTGCAACTCTAGTAGTGCCTCATCTTCAGAAAACAAACAGTGCATTTCCAAGTTTGGCTCTCATTATGAGGGGAGGACACAAGGCAGGTGTGAGGAGGGGAGGGCAGCGGGACATGCCATCTGGAAGGAACTAATCCCGGCTGCTAAAGCGCCCATGGCTGTGCCAGCCCTTCCTCTGGGTGCATGCTTAGGTCATAAAAATATCAGAAGCTTAAATTATTAGTTTTTTTTTCTCTAACTATCATTACAAAAGTAGTTCTCATTTTTGGTCAAGCAAATGCTACATGAGCATTTTATTGACCTTCGATTGGACAGAGGACAGCAGATTGGGAATGTCCTCCTCTTTGCTTTTGCAATGCATAGTTTGCAAGTTTACACTATTCAGAGTGGTATGAACCTTAGTAAGCATGCAGAAAAGGTTTGTAATAACTGTCAAACACCATCTCAGACATTACAACCCTGCAGGGGTAAGGGGGCTAAATGGTGGCTAGAGCATTTCGCAGAAGCTGATTTTCCACTTGGGGAAAAAAACAAAATAATCCAACAAAAATAACTGCTTACAGCCTTGCCATCCAGCAAAGTTCATTACACTAAAATCTCTTTGTCCATAGTAATTTCATTTTTTTTGTTTTTTTTTTGTTTTTTGTTTTTTGTTTTTATATTTTTTATGTTAGAAAAAAAGAAAATAACCCCCCATACCCTACCAAAATATCAAGCCACGAAGAATACATGAACAATACTAGACCTTTAACACAGCACGGGTTAGTAACAGAAACATCCTTTAGCACATTAAGATTCTCTGAGTAGACTTTCAAAGAACCATCAGCAAGGTCCACATGGTCAAAGGGACTTGCTGTTTGGCTGTCATTACTGACTGAAGAGCAGTGAGATATCTGCAGGTGGGGTGTGGGGGGTTGCATTTCTCATATCCAGCCGGCTTTATCATGACGCCATCAACCTCCATCCACTTTTACTTCTTCTCCTTCTTGGTGGACTTCTTCTTGGAGGCAGGGGTCTGGACGGCCTTTGGGGGCTCGGACTGGGCCGAGGCCTGTGGTGGGGGCAGAGCCTGTTGGGTGGCCTGCTGGGCCGTGGCCTGCTGCTGCTGCTGCGGGTTAGAGGTGAGGGTGGCGGTGCTGCCAGGGATGTAGACGTTCTGGCGGTAGTCGGGCACGTGCTGCAGGGTGAACTGGGGGCTGTAGCGGGTGCTGAGGCCCATGGTTCCGGGTCCGAGGGTGGCCGTAGCCTCACTCACTTCTGGGGAGAACAGAGACAGAGTGGGGGGATGAGGGGTAAGGAAGGATGGGAGAGGGGAGTAAAACATGTTAGGCAAGCATTGGAAAGTGAGACAGTGGAAGCAGTAAAATGAAAACAGGTCAGAGAAAGAGATTAAAGCTTCTATAAGAGATGGAGAGTCAGTGTCTGATTAAAGCGAAGCACAAAAAGAGCTGAACCAACAAAATTAGGTCACAAATAGAGAGCAAAGAACAATGCAAGAAGCAGAACGGGTTCTAAAAATAGTGAAGTGTGTGAAGACATATTTATTGTGTGTAAAAGGAAGAAAATGCTGCCTCTGTGGTGAAAAAGATTTTCTCTGCGTGCGCATGATGAAGCTGCTCAGCCCATAATTCTCCCACAGCCCCTGCAATGCAGGGCTGAAGACGTAAACACTCCCTCTCCCATCTTGTGGCTTCTCTCAGCATATAGTTGAACACACAGATGCATGTAGGAAGAATCCAAATATCTAACTATGCAAAGAGTGAAAACGATGATAAAAAAAAACTCCTTCCTCCTTCTTATCAGTGATGGTGTTGAGTATTGAGGGGAGATGACCTTCAGTGGATAATAGCGAATGTGTGTTCCTCCCCCCCACCATTGCTGCTCTGACTCTTCAGCCTTGTGCTGCCATGCAGGCTCCCACAATGCCAAGGGACTTTTTTTTTTTTTTTTTTCTTGAGGGGAAAAATTCTACACAGTATCACGGGTACATGCATTTTAGTGTGGGAGACATGATGTGTTAAAACAAACGCTGGAAACAATGAGCACATCAAATGCGTCCCTCTATCTTTACTGCTTGTTCAAAACTGAATGAATTCTTCCACAGCCACAGTCCAGGGACAGTTCTTAATGTGTGTGTGCGTCATTGACCTGCCATGCCCTCATTGCAGCTCCAGAGGAGTAGCACAGAAAGATGAGGAGGCGTGTTTTGGAAGAAGAACGCATTGTAAGAATCACTGTAGCTTTGCTTATAATAAAACAAATCATGTGATGAGTGTAAACATGCATCTTGTGTATGTTTGAATTCAACACAACTGCAGGGAGATGAGTCCACTGACTGTCTTAACATTTATATCAGAGTGGACAAAGCATAGATCATATGTGTGAATATAGCCTCTAATAAAACAGACAAACTAGGACCTCCACATATGAACAGAAGCAGGGAACAGGACTCACCGTTAGCTGCTGCCATCAAGGCTTGAAGCTGCTCTGCTTCAGTAGGGGGCTGGGGCCAAGGTCCTGTTCCCATGGCGACCTCAGGTCCTCCAGTCGCCCTGTTGGAAGGATGAGGACACAACTGTAAGTTTTAGTCCATCCTCTGCAGTACTGTGTGTATGCATCTGTTTAGCTCACCAAAAGCAAAGCAGCTGATGGCGGACTCAGCAAGAATAACAGGGAGGATGTGCAGTTTACAAAACAGGCTGGTCTTAAACAAGCGCACACTCCCTTTGAGGCACAAACAAATGCATCTGCAAACTGCAGCACACAGCAGCATGTTGGTGCCCTTGCTGTCAAGTGTTCACACTTTCACTGGAAAAGCCATGAGCACCGAGCCATCCAGTAATTCTGATTCCATATTTAATGAGCCACCTTTAAAGGAGACAGACTCAGCAAGGGTTAAACGTTTCCATCTGGACAAACTCCACCTTCAAAGCGCTGCTTATTTAAAGTCTTCCATTTGCATGTGGGATTAACAAAGGAGAAAGCAGGCATGATCTAGTGGGCTTGACAGCCTACTCTCACATGTGAAACACAACAACATAAGCCCTGCAGCTGACAACTAGGTCACAGACAGTTAATCCTGTTTCTGCTGCTGCCATTGTGGTCCAGTTCCATGTTCACCCTTTCAGTGTAAGGAGATAGTTTGAAGCTAGAGTATGATGTAGTTGCGTATTTTCTTCACCCAATTCATTAGCAGTCATTAGGAACCTGAAGCCTGTTAACAATGTTGTTTACCATCATGCACATATAGAAAACCATGGTCTATCTAGAACCTGGTGAGAGCACCAGTAGAAAACCCACAAAGTAGAGCTTAGGCCAAAATTCAATCAGAACCTTTTCATATTTATAGCTGCAAATTGGATCAAACCCTCATTCGACTTCATTAACGTACCATCTCTTCCTGATTCAGTTAAATAGAGGAAGAAAAATAATCATATCTATGTCAGGGCGTGCAGTGCCCCTCTAATTTAACTGTTTTGACTTGTATTGCTCCTTATCTGGCAAAGATTCTTGGTGAGGAGGTACGTCACAAAAGACAGAAGCAAAACTGGATGCTAGGCAATTTTGTTTTCAGGTCATTAAAGTGATAAAAGCAATATCAGTGAGTAGAAGAAGAAACCGAAATCCAGCATTTTTTATGAGCCACTTCGATATCTGCACACGATGATACTTTGCTCCCTACAAACTATTTGACTATTTAAAAGATCTAAACCCTTTTTTTAGACATTCAAGATTTGAAGTTGTTTAAACTTCTCTTTGCTCACACATTTCCACATTTTAAAATCTGCACAGTTAAGATGCCTTTGTCTCATTAAGAGCTAGGGTCTAGAAACAAGGAAACCATTTTTAAAATGGGTCAAAACCTTTTTGGTCCATCTCTTGACAACAGAAAAACTGATTTAAGAATTTTAAAACTCACATTGCACTGCAATTTAGGGTTTCATTTTAAGGATCTTATTTCAAAGTTCAATAAATGTTGACACGTTAGACTGCGCTCATTGACGTTATTTTGGAAACAAAAATGCATGTATCCTCTAAGTAATAGTTTTATATTTTATTAGGATTTTTTAAGATGGTCCAACTGTACTAAGATGGTATTTTCATTTTGTTCACATTTTTTAAATGAGTCGTTTCCCCTTCTTAGAATAGTTTTATGTCACTTTAATCAAAATGCACTACAATTAGGTGTAAATTTCAAAAGAATGCAAACTATTAGCGTAGAACTGGCAAAAAATTGGACTGTATATCATGTGATTTGAAGTATTTTAATAGTTAGCATTTTTAGTTTATTTTTTTCTTTTTGAATGCTTGTTTGGAACTCCTTTTTCTAGATTTTGATATCTTATAAGGTTTCTTGATAGGGAAAAGTAACTTGCTGCACGGACACATGATTTTACTACTTTATTGTGATTTTCTCCTTAAGATTAGTGTTATTTCCTGATTTTTAGGCTACTTTATTTGTAGAGGTAACATGACAGAAAACATAATAGCAGGATCTCTTTTGTGTCATTAGAGTTTTGCTGCTCTAACTAACTACAAAATCAGTTTTCATTCCGTCTTTCACTGGAACATCTTCGTACAGTTTACACCACATGGTAACTTGCAAGTTAAACACATCAGATGTAAACAAGGAGACTCTTTTCTACTCTAAACCAATTCAAGGAAGTTCAGACAAATCGTTTTGTTCCAAGGATTGAAGTGAAAGTCAAGGAAACCTCGACTCAATAGGACAGGAATTCAAACAAAAAAAATAGGCCATGTTCAAACTAAGGTTGCCAGACTGCACTGCCAAAATTCTTGAGCTCTCATTATGTGCCAGAGAGAGACTGAGGGGAGAGGAGCATGTGGTTCTTCTGCCAAGTGGCCACAGATAAACCAGCTGAGTTAAAGTCTGCTTGATGCAGCATTTTTTTTTGGCTGTTTTACACAGTTTAAAATAAAAGGAACGCTTCATTTATGCTAAATTAGCGTCACAGTTTGCTTATCACATCCTGTGGTGTTGTAGAATTTCCTGTGGTCAAGATTATCACTTCCTGTGGGCTGGATTACACACTAAGGACTTGAGGGGTGACCACCAGCATTTTCATTCTGCCTTTAGTAACCTTAATTGGAATGTTTTGTCTCCAAAGAAGGCTTATCTAACTGTTTTTCATAGAGAAAACACATATGACATCACTGTCAAACCTCATTTGGGTTCAATTTTCACATAATAGCTTTTTCACATCTACATCAACCAATCAAGGCGGACTCCCTTTCTCAAAAACCAAGCATGACTCATGTTTTCTTCGTCTCTGTTTGACGAATCACAGGAAGAAGCTGCATGTGGTGGTGCTGAGCGGCGACCATCACAGACACACATGAAAGGCAACACTGCGTGCTAAGCAGGTCTCCCAGAAGGAGAGAGGAGACAATCTCTTGGGCTTTATTGGCACACATATATGGCAGAGCAGGTCTACAAAACACTGCACACAGATTCACCACAATCCTTTTAAAAGCCACAGCAGGCATTGTGGCCTATGTGCACATTGATAAACAACGACCCTCATCAAACTTTAAGGGAGACTAACAGAAGCTATAGGTTAGGAACATCTACACACAGCACAGCACTCAACTGCAGTCCACTACCCAAAGGATTTCAGTCACTCTGCCCTTATCAGTGGATCAAATCTTTCTTTTTATTGAACACAATTTAAAAAAATGAAACCTAACAAAAACCCAGATCAGCTGTTAAGGACAGAAAAGACTGTACAGGTTCTATGTCTAAATTTGTACCTTGTCCCACTTTTCGGCGTCCATCGTATGTGTGTACCGTATGGCATGTGGGGACTAAAAACACAACAAGTTATACAGCCTGAAAGAACCAAGGTGTATTAATTGAGGACAGTTTTAAATGTTTGCCTCAACAGCTCACTGTGTGCTGAGTGTGTTCTGTCCATTTGAGGTACCTCACGTCTACAATTTATTTTTATTTATTTAAGAAAAGCTGCAGCGACTTTAACACTTTCCTAACAAAAAGGTTTTGTAGGGGGTATTTGATGTGGAGATGCTGTCAAGAAAATTCTTTCTGCACATAATTCATTTTATCTAAACAAGAGCACGCATGCTCACTAACAACAGGGAAAATTACACACGCACACGCGTTCCTTGTCGTGGTAATGTCATGGTAAAAATTTGAATTTCCAGAATCTGATGGAGGAAAATGAAATGGGAAAAAGATGGACAAGCACATTTCCCATCCCCCATCCAGCTCTGGTCACCATCCCTCATCAGCAGTACGGAGTGATGGCGCACAGGCTGAGGGGAGTGCAGAGAGGAGAGGAGCGGTGGGGGAGGGGAAGCTGCGGCAGCCATTTTGTAAAGCAGCCTGGAAACAGGCAGAGATGCTCGTTCAGGAGGCTATAGCAGGAAACTGAATTCATCCTACAGCAGATTTAAAAGCTTAAAGTTACCAGCGCTCATTGCGACTTTTTTCCTCATTATAGCTCTCTTTCTATTTGGCCAACATGACAAACAGCAACAGTGTGTAGAAATCACTGATCATTTCAACAAAAATGTCTCTGTTTACTCACCCACTGGGACCAGGTCTCTGTCCTTGGGTAAAGCGCCAATCATTGTTGGGGGGCTTTTGCTGTGAAGACAGAATAGGAACCAACATGAAATGGGAGTTCCTCAGCAGCAGCAGCAGCAGCAGCAAAAGTAATATTTATGCATGTCTTGTGGTTAAGGTTCTTGCAGGTGATGAGGTGTGTGTTTGTGTTGTTTTGTTTAATTTAGGTACAAAAAAGGTTTACAAATGACCACAAACACTATGTCTATGTGTGCATGCAACCGCATTCCTATGAGCTGCTGCACCAGAGCGCAGACACACAAATAAACACACTCAGGGAGCGCTTAGACTCAACAGTAGAAAAAAAAAAAACAGATCTAAGTAAATAAAAAAGTCACCAAGATTGTAAGTTAGGCAGTCCGTGAATGTGAAGCAGAATTTGTTAGGATTATTTCAGTGGATAACAGAGAAACTAAAGATCAGCCCAAGAAGATAAGAAGTTACAAAAGAAAAGCTAAGAAAAACTATGATAATGTTTGAAGAACTTGTGTTTTTACTATTTCTAATAAATGTCAAGGTCACAGAAAGTCCTTGCCAAGCATTTTTGTTTTGTGATTCTCAAAGTTCTGTAAAAAAGCTTCAGTGGTTACTAAACAGTTATAAAAACTTCTCCTCTGCTCATATATTTTGATTCCACGGAACTCCTGTTCATCTCTACCTCAATGCTCATGTCAAGATGTCTTTTCCATCTCTAATTCCTCCCCTCACTCTCTGCCTCTCTTGTTGTGCAGTGATGCAGTGAATGGACCCTTGGCATGGCTCTAAATTCTCATGCATAATCGACACAAGAGCTCCCCTGAGAGAGAGGCCAGCAGCATGATGTGCTGCATTATTAAAAGAGTTTTCCTGCTCCAATGGCTGATGGGAAGAAACCAGAGAGCAGCAGAGAAATCTAACAAGAAAATGTTCCAGCACAAAAGCAGCAGATATAGTGGGGATTATAGGGACTGAAGCATCTGTCAACATCCAGTTGAGAAAGCTCGGATGAATGGAAACCTTTTGAAGCCACAGGAAGAAGGAAGTACATCGTGTTAAAACCAATCAAATGGAAAATAAAGCTGAGTTATTAAGCAAACAAAACAATGAATGAAGATAGGAACCACAACTCTCCCACTTTGTAAACGTACAATGTAGTCTAAAAAAAATGACTCATCAATGAATACATGTGGGCGGGACTGTAAGTCGGAGTAGTATGAAGAGAAAAGTACAGATCAGTGTGGTAGCAAACATTCACAGAAAGAGGCCCAGCATTCCAGCTGTGTCTGAAATCAAATCCCTATGCAAGAATCAGAAGCTCTATCTACTCCTAAACCTACACAGTGCATATCAATGCAAAGTTTGTTATGCTTAGGAAGGCAGTTCATCATATTTAACATGCAGAGGTTGTCATGTTTTCCCAGAAGTGTGATGAAAGTGAAGGTCAGTAAGACTTCCAGACAACATGCTAAACTGAAAGCTTCACAAGACATCAATCTTTTATCAGATAAATCAAAGCACTTGAGGTCTCTGCATGGATTACAATCATACTAAGATACACCATCATGCAGTGAACAGGTGGTGCTGATAAATCACTGCAGAAACTGGACTGACCTCACATGGGAACAGATGGAGTCCAGAAAAATATATTTTCCTAGGAGTGAACTTTACTCAAACATCTTGTTTACCAGTTCTAACTTTAAGATTTATTCAGGTACGTAAAAGTAAAATAAAACGGTGACATGCTTTTTTTTTTTCTTTTTAACATATGCTTCATATTTTCCTACATGAAACCACCTGTTTCTTGACTGCCAGTAAAAAATATATTATATTTGACTTACAAACACAGTAAAACAGCCAGGAATGAACCACGAAAAATGAATTTTGTTAGAATGCTGCAACTGACATTAAGACAGACATTCATATGACAGCATTTAACCTTCACATGCCAAAGACAGCATCTTTGTATTGAACATGCCAGTGGAAATTTGGTTTCTAAGGACTAAAGTCTGCCATCTGTGATGAGTTTGCACTGTCATCACTGATTAACATTATGCTTTTTTTTTTTTTTTTTTTAAAAAGGGGTTAAAACTGCTCATTTTTAACTCAACAAAACTAGACTCACTGAATCACATGAACCAGATGAAAATGAGAGTTTAAAAAAATGCTACTCTGATATCAAGACAATCTGGAGAAATAATCCCCACCACCACCTTATTTTGCCAATAATATCAAGTTCTATATTTTTTTGGAATGCTATGAAAATTGTTCAGAGCTGAGAAACAAAGGTGGTTAGTTGTGTTTTTTTACAAAGGATCAAGATTATTTGTCAGATCAAGAAACAACTGAAATCATGTAAGACATGTGCCTTAATGCTAAAGCTAATGACTTGTTTCACTGCAGTCACTTCCACCCAAACCTTTGAAGTTTGCACATGGATGAACAGGGTGTGCCAGAACAGCAAGCAACAGATGTAAAAGGGATATAAAGAGAGACAGTAGGGAGAAACTAAAGCCTCTGGGTCTTACTAAAATTACACTCTGCTGCAGGGCTTCTCAAAGGTTTTTTTTTATTACTCATAGTGATGGTCTATGCTCTGCAGCCATGCTGATCTGTGCCTTCTGTCACCATTACACACATGCATGAAGCTGTTTTCCCTTCCCAGTTATCTCTCCCTTTTTCCTTTTGTGCTGATCGCACACGTGCCACTGGGGCAGGGAAGACAGATGGCACCCTGCTGACCTCAGGGACTACGCAGATCAAAGCCCTACGCATAAAAGCACCAGCTCACACAAAGAAAGCCTGCACAGAAGGTAAAGGTAACATCAGAAAATTTGCATCTTTTTATCTTTTTTCAAAATAAGCCATTGTTGAGATTCTTTCCCCCCAAAAAAAACACTGCCAGAATTTTTTCCTCAAATACGTTCTACAAATTCAATAGTCAATATCTGACTGTGCTTCACCAAAAACTGCAAAAACATAAAGGATGACCCAAAATCTAAAGGAATTAAATCTCTATGGTTTACATAAAGGATGGAACAGCCTCTCATTCTGAGCTCTGGAACCAATCAACTGAGTTCAGAGGACAACAGGAAATCAGGGGTCAGACTAATGACCCCACAAATTCCTGTTTTTCAGCTACTGCTTTAGTATTCACTCCGTCCCTCCATCCACTAACCTCAGACTCTCTCCCCCTGTCATCCTGTTCCTCTTGGTCTCCTAGCTTTCAACTGAGTCATTCTCATCTGGACATCTCCTCCTAGCCATCTGTGAAAAGTTGGCTGCTAATGTTTTCCCGTTTCCTCTTCCTTTGCCACTTCAGCTTTTTGTTTTACTATTTTCTGTCCAACTTTCTAGTCCTAAAGGGAAACACTCTTTACCCAAACTGCTTCAGGTCAAATCCTCACCATATATCCTAACTTCAGAAAAGATGAATGTACCACTTATGTCTGGCTTTTTTTTTATCTTATAGAACACTTTTCTAAGAACAACATTTTTAAGAACACAGAAAAAGTGGAATCCAAATGTTTCAGGTGTGAGATCTTTGTTAGGAACAGAAAAATAAAAATCTAAAGGACTGATTTTTGAAACTATTCAAATTGAAACATCTGCGTAAAAGATATTCTGACAATTCATCCCATCCTGTCCCAGGAAAAGCCCTCACCTCACTGACTGAGTTCATAGGCTCCTTCCTGCTGAGTGTCATGTTGAGTGTGTTGTTGTGACTCAGCATGGGAGTCTTCATAAATACAAAGTCACTGCGGCTTGAGATGGTGGAGTAGCAGGGTCTGTAGGTGCGTGCATATGGCTCTTGGGGGCCTCCTACAACCTCCATATATCGAATAGGTCCATCAGTGTTAAGCTGCAAGTGCAGGTCTTTGCTGGGCCTCTGATGGTAGCGGCTGGACCTATGGCGACTGAAGCAGCAGCACTCAGAGTCCCCAAGCCCTGGGCCGCGGTGCCGCAAGCAGCGTACCATAAGAACAAAAAAAGTGATGAAGGACACCGCTGACACGCAGGCCAAAGAAATTATGAGATAAAAAGTGATATTCGGCATCCCAGTGCTGGGATAGAAGCGGTCAGGGGTTGCTGGGGGATTGTTGGCTGGGCTCTTTTCATCCACAGTTACTGTAATGTTGACAGAGCTAGATTTTGGTGGGTCACCGTTATCCTGGATAATGACTGTTATGTCATACGTTGACCCCTCTTCGTCCTCAGCCCACTTGCGGGTAGTTCGGAGCTCCCCAGTGTGGGCCCCAATGCGAAACATGCCAGCATTTGGTCCTGGCACGATTGAGTAAAACAACCATGCATTGTGCCCACTGTCTGCATCCACTCCAACCAGTTTGCTTACAACATGCCCAGGCCCAGTAGATGGGGGTACCGTGAGCTGCAGCCTTTTGTCTTTAGGGACAGAGGGATGAACAATCACTGGTGCATTGTCATTCATGTCTACCACAAACACATGCACAGTGACATTTTTTGTCCGTGGGGGCACCCCGGCATCTTGGGCCTGCACCTCGATACGAAAAGCATTAAGCTGTTCGTGATCTAAGGAGCGCAGGCTGTAGATGTGGCCAGTCTCTGTGTTGATGTACACATAAGACGTTATAGGCGAGCCCTGCACCATGCTAGGGAGGATGGAGTAGGTGATGCGAGCGTTTTCTGCCAGGTCTGGGTCGGTGGCAGAAACAGCGGCGATGGGGGAGCTGGGGACGTTGTTCTCGGGAATGTCTACGGAGTAAGAAGCTTGAGAGAAAATGGGAGCGTTGTCGTTCACATCAGAGAGCTTTACTACAAATGTGGTCTGCGATGAGAGAGGAGGGGATCCAGCATCAGCGGCTTTGATGACCACTGTGTACTCTGGCACAGTCTCTCGGTCTAGCTTGCCTGCAGTGGTGAGGCTGTAATGTGTGCCAGCAACTGAAGTAAGTTTGAAGGGCAAACCTGGAGCGATGGTTAATGTGACCCTCCCATTGTCACCAGCGTCTGTGTCCTTGGCACTTAAGAGCGCAATCACAGTTTCTGGAGGTGTGTCCTCTTTGATGGGACTAGTAAGTGACGTCAACGTGACCTCTGGCGCGTTGTCGTTCACGTCAATAATGCTTACTATGACATTACAGGAGCCCTCCATGGCGGGGGAGCCGTTGTCTCTTGCCTGGACTGTGATGTGATACTCCGTGGCTTTCTCATAATCCACGTCACCTCTCACACGAACCTCTCCACTTTTCGAATCCACGCTGAACAGCTGCTGAACGCGCTCCGCCGTGTATTTGCTGAACAGGAACGTTATCTCCCCGTTTCTGCCAGAATCCGCGTCCATCGCGTTTAATTTCGTTACTAAAGTGCCCACCGCGACGTTTTCCAACAGGTCCACTTTCATGACCTGCTCTCGGAAGGCCGGCGCGTTGTCGTTCACGTCCAGAACTTTAATGAGCAGAAGCGTGGAGCCGGATTTCTCCGGCTGGCCGCCATCCACCGCCGTGAGCAGCAGGCGAAAAGAGGCCTGCGTCTCCCTGTCCAAAGGCTTGTCCACCACCAGCTCTGGAAACTTGCTTCCGTCGGCTGTAGTTTGCACTTTCAGAGCAAAGAAGTCGTTTGCTGCCAGATGATAGTCGCGCAAAGAGTTGGCGCCCACATCTGGATCGTGCGCGCTCTCCAGCCGGAACCGCGTCCCTGGCGCGGCCGCCTCTGACACCTCCAAAGAAATGTTGCGCGTGGAAAACTGCGGAGCATTGTCATTTACATCCAGCACTCTCACCTCCACACGAAAACTATCCAGTGGGCGAGTCAGAAGAATTTGAAGATATAATGAACATACGGAGCTCAGTTCGCACAATTCTTCTCTGTCGATTTTTTCCTTGATTATCAACTCGCCTGTGTCCCGCTTCACCTCGAAGTACTGCACTGAAGACGGCTTGTCGGATGACACTTGTAAGTTCCTCTCAACAATCCTCTCAAGCGAGAGCCCCAAATCTTTAGCAATGTTTCCAACCACAGAGCCCGGACTGATTTCCTCGGACACCGAGTAGCTGACCAGAGCGGACGCAGAGGAGAAGCAGGCGAGGCAGAGGCAGAGCCTCCACAGCCTCCCTCCTCCGGAGCGCTTCCTCTGCCTGGAGTCCATTGTGCTGCGCTCCGAGGGAACTTTTTCAATCCTTTGCCCGTAATGATTCCATAGTCGTGCTAAAACAGGACTCGGTGTAAACACTTCCACTCTAAAAGCAAAGCGACGGGACGCTTTGATGAGATCATGACGACAAAATAATAACTATGATAAAGCAAAATAACAAAGAAAGGAAGTTCAGAGTAGTTTCTGACTCCGCTAAAACTCTGCTGTCTCCCTCGCCTCAGTCTCCTCATGGGCGGAGAGAGCCCAGAAGGCGTCCCTTTCATTGGAAGGCAGGGCAGCACTGTCACACTGTGTTTACGCGCGCGCACGCACGCACAAAAAGCTTTCACTCCTCCACAAACAGCAGACCTAAACTTTTAAAAGTTGTTTTTAAAGGAAAAGGCAACTGTTCCGAACTTTTGAAACACATAAAAAAAATTACATTACTATTTTACTTCTTATAAATATACTCAATCACGTGACCTTCAGAGCTACCGGAGTCATTCATAGAAAAAACAAAACATCTGCAGGAAACGCTTGTCTCATGAACTGATGCTCTTTGCGGCCGCTTGGAGGCGCGGTTTCCAAACTTGTCTCACATTTTGTGCCATTTTTCAAAAGGTAGACGAAGACTAGAAAAATGAATTTAAAAAGTAAAATAAGCTATACAATTGTAACTAACTTTGGTTTCTTTAATTTTGGGGAGAGGGGTGTCCCTCCCGGGTTACCGTAGAATCCAGGGAGGGTGGCAAGTTCAGTCACAGGAAGGAGTTCTGTTGAATGTGAAAAATAAAAAAGAAGATCGGTGGGCAGTCACCGAATGGCGGGCTCGTTGTCTGGTGTCATTTATTTTTACGCAGACAAGTGAACCTCCCCTTCGCTCGGTTACACAATTAAAAAGATTTGATGATACAAATAATTTATGGTTAAATCTCAATCTAAAACTGTTTTAGCTTCATAAAATAGTATGTAACTTTGTTCATATACTATTATATATTTTCACACCAAAATATTTTAGACGCATTTTCAAAACAAACATTTTTTATGGGAAAATTTGTATCATAAAGAAACATTAAAAATGTTGTGATTATAAAGTAAGTTATTTACATATCAGGCTAGTATTTTAGAAATCTACATTTTTATGATACTAACATCAGCTAACCAAACTTTTATACAAATGAAATTATTCAGGCTAAACCTAATTGTGTTTCTTGTTTTAATAAAACAATGAACAACAATATCCCTCTTAAAATTAAAAATTTAGATTAATGAATTAGAAGAGGTCTATTGTAAAAAAAAAAAAAAAAAAAAGCTGCTTTTAGTATACAACAAAAACACATTTCCAAATGTTTTTCATTTATTTGTTTTTACAAAAAGTGCTTACATTTCTATCCATCTATTTTCTTCCGCTAACATTTCTAAACCTCTATATCTATATATATATATATATATAATCTTAAGCGGGGAAAACGCGTATTTGAACCAGATGCTTCTGCTCACGTAAGATATGATACAATTTAAAAACATATTTTCAAGAAATACACTAGTAAGACATTAGCAAAGCGGTACTACTTGTTGCTCACCTGCTGGCTCTCAAAGGTCCAGGTGCTGT
>BSAI01000162.1:8970917-8997758 GCA_036245035.1 Adrianichthys oophorus
TATTCTATTCTATTCTATTCTATTCTATTCTATTCTATTCTATTCTATTCTATGAAAACAGAGTGTAATAAATCTTTAAATCTGAGTCATTACTTGATATTGTTCAAGTGTTGCTTACTCACAAAGTGTCTTAGGTGAGAAAACAAGGCCAATAAGTCTTTACACTTTCATTTTTCTGTTGTCGGTCAGATACCTCCATTTTGCTTGCATTAGCAGAATCTTGATTTGCTAAGTCATTGTGGTTGGCTGCAAAATCACTCAACAGAAGAACTCAGAAAAACATTTATATACTTAGACTGAGGTATTGGTACAACATCAAACATTCAAAAAAGAAGTGCCCTTTTTTACATGCATTAGGAAAAAAAAAAGACAAATTTATTTTAAATTGGTTATGTTTTGCTCTCTGTTAGATTGAATGAAAAATCAAGTGTTTTTGTCATTTCAAAAAAAAAAACCATTCCATTCAAAATTAAAGCAGAACGCCTAAGCATTGTTGTAAATTGCTCTCTTATTGATGAATACATTGAAAAGGTGATTTTTTTTTCAAAGTCAAAACTGTTTTTGAAATGCATATGGTTCAATGACTCAGCAATCATGAGGATATAAAAATTGAGAGTTTGGTAATATGAATAAATGTAGGTGTGCATCAATTCAGCATCTTTAAAGAGAAAGATGTTCAGCATTTTTCAGAAACAACTGTGCTGGCCACTGGCCACAAGAGTTAGAAGGTCACAAAAGCTATGCTAAAGTAATCTATGGCTAATCTGAGCCATCTGTCCAACAAGCAAAGCTTGGTTGAAACTAGGTTGTGGAACTGGACACTGGTCTGTCACATAAATATATCTACAATGAATGGCTAAAATGAAAAAAAAAAAAGAAATCCATGTCTTGCAATAGCCTAGTTAAATTCTAGAAGTAAAACTATAGAACCACAGTTGGTTGTTATAGAAAGGTGTGCACGAGTAAATATGCTTAATGTACAGGCTATTGTTAATGTGTGGTTAGTCTCCTTGTTTTAGGTCCAATGAAGTGATGAATAATAAAAAAAAAAAAAAAACACGTAAATAAAATTAAATGCAACAGGTACGTTTTTTTCCTCCTTGTTTTATTATGTATATTCTGTTGGGACGTTGAATTATCTTGTGGATGACCTGTGCTATACTTAATTGTGTCAAACAAACAAACCTGCATTGCCTCACCTCCAATAACCCTGTTTAGATAATTACTTTTTTTCTGTTGGACATTTGTTTATTAGTTTAATCATCATTTTCACTGAACAATACTGTCTGTAGTCCTTTTGTGTTTAAATTATGTGAATTCACTATTGACCTGTCCAGTCAGAGACTTGCTGCCTGGCTTGCAGAGCTCTGTTTTCTCTGACACAGTGCATATCCATATTCATTATAGTAACAGAACTGCTGTTGTGCAGTCCGACACTGCAGGTTTATAATTCCCAAACAGTGAGTAAACTGGCTTGTTTGTGTAGCTCAAATAAAACAAAATTCTATAAGACCTGTGCACGTAGTATGAATCTGCATCAGATGTGTAATGCAGCAAGAATGTGCAGGTTGTGTTTAGTTTTTTTGTTTGTTTTTTTTTTTTTGCTTTTTTCTCAAAATAGCAATATAATATCAGCCAGAAGGGAATTGCAGTGTTTTAGAATGAGTACATGGTCAGATGAGCATTTCATCTGACAGATGCTTAATCTACATATTCAAACTTACCAAAATTTAAAGTTGTCTTTTTTGTCAAACATGTATTAAATATGTATTTAAAGTATTCTCTAGATATCATCTTGAGTGGGTAAAAAATTATCTCTTTTTTTGTTGAGAACTTTAACATGAATCCTAAAGTCTAAGATGACAGCTTTTCTTTTCGAAGAAAACACGGAAAAAGGGCTTCATTTACATGTTTTTTTTTTTCAGAGAGAAATATCAGCTCATCTTTTGCCCTGATACTTTTCTAAAAATATTTTAACTCCAGATTTTTTTTTTTTTTTACTTTTTAAAATCCCATGTGTTTTGTCATATTACTAAATTAATAAAACTGTAAGACGATTAAAAAAAAAAAAAGATTGCCAGTGTTTAATTGTTCATAAAGCAGATTATGTTTTTGTGCAACTTCATTTTCTAAAAGACATATCTACTAAGATGAATAAAAAATCCACTTAGCCTGTCCATTGAATTATTGTGAGTCTGGAAGCTTCCGCATGGGACCATTTGGAGTACCTGTGATCAGGCTTTCACTGAGGAGAGACTGGGCTTTGCAGATTACTTTGTTACCTGTTATCTCTGCAGAGACTGATCCTTTCCGACTGCTTGTTAGCCCAGAGAGAAGAGGGGGATGTGAACATGTATGATGGGGTATACAGCCTGCAGTCAGTTTGT
The DNA here is from genome assembly GCA_036245035.1 of Adrianichthys oophorus. NCBI lineage: Eukaryota > Metazoa > Chordata > Actinopteri > Beloniformes > Adrianichthyidae > Adrianichthys > Adrianichthys oophorus. The sequence goes on from BSAI01000162.1 coordinate 8,973,305, forward strand.
CAGCCCCTTGCTCTCAGATGATGTGCACTCTTTGTGTCTCTATTGAACAATTTTTTCCCCTTTAAGTCTATTTAGGCTTTCGTTGTTTACCTTGGACATTTAAAAAAAATAGTTCTAACATCACTTCACAATGATCTAAAATCTAAATAATGCTGTCATAGTCTGGTTTGTTGAGAGAATAAATTCACATGAATATTTTAAGAAAGAAAACTTTATTGGTGAATTATAAACCAAACACTTTACCACTGTTTCCATTTAGGCAACATAAAAAGTCAGAAATAAATGAAATCTGCTACTTCACTGTCACAGCTGATGAGAGTGTGTACAAAAAAGGTTTTTACAACAGATCTCTGCTGATCCATAGAACAGCACATTGCCACCATATTTCACCACCATACATTAGGAAAGAAAGACAGAATGAACACTCACTAAACACAAGCATACACTAACATATACTCTTTTTTGTTTCATTTTTTTGCTTTAGTTTTACATAGAATTTTTTTTCTTTTGTTTTGCTTTTTATAAGAGTAAAAGGGAATTGATAGCTCTTGATAGCATCATACATATTTCAGTTACAATAATACAATGTTAGTTAGATCAGAGACAAAGTGTGATTCCTTTTCTTTCTTTTTTTACCTTTTGCTTTGCTCATTCTCAAAACAGTTGTTGGTAAGAGAAAAATAAACTTGCATTGAAAGGTATAACACTATAGCATTTACAAATATCTAAAGAGATTTAGTGGATGCCATTCAACATCTGAAGTGTGTGAAGATGGTAGTACATAGGTGTTTGGCAGAGACAGCAGTACAAATATCTCTTGTGAGAGTAATGAAGAGAAATGATGATACAAAATAATAAAACCATAGCTATCCATCTATCTATATATATATTTCTCTATTATAGTATGTGTTTCCTTAGAGCAGTACATGCAGCAGCCACTTAATGGAGTGACATCATACTGAGCCGCAAACTCTGGGGACGTGGCAACAAGTTACAGGCAAAGGGAGTGGAACTGACAGATGGAGGTTTTGAAAGATGTTTGTGCCCCTTTTTTTCAAAACCTCCTGAGAGGGGATTGGTGGGAGACAGCTCAGGGGTTGAATAACTTTGAGTAAGTATTTTAACTTCTAATGATTTGCTTATTGCCAATCCTTACGAAAAAAATAAATAAAAAACTACCTGCCATTACAGCATAAATTGAAGCTGACTTGAAAATGAATGCTCCCAAAATTATTTGTTTTCTATATCTTTTAGTAATTATATTATATGGCACTCATCACTTTATCCCAGCTGAGTCTTTATGCTAAGCTTTATCCCACCTGGTCCCCTCTCATTCATGGCTACAAACAGGAAATGAACCGCATACTGTAGTATTCACAAGTTAAAAGCACTGAACCGTTATGCACTTGAGAGACATCTGAGGAGGTTTCAGGGTGTAGGCCCCCGACCGTGCCTCCCCAGGCCTTGTCCACATTACTCCATGCTGTTCTCAGCACACCACAATGTTCAGAGTAGGCCATAACCAGGACATATCCTGGGTAGGGGATCAGAGCGGGGGTGAGGGTGACTGCCTGTGGGTAACTAGAGGTGGGCCTGCAAAGCATAAAGCAGTTAAAGCTATGACAGAAGTAAAAGAAAATCAAAACGTCATAACATGGAATAATGAATCTCTTTAAAGAAGAAAATCAACATAAGTCAACAAACATCTTAGTTACATGAAGAGGCAATCGCATGGATGGGTAACAAGGGAGAAAAAGAGGTTTGGGGAGAAGATGGCTTGTGGCAGCAAGTGTCCAGTACACGTATAGGAGTATTTGTAAACTCTGCGTACTGGGTAAAGACTGGTTGCTACCAAACATTCAAAGCAGAAAGCATTAGGCTTATGCTGCAGCAGGGAAAGAGAAGGTGACATTAAAATCTCGCCTTACTCTCTGTAAGGTTTCATCAGAGCTCACTGACTAAATGCATGAGTATCAAGCATGATCCTCAGGGAAACTTGATGTATCTTCTATCCGGCACTCTTTGCATTCTTCAGTGGAGGCTCTGGCAGGAGATGACGCTACGAGTGTCCTTTCCATGCAGTGGGCCAATAGAGAGGAATCTTGTGTCCATCTTCAGAGAGGGCTGATGTGCATATGCACCTTAAAGGTGACACTGCAAGGCTAAGAGCTTGAACATTTACCATTTATTCTCTCTTTCTTTAATGTGTTCCCTTTTTCTAGGCCTCGAGTGCTTTCTTAGTCCATGTGACATGGCTTGCATGATTGAATGGGTGAGCATGCATGTGTGTGTCTGTTTCAATGAGATTCCTTCAAACACGCTTGGTCATTACCAGTGGACTCTGCAGCAGTGTCATAATAGCCTTGGTTTCAGTGACTTTTGCCCATGCTATTTACAAAAAGAAAGTGTCCAGCTCAGACTTCATACATTGGTATCAGCCTTCTTTGTGTTTCCTTCTTGTCATGGCTGGCACATGTTTTCTTTGTTCTTGTACAAAGTGTTGTTCTCCTCGATGAGAGGATGATATCCACATTGCAGCGAGGGGTTTTTGGGGGCTGGGTAGGGGTGTAAGACAGAGGTGCCAACATGCCCAAAGGCTTAAAAGGGCAAATAATTCAAGAAACTTTCAAAGGTAGAAGGTTCCACTTTTTAGAGAATAACATACGTTGAGTCAGGGTGCATAGGAACATAAAGGAAAAAAAAAAAGTTTTGATGTTTATATGACTATTTATTGTATGATTTATTTTACATGGCAAGGCCAAATAACCAGCAACAAAGTTCTAAAATCTTATTATTAAGAACAGGTATTAAGAGTATTAAGGTTTGTTTTGCCTTACGGACTTTGGTTGGTACCTTTGTTTTAACGACACCCTCTTTTTCTTTACTAAATTTACTTTTGTTCCCTCTACTCGTCCCCATCATCCTTTCCCTTATCCTTCTTGTCTTTCTTCTCCTTCTTCTTCTTCTTTTTCTTCTTGGCTTCCTCTTTCTTTCCAAACGTGATGAAATCGCTTTTGTCATCCTCGCCTCCCTGGTTCTGTCTAATGGATATTATGGCAGGCGACCCTGGGATGATGAATGCTTCTGGGGGAACCTCACCAGGCTTCAGGTGCTGGGGAGCACCAGGGCCTCCTGGGCCATAGCGAAAGTGCCAGCTGTTGCTGTCTACGCCGGCACCCATTGGGGGTGAAACTTCTCCTCCTTCAGCATCTGAAAGAAACAAATAGACAATGGGAAAGGCACATTATTTTTTACATAATTTACATTATGCTAGTTAAACTTGTGAAACTTTTAAATCTAATATTTTCGTATCTGTTGTTTTTATACTCTAAAAATCCAGCAATAAAGAGTTTTTTATCAGCAAAAAATAACATTTAAATATATATATATTGATCCACGAATTTACATTATTATATATAACATATTACGTTGAACACATTTTTCTTTTTTCTTTGCCTCCTCATAGCAATGACCTACTTGCTGCACTTGCCTGATTTATTCCTTTCACCTTTCTGAAACCTTTTTTGAGTTCTTACCAAAGGGGAGATTAACTAGACACAACTCCATCCAACTAGAAGGAACAGTGTCTGGGCAAAGAAGCCATGCCTCTTCCAGTACTTGAGGCAAATCATTCCAGCTTCCACTGGCATCCTTATCCATGTTTTTGCTCACCAAGCTATTGGCTAAAACAACATACATTACTTGTTGGTTTTATTAGAAAACATCGTTAAAATATTAGGAATAAGGCTGACATAATATCCCCATTTGTGTGTCAGTAGAACATGGTTGTTTGTCAATTTCCTGATAAAACTTGTTTTGAGTATTACATTTTTGATGAGAAAAAGCCAAAATGCAATACGTGGAATTAAGGGAAGAAGCTCTGAAATATGTGGCAAAAAAATAATTTTTGATGCAAAATACCATTATAATTTAGTCTAGTAAATAACAATCAACAATTTGAAATGTGGTTTATACTTTACTGTATTTTTTGAGGATTTTTATCAAGAGGTTGACAAAACTGCACAAAATCATCAGGCTCCTGGCATTACAATGAATGAGCTTAGGCAACGTTATAAGCCAGATAATACAACTTATTTAAATAGTTAAAGCTTGAAATCAGTTGTGAAGATTTGTACATTCATTCATTCATTTTCCAATCCGCTTTATCCCTTTCGGGGTCGCCGGAGCCTAACCCGGCTACTCATGGGCGAAGGCAGGGTACACCCCTGGGCTGGTCGCCAGTCTGTCGCAGGGGCCACAATCACACACCCCATGCACACTCACATTCACACCTAGGGACAATTTAGAGTAACCAATTAACCTATGAAGCATGTTTTTGGACGGTGGGAGGAAGCCGGAGTACCCGGAGAAAACCCACGCATGCACGGGGAGAACATACAAACTCCACACAGAAAGGTCCCTCAGCCAGGACTTGAACCGGGAACCTTCTTGCTGTGAGGCAGGAGCGCTAACCACTGCGCCACCGTGCAGCCCAGATTTGTACATTTCAGGTCAAAATCCATTGCGGTAATTTTTTTTCTTTAAATAAAAAAAAAAGACAATGTCAAAATAAGCTTGAGTTTATGGTGATATTTCTAAAATTGCTAAAATCCTATTGTTACTGCTATTTTGTCAAACAATTAATATTTCAAAGTAACAACAAACAAATGTTTTGTATTTAATTTTTTGTGTAATCTTACATGTTGCAGCTATGTCTGTTTCTCTTTGTGACATTTCACCATCTTGCTGTATCAAATTAGGTCATTCTTTTAAATTGTATCACATCACTATACCACAAAATGTCATGCTTTGATTGACTGTGACAACAGAGCTGCAAATGCAGCTGAGAGAATGGATTATTAGAAGGAGACAGAAAAGATCAGACAGGCCAGGCTAAATCCCAAAAGAGCCCTTTCTACAAGTGAACAACAGGGCATACAGGCACAAATTGTAGACATGTCTTCATTTGATTCCCAAAATAGTCCCATGGAAAATTAATCAAAATGAGCAAATATCAAACAGAAAGAAAAGAGTTCTAAAAATATCAACAAAAAATCTGTCAGAGATGTGACATGCTGGCAGCATCTTGCTCTGAAGTGTCCAGTCCTCTGTCTCAGATGTAATTTCAATCTCACCTAAAGTGGAAAGTGAGTAAAACAGCTGTACCCATGCGAGAATTCATATGATTAAACAAAACACCTCAAGAGTAATAAGTCATTCTGAGACCTTGCAAAATTATTGCTCAAATACATTTAGTAAGACATGCATATATTTGGAACAAAATATAGGTGCATTTTTCTTTGCTGTTAAGTTTGCTAGGCTCCCAATACATTTTTGTCCTTGATATTTCTTTTACATGTTAATCTCCGACCCAACAAATCTACACACACAATATCTCTTCTGCTTACTCCTCGTTTTCTCTGACCTTTCATCTAATCTACTGTGAAAACACAGTCAGACTGCATTCATCGCTCCCAGTTATTGATGCAAGTTCTAATCAAGCTATCAACATTTATAGTAACACTAATGTGACTGCATGTTAAAAAGCCTGTCCATCAATGGTTACTTACAAGCACACTACAGACACCAATGGTTTTGTGTTTTGAAGTAGTGACTTCTGTTTCTCAATCAATCTGCAGCCGTCATTTTGTCATGTTCCTTCATATATTTAAAGTGTAAGACCTAAAAGTTTTTTTTAATGATTTTCATTTTGTTTTTGCATGATTTTCTCTTCACTTCAACAGTGCAGCAGGGTGTTTTCATAACCATGTAAGCCCCCCTAACTCCATTTTGCCACATCCACTTTATTCACCCACTTGTCTTCCTCTACCATCAGCCAACTGGGCAGAAGCGGGAGTGTTAGCGCAGTGCAGTGTTACATAAGAAGTGGAGAAGGAGAAAGAAGAAGTGCTAGGAAAAGCAAGGCTGCAGATAAAAATCACCCCATAAAATGGAGTGTGGCAGAAAAATGAATATGAATTTTTATTTTTCAGAACAATCTTCGAAGGGACCACACCTTTTTCAAGAGTGGTCTCCTGTCTCTTGTGCTGGACTAAATAATGCATATGATTGTGCAAGTTCCAAAGGGGAATAAAATAAACAAATTCTCTCTATTTAGGAGTTTAACACCGTATGCATGTGTCATGTCTATGATTTATTTATGGCGATACAAACATATATGAGAGTGCTTGTATAATATATAATTTACTCCCAATTTTGAAAACACCAATGATGAAGATATAATGGAGCTGAAAAACAAAATGTTATTTAGATATTTGTTTTTGGTATGCAACTGTGTAGGCTGAATAGCCTATGTGTGTGTTTGTGCTCTGTGCCAGACTGAACGCTTTGCTGTTCACTCCCATCTTTGTATCAAATCAGGATTCTGTGAGATGATAACATGTAGTATATTACACTAAATTTTATGCAAAGCTGTGCATTCTCATATGTAGTATCTTTTGGCATGCGTTACTGCCAAATATACAGATAAAGGCAAGTCTCTTCTCCAAAGAAGAAGTGTGATTGACTTGGCAAGATATTTATAGAAGATAGCAGCACATAATTGAAGACAACAGAGAGACAGAAAAGAAGAGAAAATAAAAAACAAGCTTAGAAAATGTGAAAGATTTCAGACAGCATAAAAACTGTAGTCTTTATGGATAGTTTTGAATTTGTCCATGTCTGTCTTATGGTTTTTACTGACATAATCTTTTAATGATAGAGTTTCAATGAGCTCTGATTAATCAGCATATCCTTCCAGATGAGACCAAAAGTTAATGAGGCAAATATCAAAAGTGCAGTGAAGCAGAAATGCTGCACCTTTCATACAAAATTGTTTTTTTCTTTGTCTTTGGTCCTTACTTTGCCTTTAACATTAGATTTCAGTTGTAGTTTATTAGATACCAATAGTAGTCCAAATCCATTGTTTTATGTAAGCAGTATATTTCCATTGGTATGTTAGTGTTCTTTATGATGATACAGAAAACAGGGCACCTGCATCCACCTCTGCAGTACAGCAACACCCCAGATAATGTAGGCCACTCTCTCTTAGATCTCTTTGCACCAAACTCTTCCTTCACTAAAACTCTTAACACAAATGATAACCCCCCCCCCCCCCCCCCCCAAAAAATAATAATAATAAATAAACAAAAAAAACAAACAAATAAAAAAACATATCACACACCCTCCTTCCCTTTGCACAAACACAGACATGCTCACCCTCTCCTGGTAAAATCAGGGGCTGTGAATGGTTGCCATAGAAACTGCATTCTCAAGTAAAGCAATAGGACATTGGTAGAAGTCATGGTGACAGTGCTTATGCTTATGAAAAAAATAATGCTGGAAGCTTTCACTCCCTCCTGCCCTCACTGTCTAGTCTAACCAATCTCCCCTAGCAACAACAACAGGCTGACAGATCTAGCAATTTTTCCCTCTGTAGAATTTGTCTCTGATTCCTCCCTCCATTATTTGTAGTTGACTACAATACTGAAAGAGCAGATTCTCTCTGTTGACTGCACCAGCTATTTTTACAAAAATTCTCTTCAATTCTTTTATAATTTTCTACAGTTCTTGAATTAATAATTGATCTGTGAAAACAAGGAACACCGAAGACAAAGATAAGGAAGAGGAATAGACAGGAAGAGTGAGGTGACATCAAACACAACCCCGATTTCACTAATGTGAGTCTGCTAATCTGGGCGTGGGCTGCTCACCATCTGTCACAGCAGGAGCAGCACACAAAGCAGGCAGACAAAACACACACTTAAAATCACTGCCAGGCAAATTAATAAAGACATGCATGTATAAAACAAAGATGCAGCCTAAAACATAGGGACAGAATTGTAGGTTTTGAATCAGGGGAAAGGAATAAGGGCGTTGTCAGTTTTCTGTCTTACAATGAAGAGCCAGCAGCATGGATGTCATATTGCAGCAATTCTTCTAATAAAACCCACCTAAAGACCAGGGAATACCATTTTGAAAACATTATTTGATTATTGTGATCATCTTCAATTAATTTAACTTTGTCTTCATTTCTGATCTGTCAATCAGATTTGATGAAGACATGTTTAACACAACTTCAAACTTAGAGAATACTTCATTATTTTGTGCATTTCTAAATTATGTCTAAAAATATTTTCACTCTGGGCTGCACGGTGGCGCAGTGGTTAGCGCTCCTGCCTCACAGCAAGAAGGTTCCCGGTTCAAGTCCTGGCTGGGGGAACTTTCTGTGTGGAGTTTGCATGTTCTCCCCGTGCATGCGTGGGTTTTCTCCGGGTACTCCGGCTTCCTCCCACCGTCCAAAAACATGCTTCATAGGTTAATTGCTTACAAAAACATGCTTCATAGGTTAATTGGTTACTCTAAATTGTCCCTAGGTGTGAATGTGAGTGTGCATGGGTGTTTGATTGTGGCTCCTGCGACAGACTGGCGACCAGTCCAGGGGTGTACCCTGCCTTCGCCCATGAGTAGCCGGGTTAGGCTCCGGCAACCCCGTGACCCCGACAGGGATAGAGCGGATTGGAAAATGAATGAATGAATATTTTCACCTGACACTTTGCTTTTTATGATCCAACATTAAAATTTGACCTGAACCTAATGCAGCCCTGAGCTAATGGCTACATTCTTAACCTGGACAACAATAAAGGAGAAGGAACGGTTAACCCTCAGGTGAAATTAAAACATGTCCCTTACAGCTGCAAATTAATGAGACCACCCTAAATCATCTCCAGCTGATCTCATTGCATCTGACCCAAGCTAAAGGACATCACTACCCCATGTTGTCTCCTTTCCCATCTGTTCTTTTATCCCTTCTCCATTGTGGCTTGACGTGCCTGTAGCCTTTAAGTCCTCAGCTATCTCAAGAAATCAGTGATTGAGCAGAGAAAGCTTTGTGTAGTTTGTGATAGGTAGAGATAGTAGTTACCATGCGGGTGGTTTGTCTGCCTGTCTTACCCACCCTCCTCAGTTAAAAAGGACACCAGGCCAGCTCTGTTTTCCTAATTAGACCAAAGCACCTCTTTAGCTTCCTTCATTCAATCTTTCATGAGTCTGTTAAATGTTCTTTGCGTTTACGTATTTGTTTTCTCCCTATCATGCTGCTCTTTTTAATGATTTCACTAATACGATAATAAGCACATGAGGTCACAGGTAGGATTCATGCAGTATTCTATTTTAAATGATGGACCACAAGATTCTGCCAGAAAAGCTTCAATGTGACTTTGCACTGCTTCTTGGCTTAAACATCCCAAATTGGAAGAAGTCAAGAAAATAGATGACAGTTTTCTTTTATTGAATATATTCACCCCAGGAACTCTTAAAACTAAGGTGGCAGGTGAAATCCAAACAATTTTGGCAAAAAGATCATTCCAGTCTACTAAAGTTGACAGATTCAAAGGGTTACTGTTTTGGACAGGGGGACAAATATTTTCGACATAACCCACAGACTTTTGGTGAAAATGAAGCCTGAAGTTGTCCTGTCATATTGGCAGGAGCTTACCCTGAACAACTTAACATTCATTGAATGGCCAGCATGGGCTAGACAGAGAAAAGTAAGATTATCAAAACCTAAAACTGTTTTCTCAACTAGGTTGTGGTGATTTTATTTTTGGTGAAGAGTTAGACCCTGTAACTTGAAAGATAAACAAGTTTCCACCTTGCATTTCAGCATTTGACACAAATCAGGACGTGCTACTTAAAGAAAAAAAACAGAGACAGGTTTAAAGAGGAGCCATTTTCCAAGCTGTTAAAAAGTCAGTTTTATTGTTCATCATTATCATCTAGCAGCAACATTAACTTTCCACTGTGATTTAATCTGCTCTTGAGACCTACTCATTTATTGTTGCATGATTATTTTAAACTGTATTGTCAGAAACAGTGCTATGGGAATATTTCACACAAAACATGAAATACCATCACTAATGAGGCTCTTTGACTCTTGCATGGATACATATTTCTCTGCCATTAGCGGGGTTTAACTTGGCTCGACCAGTTCTTACCAGCAGCACTCGATGCAGTTGGCCAGTTCTGAACCAGAACACCCTGGGCTCCTTGCAAGACTGATGACTCTTCCATGTGCACTGAACTGAAAACAAAAAACCAAAAAAAAAATGAATTGTGTTAAATACCTTAGGTGTTTTTGCATCAAAATAAATCTTACACCAGCTGGCTTCTAAACATTCATAGATATATGCATTACCCATTTCAGTGTTATTCGTGATTATTGTGACAAAGTCACAAGACCAAAACCCCAAATCAATGTTTTGATTAAATATTGTTAGAAATGCACATGTTGTTTCTCTTTTTTTTTTTAGGTTAGCACAATACAAAACGATTATGAAAATTGGAGTTCAGAAGGACCTTTCTGCGCATTCGCACCTAAAGATAGCATTATGCAGTGTTAAAAGCAGTGATAGAAAAGCTGCTACAAGCTTACAAATCCTGTTGTCATGAGAAAAAAATTATAAGTAGATTCACTGTCTTTTAAAATGTCTCTTTACTTCAAGAAAAAAACAAAGCCTCTGCTAAAGCTTTAGTTCAATGGAGTTCTCTAAATGTAAATACAACAAGGATGTAGTATTATTTTGACAGACTCAAGACTGAAGATGCTTGGGTTTCCAGCACTTCAGTGAATAAAATGCACTTCTTTAAATTGAAACATATCACCTAAATAAAACACATTAAAAACTCTTAAATGTTCTAAGCATATCTATCAATTGTTTTGTCAAAATAACCCAATGTACTTCAGACAAAACCTTAGGATGTATCATTTAACTGGCATTACTCATCTTTGAGGAAAAATATGTTTTTGTTTTACTTGACAGGCAATAAAAACTGCCAACAGGACGGTCAGTTTAGTTTTAGTTTGCAAAATGTTGAATTTGTTTTATTAGCTTTGATTTTTTTTAAGTTTGTTTCAAGAGAAACATTTCTACATTTAGGATGTATTGACTAAAACAAGTAATTTTGAATCAGTAAATTGGAAACAAGTTTTTGTTCTGTATAAAATAAGGTAAGTTAATTTTGACAAAAAATAAAAATAAAATATACTGAGTAAAATGTAGTTTTTGTTGTAAGTGCTAAAATTAGTAGCATGCCAATTCATGCCTGCAGCTAATTTATTGCTACTCAGTCTTAAACTCTTAAAATCTACTTAATGAGGAATATGTGAGCCAAATAGTAGCCCCTGAGTCATTAATACCTTTTTTTTCTCATTAACCTGAATCACTATCAAACACATGACCTTGAATCAAATCATTAAAATAAAATCATTTTTGAGATAAAGTCCCAAGTTTATTGCTTATTTTTGTTAGGGACAGACCATTTTCAAGGTGCTCTCTTCTTAAGGGAGGAAAAGCAGTTTGATGATGGAGGCCATTTTAAGTGCTGCTGAGCACCAGCATTATCACTGCACACAGATAAATTATTAATGGAAATGCATAGCAGATGATACATTTTTCAACTAATGAAAGTCCTCTCTTCTCCATATTTGTACCAACTTCACTGCACTTTCCTTTCTTATCTTATAAAGATTAATACCTTCCATGTTATACTTATGTTATAGGTTTTTACCAAAAAGATTTGAAAAAATGTATAAAAAAAAGACAACATGATTAAACAATAATTACAGGAAATGTTGAAAAGTTTAAAACGCAAAAAACAAATGAAAAAAATCAGTTTAGAAGGCCTTTTGAAATCTCCAAAACAAGCCCTGATAATGTTAATATCTAAAAAGATGACTTGCTTGCTGATGTTAAATATCGAGTGATAATATACCTGAAGCACATATGTAAAACTAAGCGAAGATGAATATTTAAGATGATAGACTGGTTTATTAAAGGACATTTATCCTGTAAACTGCTATACATATAACTCTGTAATGTAATAGTGGATGATACCCTGAAATTTCAGGGTATCATTCACTTGAATGTTTAAAATGTAAATACCATTTTACCAATTTTTTTTGGTACAAATAATGAGGTAATTTAAAACAAACACTTAAACATAAATGTTTCTTTCATATTGTTTTTTTTTCCACTGAAATTAATGCACTGTAGAAGATAAACAACAACTATTGCTATAGTTTTAAAGATAACTGTCTTGTTGCATCCCTTTAACGTCAAGACAACATTAGCCAATTTCAAGCTAATAAATTTGTGTATCCCTATTTATTTTGTGCCATGTTGTTTTCATGAACTTGTGGCTATGTCAAACAATTCTGGGAACACTGCCAGTGTGTGGAAGCAGAAAGCAGGATCTGTGGAACATCAGTTTAGACAGTGTTCTGGCAAAAGTAAATTGATTTTTAGAATGCTTTTCCAAGTTTCACTAACCAAAGATGATTAACAGGAAGATGCTGCAACATGATTTAGCTTTATGCTAAAAAATCAGTTTGAATCTAAACATCTCTTAGTGTTTATATTCTTGAAAAGACCACAGTAAAGTAGAAGAATAAAATATGTTTTTACTAGTTCAATAAACATGAGACTTGCCCATAAGCACAAATGTATTTTATTTATTTATTTATTTATTTATTAATTTTTTACTTGTCCTGTCCAACAGCTGAGCAAACAGATATGAGCTGAGAGCCTCTTGTATTAGACAGATTTTACTCTTACAATCAGGGGTTATAAATCATAGTGAACACAAAATGTATGTTGGTATGTATGATGTGTATGATGGTAATTTAAACCAAACTTTATTAATATTGATTTTTTTTTTTTTTGTCTTTTTTGTTGGATCGGATGGAAAAGGAAAGGGGGAAAAGGAGAGAGTTGGGGGGTGGAGGGGGGGAAAGAGAGATGGTGGATTATAGAAGTTAGAGAAGGACTACTGTGAAGGGAAGGTAGAGTTGTTAATCTACAGGCAACAAAATGCTGGAGCTTATACCCATTGCAATAGTGAGTGTTGGTCTAAAATGGGCAGGGCCTGTCCACACACTCAGCTGTTACATACCTGCCGGCTCCAAGAGTGTTCACAAACTTGTCCACATCCAGTTCACACGCACACTTGTGCATACCAACCAACACATGTAAAGCATTACATTCTGTCACGCTCACTATTCGAAGGTGTAAAGGTGAGCTGACGCCTGTGCTCAGGTGAATGTTATGTTAAGCTGAAGTGGATGATGGAATGCACAAAAAAGGAGGGAGAACCCCCAGCCATCCCCACACCAAGACACCCGCCGAGGCGGCAGCGCCAACCAGGGCCCGCCCCTGCACCCATACTGTGGGGTCAATGGAGGAGATCCACCCGCCAGGCAGCCCAGCCAAGCACCCAGACCAGGGGCCGCAGGACAGCCACACGGGCCCCCAACACCCGAGCGCAGTGAGGTACGGAAGCGTAGAGCGCAAGGCCCAGCCCAGTCAGGAGCGCAGCCCTCCCACCGCGCCAGGTGGCCCAGCGCGGGGCCCCACCCCCGAGAGCCCCACCATCCCAGACAAGCCGCCCACCACCACCCAGGAGTTCTGGGCATCCCCCCACCCCAGCCCCGGGTACGAGCCCGGGCCCCCCACGGGAGACCCGCTCCAAAGCTCCAGGCAGCTGCAGAGATCCAGAAGAGAGCACGATGGGGGTCAGCTACCCCCATCTAGAAAAGGGATGACCAAGAGAAGTGGGGGTCCCCGAAGGTGTACATTGCCTGACCAGGCTCTCCTAATGTTGTGACCCAGAAGAGGCTCGGCACCCGAGGGTAAGGGCCAGAACCCGCACCACAAGGACACAGACACCCTCCAGGCTCAGATGGAATATGATCCCCCGCTCATGGACTTGCCAGAGGACAAAGGGATCCCTCTCCCTGTGTCGGGAGGGGGCCGCCGGGCCCAGGAGGCCGACCCCCAGGAGACAAGGCCACCGCTGCTGAAGGCCCTGTTCCCTCCACCAGGGATGGGGTAGGGGACAGAAGATCAGTAGTCCCACCTTCCTTGTGTAATGTATTTGTGTGTGTGTTGAGGTGTGTTTCTTGTGGTTGATGGGTGTGTGTAATAAAGGGTGCAGTTAAAATTGGCGAGCAGGGCACTGAGGACATCTCCTGATTGCTTACAGGGATGTCCAATCGCCCTCTCACCAAGGAGCCCTAAATGTCTACGGTGCAGTTAAAATTGGAGGGTAGAGCACTGAGAGGACATCTCCTGCTTGCTGGCAGTGATGTCCTAGCACCCCCCACCAAGGATCCTACGTCTCTAAGGTGCATTTAAAACCAAGAGAAGGGGGCGAAACTGTGCGGAGACCATGGGAGGGGTGGACCACTGCCAAGTGGCTCGGCCCCTCGAGGTATTCCGCAAGCACGCCCCCCCTTCCAACCTAATAAGTGGTCGTATGAGGAAGGAGGGAAGGTCGGGGACAGTTACCAAACTGACCCCCCGATGATGAAACAACCGTCCCCCCGCCCCCCCAGCATTGGGCCCAAGTCTCCCCAGGGCAGAGGCCCCACCGCCCGAAAGCCAACCCCCCAGGCCCCACACCCCCCACCCCACACAAAGAGAGAGGAGCCCAGAGGGGGCTTGCCCCACCCAGGTGCCGGACCAGACCCCCTGACCAACAGCGCCCCCCTGCCCCCACCAGGCACCAGGTAGGCCCCGACCCCGGCAGACAGTCAAGGTGCGGCGACACCCAGGAATCCCGCCCCCTAAGTTATGGAGTTAGCTATGGGAGACCAGAGAGCCCGAATTCCTTTTAAGTTATTTGAGCTCTTAGTTGACATTTTTTCCAAGCTGATATGATCCAATAGCAGATTCATGTAATGACTTACACTAATATTTTTCTTGTTTTTCCAGTTTAATAAAATTGTCTTTTTTGCTATACAAAGAGTTATGAAGATTATAGATGCTAAACTTCCCTCTGTGTCGATGGCACTCATGTCACCCAGCATAAGCACAAATTTAGGGTTTACTGGGCCTGCTGGCTTTATAATAGCGCCACATTTCTGAAACAACTGAATGAATAATAAATACATACTTTGGTAGCAGTATTGTGCTGAACTTTAAATACTGCTCATATTTTATAAACAAAAGAAATATGATTTCAAGAATATTTTGTGAAACTTGGTTTAGGGAAAAATATATATATACATTTCTATTTTTTATATATAACATATAAGTAAATATCTTCTATCCCATTTAAAAACATAAATCTGATTGACAAAAATATCAACTTTGTCAACTTTGACTTAAATAATTATAGCAAATGAAAATGTTGTTTTAAAAAAAGCTTTAGGATGAAGAAATACATTGTAGGCTGTTGCAACATCTTCTGTTGTAGAAATTGTGAGTCAAGCAGTTCGGCAAGACAATAAATGCCCTCTTGAGTAGGTGGTAGTGGGGTTAATAAGGCAAAGTCTACTTTTTTTTTTTTTTTTTATTAAAACTGTGTCGCTGTACTTTTAAAGGAATACATTGCCCATTGTCTTAGGATTGGTGACATCTGTTGTATGGTTATCCTGCAATTTATTTGTCCTTGACATGGCACTTTATCACCAGAGGACCTACCCTTCATATATTACTAACCTCCTCTCTGCTTACTCTTCCTCTCTGTCTGTTCTCCATCTGTCTGTGGCAGCACAGAAAACCATTTCCAGATTGATTCTCTATGTTACCATGCAAAGAACTGTCAGTTAAAGACATCTTTATTTTTTTTTTGTTGATCAAATGGATAGTGTTTTTAGCCTTAAAACAAATCTGTATTTAAAAGTGAGCACGATCTAAACTGAAAATCTTTTTTTTATATATTTAAGATGTGATCAGCAGTAAGCTTTGTCCGTTCCCCCTGACAGATGCTGTCAAATTGAGACAACAAGGGGTGATGGTAAATTTATAGAACCACACTTTCAAATGGGTAAAAATAGTCTTCCTGACCTTTCTATCAAAAGGAAACTTCGTTAAAAAACTTTTTTTTTTAAACTGAGTTATTTAAAATAAACTTTTCCTAAGAGAAGGGAAAGTTTTTTTTTTGTAATTTCACACTAACACTACACCATAGAAAACAAAAGCTTATGTCTCATGATTTCTAACAGTGAATCAAAAAGAAAGATTTTATGGAAGCACACATATTTATGAATGATTAAAAAAAAAAAAACTATTATGAGACATGGATGCAGAGATAATGAACTGTGAGGCTCACCTCTGCATCACTCCTCCTGCTCTCAGGGAGGCTGAATATCTCCAGTCTGAACTGGGCACCTTGGGCTGCAAGAGAAAATGAGAGGAGTTCAGTCCATAGTACATATGCAAACCATTACCATCGTATCAATCATTTAAAGATGAGACCTGAAATATTTCCACCACATATGTACAAAAAAAAAAAAAAAAAACTCATCAATAAAGAGTAAATCACAATTAGAACAGCTTGCTGGTGTCACTGGATAGAGGAGGGAGAAATGAGATCTTTGTGGATGCTCTTATCTCCTCCACTCACTAGACCCTGTTCCTTTGCCTCTGCAAATGTTGAGAAATAGCTTTAAAAGATTTAATTCCAGCCTACCAACAAAGCCCATGTAGTAATAAAATACCATAAGTGACACATCAAGTGAGCTCTTCTCAAACTAGGAAGGTTGCAGCAGCACAGCTAATGACAAAAAGATAACTGCTAATTTCTCAAAAAGATGAATCAATGTCTGAACAAACCAAAGACTAAAGTTTGTGAAATTGTGTTTGTCCCTTTAAATTGTTCTGTCACAATAAAACAAATTTGCAAAAAAATAAAATCTGTCACATCAGAAATATTTCATAATGCTTGTTTTTTGTTAAATACTCTTAACAATTACTCCTACTTTCTCTTGATGCTGAGCTTACAGGTCATTCTGTGGGTTGTTTATCTGTTGCTACTGCTTAACAAAGCTGTGGAAATTGAACTTTCAATTTTTATGAGAGCCAGTTGTCTACTCTTAGAGTAAATGGGTCTGTTATTGTGTCTTGTAATATCTCCTATTCTCTTCAGGATAATCAAAGCTTTAACCATCTCGAGCAAAATGGCCTCCCTGAGTCAACTGCACTGTACTAAATAAAGACAATGCATTTCACTCTCCTCACTTTGTGAATTTAGTCTTGTGAAGGTCACAAGAAAACTGATAGGGGAGAGAAAACAAATGTCCCATGAATGTTTGTCCTTGTCAACACTCAGACAGTTCTTTGAATAAAGACAACCAATCCCTTCATGATAAAAACCGCTGTTCATAGAGACATACTAACATGAAAAAAATTCAGATATACTAATAAAATAAAAGCTTAGGTATCTTCACGCATCAGTGTTCTAAAATATATTGCAAACAAACAAACAAAATAAATGTATTAAAAATACATAAAAAGGAGAAAACAGAAATGACTGAGACTATAGACTAAGGAATGCATACGATGAACAACAAACTGGGGTAATCACCATATTATCATGATGAAGTGGCATTTTTTTTTAAACTAAACAGAACAAAGTTGCTCATTTCTTGAAAAACAGCACTCTTTGATTTGCAATATCATTGGAGGTCTATTGGAACATTATAGATCTTCACTTGCAATTGTGGCTGCATTGGGGGGGGGGTTGAATATCTACGGAATAACAAAGTACTGCAGCGTCTGTCCAGATGCTGGGTGAAATCTAATTACATGTCAACATTGACTCAACAGAATTCAGGTGCTGAATTTCTTTTCAAAAGGGGAAAGAAGTGACATTGTGACAAAAAAATTGATTGTTTTTTCAAACAAAGACAAAATCTGAAACATATTAAAAGACCATGACATATATGAGTAAGAAACATCATGTTAATAAATGTTACTGAACACAATATTTGATTTGTTTCTGCTGCTTTGCAGAATGGTTGTTTATGAGCCAAGTAAAGTCACATAAACTGGACTACAAATTAAATATGAACATATGTAACATGCACACACAGTTTAATTCACACCAAAGGGAAAACTGCTTTATAAGACTTGAATATGAGAGAGAAGTAACAATTTAGGGGGAAAAAAAAAAAAAAAAACTCTTGATAGAAAAACATGGGTTAAAATGAAAAGAAAAAAAAAAAAAACTTGTGTTCACATTTTTTGCTTCTCTTTATGGTGTCCTGCATACAAAACAACCCAGAACAAAACATGAATCCATCTTTTTCTAGCCTTTTCTTCTATTCTTACCTCTTCCTGAGTTAACACTCCCTGCATGGATACAGAGCTTACACCTCCACCATCAACACTGTGTCCAATAACCTTTTATCCCCCACCTCATCTGCTTGCAGCCAGCCAATCCATGCACAGTACCAAGAAATGCACCGCTGCCATTTAATTATACAGCAAGCAGGAACATGACTAGCATTTAATGGTCAAACGATAGGAGCAAAATACCCTTTTTATTTTCTTTCTTTTCTTATTACTAATCACTTACACATATCTTTGATTAACAGAAAAGCCCGTCGTGGCTGAGGGAAAAAAATGAAAGAATGAGTGTTGCATGTTTTGTTCAATGAATGTGTTTATTTAAATGAAAATCTGTAATTAACTTTATAAACTCTGTGTTAATCTTCAGTAGTAAAGTAGTAAACTATAAAGAAGAGTTATTGTGAAAATAACATTGAAGCACACATGTTATCTAAGCTTTCTTGATCAAATCATTGAGTCTGACTCATTGTGCAGATATACAGAAATACATGGCCAGAACAATATATTTTCATGCAACTAAACTGATTACTGGTGGCAAAGGTAAACTATCTTCCTCACTCAAAAGATGATCATCTATTGCCCTCTGAACTTACTGAAGTGGAAAATTGTGGCCACTTGCAACAAATACATTGCAAACTGAATGGGGACATAAAAAAGATCAATTTGACTTTCAGGACGATTTTCAAAAAGTCTGAAAATATGTTCAGATGAACCTTTTGTTCAGACAGTAAATTTAAAATGTAAAAATGAAAAACATTGCTATGGTCCTTTTGTGCTTCATAACAATTGTGTAAAATAATTTAAAATACCATGAAGACTAGATCTGAAACACACCTGGATGATAGTTGCATCTGGCATACTCAGGCGGCGTACAATTATCTGGCTTTGTCCACTGTGGCTTGTGACATAGCCTGAGCCCCAAGTGCCACTGTGTGGCCGCCCTGTGTTGTAGAACATAAAAGTGTCGCTTCCTGACGTAGCAGTCAAGCATGTCTTGTAGCAGTATGTTTGGGTCAAAGACCCACTTCTGCGCACTTCAATATAATGTGGTTCCACTTTAAGGTCTCGGCGAAGGGCCACATTGCTGTTTTGCTGCCCTCCACCTCCACTTCCTCCCCCACCTGCTGCAGCTCGTCCGCCTCCTGGTGTGTTGCCTCCTTCAGGCACACACTTTTTGGATACACAACATGGAGAGCAGGAGCCAGGCTGGGTACAGTACTCATGACAACGTACAATGGCCAGAACAAAGATAGTGACCAGGAATACAAAGGTTGTGGCACACAGGGCAATGATGAGGTAGATAGTGACGTTGGAGAACATCAAGGGGCTGTCAGGTCGGATGATAGGTTTAGGATCAAGGGTTAACTTTGGAGGCAGCTCCATCACATTTACATGAATGGTGGTGGTAGAGGAAAGTCTTGGTGAGCCATGGTCGTGCACTATGACAGTCAGAGAGAAGGTTGTGGCATTATCTTCGTTGACTCGCCTTGTGGTTCGAATTTCACCTGTGTACTCATGCACCTTAAACAAGTCAAGGTCTGTGCTGGTTTGTTCCAAAGCAAAAAACAGCCACGCATTTTGCCCCGCATCCCCATCCCATGCCATAACTTTGCTAACCAGGGCTCCTGCCTCTGTATTTTTCATGATTGTCTCTGTTGTGCGGCTGCCATTAGCAGGTGGGTAGACAATCCGGGGCACGTGGTCGTTGTGATCCATAATGTAAACATATACTGTGAGGACACGGCTGAGAGGAGGCACACCATTGTCTTGGGCTTTTATCTGAAAGTGAAATTCTTGAAGTTTCTCGAAGTCAAAGGATCGCAGAGCATAAGCTTCACCTGTGTTGGGTTTAATGCTGACGTAGCTGGCCACAGGGATGCCATGGTTGTTGTCATTGAGGACAGTATAAGTGATACGGGCATTTTCTCCTGCATCCGCGTCTGTTGCCTTGACAATGCACAGAGATGCACCTGGTGCATTGTTCTCAGTGATATAAACAGTATATGAGGTTTGCTCAAAACGGGGTGGGTTATCATTAACATCAGCGACTTCTACTTTAAAGGCCATTTGGGATGATAAGGCTGGGATGCCTGCATCTACAGCAATGACTGTGACATTGTACGATGATATTGTTTCACGGTCCAGAAAAGCTGCTGTGACAATGGTATAGTGATTTCGAAAGGATTTGATCCTAAAAGGCAAATGGGGCATGATATCCAGAGTCACCTGTTTGTTTTGCCCAGAGTCACGATCATTCACACTGATCAATGCCACTAATGTGTCAGCCCGGGCATCTTCACGGACAGGACTGGACAGGGAAGTCAATGCAATCTCAGGAATGTTGTCATTAACGTCCAAAACTTCTACAACTACTTTGCAGTGTGCTGCTATGGGAGCTGGACCCTTGTCCATCGCTTGTATGTACATTTCATAAGAATTTGTCTCTTCGTAGTCTATGCTATTCTTCACCCGAATTTCACCTGTATTTGTGTCCATGGAAAATATTTGTCTTACTCTTTCAGGTGTGTAACTACTGAAAGAATAAAAAACATCTCCATTTGAGCCCTCATCTGGGTCAGAAGCATTTAACTTAATCACAAGTGCTCCCTTTGGGGAGTTTTCATACAATTTTACTTTATACACAGAGCTGTCAAATGCAGGCGCATTGTCATTGGCATCAAGGATACGGACGTTAATTCTGGCTGTCCCAGTCCGCTGTGGAGTCCCTCCATCCACTGCTGTCAAAATAAGCTGGTAAGAGGGTGTCTGTTCCCGATCAAAAGGTTTTTTGAGAATGAGCTCTATGTGTTTATTATTTGATAGGGGTTTAATGGAGTCCAGTGTGAGATGGTCGTTTGGGCTGAGGCGGTACTGTTTAATGGAGTTGTGGTCATCATCGGCGTCCTGAGCTTTTTCAATTTGAAAGCGCGACCCTGTGAGCGCGGACTCCAACACTTCCAGCTGATATTCATCTCGTGGGAACTGTGGCGCGTTGTCGTTCACGTCCAGAATCTCGACCGCCACGTTGTGCACCTCGTGGGGATTCTCTAAGACCACTTCCAGGTTACGTGAACAGGTGCCGCTGAATTCACACACTGTCTCTCGGTCAATGCGGTCACTCGTCACCAGCTTTCCAGTTTTGTGGTTTATGGTGAAATATCTCCGTCCACTGTCCGATCTGATGGTGATGCGTCGGCTGGGAAGTTTTCTCAGATCCAGACCTAAATCCCCGACTACATCACCGACCAGTGCCCCGTTCTCCAGCTCCTCTGAAATGGAGTATCGAATTTGTGCATTGCTAAGGCCACTGAGCACGAACATAAACAAATAAAACGAGGGAGGCACGTTCTCCTTTACGCCGCAACAGCATCGCGCTGTCACAGCCATCTCAGGCAGAATTTGCAGACGGGTTGGTGAAATCTTTCCGCCTTTTCAGCTTGCTACGGATTCCCACCCGCCTCATTAAAAACAAGCCACAAGTCCGCGCATGGCTCCGATTATGTTCGGCGTAAGCGCCGCATCCCGCCAGGTGCGCCAGAAAAGGAAACGTTTCCCCGTGATTCCGTGTTTGTCTTTGTTAGGTAGAGGCTTTTAAACAAATCTGTCCAGCAAAGCTGTCTCCTTCACAGTGATGCTTCTCTTCGTCGCTCTCCTTCTCTCTGCCTGAGATACGGTGATGCTGCATATGGGTAAAGGGGAGGGAGAGCCACTCGCTCAAACGAATTTGGCTGCATTTCAGCACCTCCGATCGCGCGCCATCAAACAAAATTATACCCCAAAACAGCAGAACCTCTTTACTTTCACCCAAAAAGCCCATACATGTACACGCACGTAGAGCATGAAGCACTAAGCAGTGCGCGTGCATCAGTTTCGAAGAAGCAAAACTACCATTTTCCTTTTTCTCTCTCCTTTTTTCCCCTCGCGCTGCCACCGCCCTTTTATTGTGCTGTGAAAAACTGATTTATGAGCAGACCTGCGACTAGACTGCCTCACTGATGCCAGCCAGCAATGACTCGGGGAAGGTTTAAGCTATAAGAAAAAAAAACAAAAAACAAAAACAAAATGCATGCAGCAGACATTTTTTTAAAGCTACAAGGAATATGTCTATTATAGACGATGCGGAGTCTTTTTGCAACGACAAAAGGACATGCTTTCCCTCGAATAAGTCATTTTAATGTTCTAGAGATAACGTTTGTCATACAGAGGAAACATTTTATGATCACCTTTTCTTTTAAATGCACCATGAAAAGATGAAATATGCTTATTTCCTCTTTGATTCTCCAGACCTTTTTCTTTTCTATTATTAATTACTTTACTTTTTTTTATATATATATATAAACGAACCCCAATGACCCTTCTGCACGTCTCTTCTCTACCCTGCTGTTCACTAGTCGGGACAGTAACCAGGTCACAGACACATGCTCCAGATGTGACCTCATTCGACATCTGGCAAACCACCAAGTTGACCTTATCCAACGTTAGTAGACAGATTGCATACATCTAATAGAATAATAATTGTGAAGCCACAGCAGTGTCTACAAACACTGCTTGGATCTGTGAAATTTCCTGTCTCAATTATAAGCCTGCAGGGTCACAATCAGCCTAATCTGTTGATGTTTCAGTTTAATCTCATGAGACAACCACAATAATTCAATCGAAATTCATATTTTGCTAATTGCTATAATTGATTCATGCACATGAAGGCAATTAAAATAAAATCAGATATTTTGATTGACATGTGATTGCGAAAGTTCAGGGTTCTCATGAACATCAATCAGTCTATGACTACTTTATTCAAGTCATCTGGATGCGATCATGGTCTAATAGTTGTTGGATCATCAATACCAATTTAATCTAAGCAATGAAGATCTACATAAGGAATGGACTGATGTAATCTTTTAACAAACTTAAAGCAAAATTAAGATGATACAGAATTGATCAGGTCAAAATGAGCATCTACTGCCCATAAAAGCTTTTCCTTTTTTGTTTTACTTTTTGGTGCTCTGCCACCTGAGCCTACGTCCAATCTGCCCATGGTGATGACAGCTCCTTGCATGCCGAAATGGGAAGAAGGCTGTGACTCACTCGAATGTTGGAGACAGGCTGATAAAGAGTCACTCTTCACACTCGAAAGATCCGAAGTCTAAGTGGGAAATTGTAAAGTTGAAAAAGCCATCTGTTTCATTCTCAAATAAAAAAAAAAAAAGACACATCATTATTAAAATAAAAAATAACATACATAAATCTCAACAGCTTATCACAAAATATCACTGTGTGCAAGTCTGAAAAATGCACTAATTAAAAATTTTGATTGTCGCCCTGAAAGAATGCTGAGAAAATATTTCTAAATGTATTGTGAATTACGCACCTTAAGATCCTTTTTCAGCTAAGCACTGGGTTTTTTTTTTTTGGTTTTTTTTTTAAAGAGTGAACTTTCTAAAATGGATCAACACCTGCAATCTACGTTAGCTGTGACATTTAGTGGATTCTCCCACTGAGGCTTTTGAACCTCTGTGTTTGGCAGCAATACAAAAGAGAAGACAGACAACAGCTATCTGGTCAGCGGCAAACACAGAGCCGGATAACACCTGACCTTGCATGTGTGTGTGTGTGTCGCTCATTTCCATCCTGCCTCATGTACATGATGATGATCTTTCTTACAACTCTTTAGAGCCTCTATTTGCTTCAATTGCAGCCATCTGGTTTAACAATTCATGCATGCCTCTGAACTGTAGAGTATTACACTTATGTCCTCAAGGGTGGTGCTAATAAACTTATCAGGATTCCAATTGGAGACAGATGCCTGTCTCACTTCAAGAAATTTTTATTTCAAAGAGCCAATTAGTAAAAATATAAATATATTCTATACAGGGGGTTTTCAGGTGAATAGGCACAAACAATTAGCTTAGTGAGATGCAGGCCTAATGAACTCTTCAACCTGTCTAGAATCCTTTATTCAAAGCCTTAATGTCAATTATTTTAATATCCCCTAGACACTGTCTTGCTGCATTTCTGTCAACCACCTGCTTCTCCTGCTGAGAGGCACACTGAGGTCTTAAGTAAAGACAAAAGAAAACACCATCTGCAGACATAGGAGATGGATGAAAAAAGGATAACAAATGTAGAACAGAAATATATGAAAGAGAATAAATCATATGAATAATTTTAAAAAATGCTCTTTGTTGGATAAAAACATTAGTATCCTATACCTACCTATTTACTATGCAATGTCGCCATGATATTTATGACACTGTATGCACTCTAAAGCAATTTTTTCTTTCTTTCCTTGCAAGATATTTTTCCATGGAATCCCCCATTTT
>BSAI01000162.1:9047758-9063312 GCA_036245035.1 Adrianichthys oophorus
GAACGTTTTTAATTTCTCATAATCAAAAGACTTCAGAGAAAGTATTTCCCCCGTGTCTGAGTTGATATTTACTTGCAAAGGAAATTTATTATGACTTTGTATTAAAGAGTATTTGACTCGCCCATTTTCCTCAGTGTCAGTGTCATATGCAGTCACGGTTTTAACAACTGCCCCTACTGCGGTGTTTTCTTTGACATATATATTTCTTACTGAATCTGGGAAAAGTGGTGCGTTATCATTCACATCAGAAACTCGAATAGGTATGACACTTGTGCTGGAAAGAGGCAGACTGCCTTTGTCTTTTACGACAATAGTGATATTATAAAAGGACACGGTCTCCCTGTCCAGTAGTCCATTAACTGACAATGAGTAATAGCTTTTGTAGTTTGTTTCGAGTTTGAACGGGACTTCGCCTTTAGCGTGGACCTCAACGTCACCGTTTTCTCCTCCATCTTCATCAAGAACTGACACGAGCGCAACTACGGTGCCCACAGCAGCATCCTCTCTTACTGTGGCATGCAGTGACGTCACCGTGACTTTAGGAGCATTGTCATTTACGTCCACGACTTCCACCAGCACCTTGCAGTGGGCAGACATTGGAGGCTGGCCTTTGTCGCTGGCTTCCACGCGGATCTCAAAAGCTTTTCTCTCCTCAAAGTCTACATTACCTTTGATTTTAATGACACCCGTTTCAACTTCGATTTCAAACACATCCAGTATGTGATCCTGATCCCTGCTTCTTAGTGCATACATTATGTCGCTGTTTGATCCCTCATCTGCGTCGGTTGCATTCACAACAATGACAGTTGTGCCCAGCGGCGTGTTTTCGTAAACTTTTGTTTTATACAGGGATTCACCGAAAATAGGAATATTATCATTAATATCTAAAACGTTAATAATAAGCTGTGAGGTCCCGGTTTTAGCAAGAGTTCCCCCGTCCACTGCCGTCAGTGTCAGGGTTATGAACGGCTCCTTCTCTCTGTCCAACGCTCTCTGCAGCATTAACTCTGCAGACACAGTGCCGCTTGCTTTGTGCACCGCCAAAGAAAAATGATGGTTCTGGCTTAATTTGTAAGTACTGATGCCGTTCTTCCCCACATCAGCATCAGCTGCTTCAGACAATGCAAACTTCACTCCAGGTAAAGTATTTTCTGCTATATATAAATGTTGTTGTTTGGATGAAAATAAAGGTGCATTATCATTTACATCTTTAATTTCCACTTCAATCCGGTAAAGCATCAATGGGTTATTCATTATAGCTTCCAGACTAAGCTGGCATTTGAGCTGTTCTGAGCACAGCGCCTCTCTGTCTATTCTCTCAGTGACAAAGATAATTCCAGTTTTAAGATTTACCTCAAGTAATTTTTCCTTTGATCCAGCAACAATGTAAAACATGCGGGATTCCAAATCCTGTGGATTGAGGTTTAGATCCTTTGCTATATTTCCTACAGGAGTTCCTGGGTCTGCTTCCTCGGAGATTGAATAAGAGAGCTGCCCAGCCACCATTTGGCAGCAACATTCCAGCAGAAAAATCCATAAATACATCCTAGGAGTGTTCCTTTCAAAAGCAAAATTCCTTTCCTTTCTAGAGTCAGACACCAAATGATCCACCAAATAACAATGATAAAAAAATATGTATACAGTAAAACGTTTAAGCTTGATAGATTCTGTCAGGGTGTTTTTTTTTTTTTTTAACCGTCGTCTGTGTCTTTATAACAAAGAATGAGGACGTACTCCTGAAAACAGGAGGAGCATCTTTTTATGAAGGAGCTGGGCTGCTTATGATGGATCAACAGCGGCACCATGTGGAGAAAAGAGGAAAGTGCATCTATAATAATGAAATACATTAATGTAATATGACAAACACACAATAAATATAACATAAACATCTATTTTCTCTCCATTATGTCCAGTTACTCTTTATTCAGTTTAATTTCCTCTTGGATTTTGCTCCATTTTTTTTTCTTCCACCATTCACAGAAACAAGGGAAACCCCTGAGTGGTTCAGTTTGGAGCATTTCATTCTATGTCCCATTAGAAACATCAGTCACATGATTACACACATTCCCTTTAATATGATCCCAGAACTAAACTCCAGCCTCATGGAAAAAAAAAAAAAAAAATCTGACAATGTAACAGTTCTATCCATCTGTTAGCTGTCAAATGAAGAACAGAAATGCAGGCACGCACGTGTTTGCACACATAAACACACAACCTAGTCCACCAAACCTTGATGACCTACGGTGAAATCCATTTATTAATGGATTTATAAGTCACACTATACAGAAGCCACAGCAGCCCTTTGGGATTTAATTCTGGATTACCTTTCTAAAAAAGTAACTTGCCTTGAGTTTGCATGTTCACTATGAGCATTTGTTTTGTTTTGGTTCTTTTTGTCACTGTGACTTCTTCCCAGAGGAAAAAAAAAAACATTTTTCCTCTGCATTAGGTGCTAAATAAAAGATCAGTGTTGGCATTTGCAATAGTCTGTTTAGTTAAAAAATGTTCCAAGTCATTAAATTATTAAGAAATAGCTCATTGATAAAAGAGAAATCCATTCATACATCTTAATGCATTATAGCCCTTTGGAGGTCATGGCGCTGCCAAAGTCTAACCTGGCTACTGCCGGGCAAAGGCAGGGAAGAACCTGGACAAGTTTCCTGCCTGTCGAAATAACACACACTCATACATAATCACACTTAGGGACACTTAGGGACTCCACACAGAAAGGTCCCAGCTGGGATTTGAACCAGGGCCGTCTCGCTGTGAGGCAAAAGTGTGAACCACTCTACCACTGTGCTGTCCCAAATGAAAAAAATAAATGTGAAATATGGACATTTATATGAGTCATATACGAAAAAAAAAAAAAAAATAAAAAAATTTGAAGTCATTCTTTACCAAATTATCATGTGGATGTCATGAATAAACCTTAAACACATTAAACAAATTTACATTCCCTGAAGCCATGATAATTAAATTTGATGAATTATTATTTGTTAATTAATTGGTGTTTGCAAAGATAAACTATCTAAACATGAAAATGAAAAACTACATAATTAATCTAATGTTAACACAGCTTTCCTTTCATTTAGTTTAGTTTGCTGTTGTTGGAAAAAAAACTGTTAGTGAGGAGAAACTGCAGGAAGAGTGGATGTCAGGAGGAAAATGGCTGAGTGGAGAAAAGCAGAAAGCTGGCAGCATGCACAGCAGAGTGGTCGCTGCATTTTTAAAATGTGTTTCCCCATATTTAGTGCGCTGCATTCATCTGATCATGTTTTCATTTTTTAGTGGTGTGTTGGCACTGAAAATAGTGCGTATTTTCCAGCATGTTTTAGAAGGGCGTGTACGGTTCATGAGACTGTGAGCACATGGGGGAGGGGAGCTACGTGAACACCCTTCAAGGCTGATTCTCTCCTCTTTCTGTTTTTCTCCTTCCGCACTGCTTTCGTCTCCATAGCAACATCACTTGCAGTAGCAAAAAAAGGATGCACATGCGCAAATAAATAAACACCCACTGTCATGTCTGCAAATTATTTCATGTTTATTTCAAGTAATTAATCAAACCCTTGCAAAAACATTATCAGTGAAACATATTTGAAACTGCTTTAAATCTTAAATAACTCAATCTGATCAGATATTAGTAACATGCATCTAAATACACATCTATTCAGCAAAACAATCTGTTGTACTGGATAGGGGAATGTGGTGTCCTTTACTGCATTTGGGCTGATCACAGTGAGAATGTAGCACTGCAACATCCACTGTGACAGCAGTTCAGCTGTCAAACTCGCTTTTTTTCTGCTCCCACAGCCCCAAGAGAGTGCGACCTTTGCATTCTGCCAAGCCAGACCCTCTACACTCTGGTGAGCCTGTGCTATGAGGCTGTGCTGACGTGATCCTGATGACATTTCATTGTTTTTTGTGTGTGGATTAGTGCTAATCAAGATACAAGAGAGCCTTCTCTTTCTGTGCATTTTTACCTGAACTCATTGCTACCACTTTGTGTGCAGTTCATTTTCTTTTACTTTATTTCTCTGCTTTTCTCTGTTTCATAAAAGGTCTTATCTGAGGAGCACAAGTCTTGTAGCTCAAGGAGAGTTTAGTTTTAGTACGTATTTCATTAAATTGTCAATACAGATAGAAATTCATGAGATCTACAAATTGCAAAAGATTGAACGGACAAAAGTTTGAAAAAAGACACTAACATGCATCTTTTTCTTTACTGTCGAAGAAATAAGGAACAGGGAAAAAAACCCTTTCTATAAAATGAACAAGTGTACACTCAATCCGTATTTCTCTGGATGCAATTATGTATATGTAAGCTCAGAGAAAAAAAAAAAAAAAAAAAAAAAAAATCTGTTAGTAAGATAATTCATGACATGCAGGGAGTCAAAGAGCCAAAAGGAAGGCAGGGGAAATGAATAAGCTTTAGTGGTTAATCCAACTACTACTTAATCATTTATTGCCAAATCTGCACTGGTTTTTGGAATAAGTAGGACAGGGGCGGGTCTACGGAAACACGAGCCGGAATAAGATGAAAACCAGGACACAGCAATATGGAGCATGCTCAAACCCGCAGAAGCACACCCGTATCCTCAAGTTTCACACCCACACTGTGTGCAACATACTTTTGGGAAAATAACAGTACAATAACCTCAAATGATTAATAACTCTTCTTGGAAAAAAATAAGTAAAAAATAATCATTTGAATATTCTTTTATCCTTCACTTGCCTGATAAAAGAATTAATCCATCATGAATCATTACAGTATGGATCATTTTCAAGAGTGTCATGCATGATTTAAAATGTGTCCCAGCAGAGATGAGTTGCTTTAGGAACTGTCATCAGAAAGTGAGTTATCAGTAAACAACCAGAGCAAGCATGGCTGCAACTCTTTGTGGACAAACACAGCTGACTCATTGATTATGATTTACATGCTGAAAAAATAGAGGGAGGTGAGAAGAGACACAAAAGGCTGGTTCAGTTTATTTTCCAAACTGATGAAAGTGTTGTTTTTAAGATAGTTAGGAGGTTTGCAGTAGGAGTTGTACTTTATGTTGTACATAGAGATTATTATCTAAAGTGGTCAATGAGAGGATGATCCACACTGACCTTTAGTAAGAGCAATTGTGACAAAAAAATTGACTGGACAGCTGGTGCTAGTGAGACTGTAATGCACACTCTGATTGGCTAAATATCACGCCTAGTGACAAAGGCAGAGTCCATCTGATAGATCCGCTCTTTCACAGTGTGCACATATAATTGATTCACAATCCTCCTCTTGTAACCATGGTGATGCAGCCGCCTGTGTCAGTGCCTTTATCTCCATCTAACTAACACCACACTGTATTAACACATTAACCTTATTATTACCATTCACATTCATGAGAAGTCAAATGATTCACTTTACTTAACCAACATTTGTAACATTCTTTAATATTTAGTTTTTAGTTTATGACAATAAAATTATTTCTACATTCATACCGAATTCCTCTTTATTTATTTATGTATTTATTTATTGTATCTCAATCTCAGGATGAAACTTTTTTTTTTTTTTTACTGGGATTAAGATCAAATCTAGCTTCATAGTGAGACATGAATAACCCAGATTTGTCAAGCACACAGGCCTCTGGGGAGGAGGCTTTTCACTATGCGTGGTTTAAATCAAGAATTGAAAATAGGACAGGACGTGCTATATATGGATCAATATTGATTCTGTAGGTTCAATAATACTACTAATAAATACATTTCACAGACAAAGTGGCAGCAGGGTAAATAATTGAGTGTACTGACACACACAGAAGAAGTAATGAGTAGTTCATGTGTTTCTCCACAAGAGGGAGCCTTCCTGGTCTCTCTTTGTTCTGCAAAAGAGGTTTTTACATTTGAAGACAGGTATACGGATGTTCAAAACTGGTGAGAGGGTTTTTTACACCCAAAGAAATTGTATCAGTTAAGTAGCAACATGAGCTGTCGGAGTGTCTGCTGTACGGGTGCACTCTCTGCGGAAATGAAAACGGTATCTGTCTCTGATGGGAAAAGAGACAAAGTGTGCTGTATTTCTGCACACTCTTATCCAGCAGATACATGTTACAGTTGAAAGGAAAATATAAATAGAAGACTCTTTCAGCCGGAGCTGAAAATTCTGCAAGACACATTCAAAACAACTATTTTGTTCTGTCCCTAATGATTATTCGTCTGAGTATATTATTTTATCAGAGAAGTTTAAATGTTTTTGTTTTTTTTTTGTTTGTTTTGTTTTACCTGTTTCCTGTACAGCAGGAAGTGCTGAAATGGATTGCAGATAAAAGACTGTGCTGGGCATGACCCAATTCTATAAAAAAAAAACAATGAATAATAGAAGAGAGTGCCGGCCTGCAGACAATTCCGTGTCAGAAAAGGCTGAAATGTTCTTGGTTAGAATGTTTATATGCTGTGTAAAGATTGCCAGTTAAGAAATAATTAACTGTTACTAAATCATTTAAGCCTGTGATGCAGGTTTATAAGAATAGATCTGACATCTTCATCTCTCACTGGCTGAAGAAGTCAAATGGATGGGCTTCTCCAAGACTAAGAAGAAACGTTTGATTTTATGGATGAAATATGTTGGAGGGATTAAATAAAACAGATACTAATTAAAACACATCTACTTATTAGTCTATCATATGAAGCTGTTTGCTTTTTGCTAAAATAATTGTATATTTATTTAAACTCAATCAGATATGAGTCTATATTGAAGCTTTACCAGTATTTATACTGCTTGTTTTTTTTGTTTTTTTTCTACTTCTTTTTGTCCACCAATGTATATTTTATATCATTGCACATCTCTATATGCCTTTCTTAAAGCATGAGTGAACTTATGTATATGATTACTTAATTTAATTTACTTGCAAAATGTTTAAATAGTTCTGTTCAATTTGTCTCTGGAGGAAATAATTGTTGACAAAAATGACATTGTTGTAAAATTCCAAAAGCACAAACTTCTTAGACTGAAATTAAAGAATAAGTGACAGTTTAGCTCACACAACATGTTTCTTTCTGTGAATGTAAGACTGTATGGCATCTTAGGAAGACTTCAACTAATCGCATTACAGGAGCAACATTAGAATTAGATCATTCTCACACGGTGCAGGAGCCTTAATCCAAGTCAAATGAGCAGAGATTTCTCACACTGGAATTATTCCATACTCTAACACATAAAAAAACATTGGTACTCTATGGCCATTTCCTTTTTTATTAATCATCGAAGATTCAATATGGTTTTGGAAGAGGATTAGTGCTTCATGGTCATGTTTCCTCTGCTTGAAAACTAAATATGAATATGTTTTACACATTTAATATCCAAGTTTCATACTAAGCAAGTTTGGCACAAGTGTTCTATTTCAGCTTTCAGGTAAAGAAATAAATTTCAGTTTGTTTGTTTTTTTTTTGTTTGTTTTTTTTTTTTTGGCTTTTTTTTTAATGACAACAATATTTTTTTCTTCAACATGTGAAATTTACATTTTAATTTGTTAATCATTTGGATTTAGACATGCTGTTTTTAGATACAATGTATCAAAGGCCTTCAAGTGTGAAACAACTGTTCTTTATTTGACCTTGTTCCAAACAAATTGTTTAGCTTTAGAGTAATGCATCTCTGTACACACTCTCTGTAAAAATAAATAAAAGTTACACTGACAACGTGGGATCCAATGATAAAAATTACAGGATTGCATTGTAACAAAAATCTGTTCCGACGTTGTAGTTTTTTTTTTTTTTATTATCTCCCACTTTATCACTTTTTTTCTCACAACATAAAGCCTGCCTCCGCAAAACTGTTTTCCCTTTATCTACAACCATATTGTCTCATTATTCACAATGCTATGCATAAGTTCATAAGAACGCATGCATGCAATAGAATTCAGTAGCATTTGTTGGTAAATTAGTTTTATTGAAGGTGAAAGTAATCTGTTTGATGCATGATTCTAAATCTCACTGCTCATCTGTCCAAAGCTTGTGAATGTCACACAGAAACACATGATGGGATACAATGAAAATGATGCATCCAGACAAGGCCTGAAGGGCACATGCAGCCGTGCACAAAAATACACACATCGCTGCTGCATACACAGCATCTTGGAATGCTTCAATATGTCTAATGATAGGACATTTTGCAACTCCCAAGTCCATATCATTTTATTTCTCTG
The DNA here is from genome assembly GCA_036245035.1 of Adrianichthys oophorus. NCBI lineage: Eukaryota > Metazoa > Chordata > Actinopteri > Beloniformes > Adrianichthyidae > Adrianichthys > Adrianichthys oophorus. Next base: position 9,055,945 of record BSAI01000162.1, read on the forward strand.
ACAAGAATTGTATTTGATAAAACTGACAAACTTTTCTTTTCTGAAAGAAAAAAAAAAATGTTAACAAACTAATTGGGGGGGGGGGGGTGTTCTCTGACACTCTTCAAAATTAAAAACATTAACACAGCCCTTGTTTTTTTTTATTTGTAGAACTTCTATTGACCATGATTAAAGTAATATTGTGTAGTAAAAGTCAACAAAATATAAAATGCTACACTCATGCGTGGTGAATTTTCTGCATCTTTGAATCTAATTGAATCTTTGTTTAAGAATTTTAAGCTACATTTAAAATGCATTTTTGAAGACGTTTTGTTTTCAATCTGATGCTGCCATATTTTAGAGTATTTTGACTGTGCCTCTGAAGAACTTTGTTGTGTTCTTATTTCCAGTTTCTTAAAAATTGTGCAACTGCAGAAGGGAGACTTTCCCAGCTGATGGTCAACAATAGAGCTATGAAGGTAAGAGAGCATGGACATCTGTTTAAGCAAACACATGAGATAAAACCAAACCAAGCAAGCAACAGAGACCAGGGTGAGTTGACAAATATTCGAAAATGATATTTTAAAAAATGCTTGTTAGTGTCGACTATCTTTTCTCATAGTGCAGTTGCAAAAAGCGACAGGAGAGGGCATAAGGAGAAGTCAGCCAAAGGACGTCAGCATGTGTAGGAGGAAGGGAGGGAGAAAGAAAATCACAGAAAAATGGGGGGGGGGGTTATGTGGAGAAAAGAGCGAAAAAAAGGTTGAAAAAAAAGAAGAAATGACTGGGTGATTGTAAACATAAATTATTTTAAAAAAGGTAAGACAGTTTGTCGAAGAAGAAAACTGACTTGTTAAAAAAAACGGCCCGATAAAGAGAACAAAGAGGGGGAAAGATATGAGTCAAGCTGTTAGCTATAACGCATCTTCCACACCCATAAGTCCTTTGTTTTATTCGTACTCTGCATTTACAAAATCAGACTGCAGGAGGCAGAGAGGAGAGATTTACTCGTGATCACGCAGTACACAGCAAACACAACCACGCGCGTATGTAACAGGGTGTCACATAATCCTTCAATCTTATGTCAGAATCATAGCTCGAACAATTTATTGCAACAATTTGATTCAATCTTCGGGCAGATGGTTCACCCTAAAAATAAATAGATCAGCTCCACAAAATGAGAAGCTACATGTGGGACGAGATGACTCACTTACTGTTCAGAACAGCTCACTGCTTCAAAATCCAGAAAAAAAATGACCAGAAGGAGAAAAATGACATTCTGTCCTTATAAATATGAAGACATTATGCGCTTCACGGATCAATGTCACTCTATGTGATTACATATAACTCCTTTGTAACAATAACACACAGTGGATTATTATTATTATTAATTCAACAATTGGACAAAAAAAAAAAAAAAAAGATAGCAGTCTGACATGTCCAGTAGAAATCAAGCTTAAATCTGGACATTTGTCCGCTTGATCACAGAGAGACGATACATTTTTTTAAAAAATCCCTACATTAACATCTGTGGTCAAACAAGATTAAGCATGATGTCTATTTTTTTTAATGAAAATGCTAAAGATTCAGACCATGGCATTACATTAAGTTAAGTTAAATCAAATATTAATACTAATAATAATTTTCATTCAGAAAGTCATTTGTAATTGGTGAAACTAACCTTAATATGTGCAGTAGAAACATTGCAAAATAGTAACTTTTTCAAAATGACTTCAGCAAGTGCAGGTTGTTGTTTTTTAATTGCATCTGTTTTTATAAATGGTTTTACATTGTTAGATGGCATCCTTAAATGCTTTGTCAATAATTCATATGTAGGAGCCTATGCCAACTATAATGTCACTTTAAAAAACCTATTTTAAAACAGAAACTGTCAGTAATTTCACTTCTTATTGTTCTTACATCAGTGAATCTCGAATAACAATTTCTAACCTTGTCACACAGTGTAGTGATTAAATAATAGCACTTCTTTTATTTAGTGTGTCTTTTATGTTTGGAGGGTAAAATAATTTAAAAAAATACAATGAATAATAAACACTTTTTCTCTGCATTTGTACTTAATGGCCCGCAGTCTCATATCATCCCTCATGCTGACCCATCAGTCAGTTCAATCCTCCTTAATGACCTGAGCGTACCACCAGATGTTGTGTCTCTGTGAGTACTTTTGCTAAACAACATCTGTTCTAAGCTCTGTTGCTCTGTTGATTGAGAAAAAAAAATGTGTGCTTAAAATAATTCAACAGACCTTTAAAGCACTTTTATATTATTATCATGAGCAGATACTTGCCTGCTCACTATCCAAGTAATGGAACTAGCAATCAGAAGACATAGACTACATATTGATGAATGAATCTTGGGTCATAAGCACCTAAACAATGAAAGAGGACAAAAATGATAGTTCAAAATGGGATTTCTTTAATGCAGTAAAACAAATTCCTTGGTTATAAGAATCATCTAAACTTTTTTGAAATATAAAAGAAAAACAGGTCCAGGTTATAGAACAGCCATGAGTTATTTAAATTAAAATTTAAAAAAATGGAAGGCTTATATAACAGAAATGGTTAGTAAATGTCTCCCTGATTTAAACACAACAGAGAGACAGCAAATGAATATCTCAAATGTGTTACTAATAAAGCATCTAACTAGCTTGGAGGATATGTTTTCGCATTTCCAGTTGAAGGTGAAAGAACAACGTTTCACCCAAATACTGAAGTAAAATTCTGACATGCAGACTTAAGACGTACCCTGCTGACTGAGACATTACTGTATCACAACTGTAGAGTATGTCAAAAAAGAAAAACTGACTGTATGGAAAGTGAGACTTGAATGTAAGCATTTAGCATGTAGCTTTATCCAAAATAATTCCATTATGATTTTGTTACACACAAACACAGAGAAACACCTTAAACTTTGTTGTCAAAAACTCATCTCGTTTTTTTTTGTTTTTTTTTCGTAGTCTTGATGTTACATGGGTTGATAGCGTGCTTAAAAAATATGGATCGCTGAAAAAAAACAAACCAAAAAAAAGTATGTATTAGGGTGAGTCAGGGCATTTTAAAGTATTTCTGCTTTCTGTCTGGGGTTATTGAACATGTGTCTCTTCTTTATGTCCCTGTTCTAGTCCCTGCATCAGCACCATCTCAGTGCAGACATTCACGTGATTTGGTGTTGTTGAAGGTTGTTCTTGTGAACGTCAGCAAGCACATGAGCTGCTGCAGTGTAGCTTATAGGAAGCTTTTACCCTCAAACAAAGCAGATTTTTTGTAATATCTTCCCTATGAAATCCTTTTTGTTTTTAACAGAAAAGAATACAAATGTTTTTTTGTTAATGTTATTATATTAATTTAAAAAAAGTATAGTACTAATTAACTCATTTATGTTAAATAATATTTAGCAAGAAGATGCACTGCATGAATCAAGATAATCTCTGACATCTGCTGTCCTCTGCTTTGGTTGCTAAAAACAATCTTACAAGTCTACAATTTTTACATGATTTAAAACAAATAGCTAGCACAAACCACACGTTTCCCTTTTGTGAAAGTGCCTTTCAATAAAGAGGATTATGTGTATGTGAGGAGTATGCTGCAGTAAGTGTGAGCACGAGTGCATATGTGTGAAGACTGAACATGGCTGTTTTTCTTGTACAGCACTGTGTGTGTAAATTAGATTACCATCACTGGTGCTGACCTCAGTGTGAATGGTGCCATCCTCAAACAAAGCTGGACCAATAAGGGATAAATTGCCCTACTGACACAGTGCTGCACACTGCATCCACACCCACAACCCTGCAGACACGAGGCACAGCCTCTCTGAGCTAAAATGCATGTGGTTGATCGAGAGAGGAGCAAACGGAGACAGGCAGAGGATGTCGGCAAAGGGCAGCACATGCAAAAGGGAAGGAAAGGCAGATGCATGAAAGTGAGAAAAGGAGGCCAAGTGTGGGAAGGGGGAGGAGATGGCTGATGAAGAGAAAAGCTGAGACTGAAATCAGAATGGCGGGAAAGGAAGGGTAAGGAGAGAAGCTATAAGAACAGGCTGAGTGATTTACTTAGCACAGAAAGAAGAACAAAGGACATAGGTGGAACAGTGTGTGCTATATGAGCAAAATATGGCACAGTAGGCTGCAGTAACTGTAAAGGTCAGTATCTTGCAAACAGAAAAGAATTTTGAAATACAAATACACTCTGAAAAAGCAGAAAAAAACTACTTGTAAATATGAGCATAATGTTTTGCTTAAAAGAAGAAAGGCAAAAATACTTAACTGAGAGCTGAAGTAAGATATATGTTTGACTAGCTCTCAGCTATCAATCTAAAAGCATCCACAAACAACAAAACAATGACTAAAAAGTTGTTTGGAAAGTTTGGCATTCATCATATTTTTTAAAATAAAATTATAAACTCACATCAAACTCACATTTAATTGAAAGAAAATATCATCCTAAAAAAAACAAATAAAAGAAAAAAAAACTATTGCTCAGAGGCAGTGTCTTTTGGCTGTTTGAGAATTTGCCCAAATACAAATTACTTGTAGATCTGGATTATTCATAGACCACAACACAAAAAGAAATTCACAACAGGGGTAGAAGAAAAGATAAAGTCTGTAAAATATTTTGGGTAATATCAACAGGTAAAATGTTATTTTTTTTAGATCTAGTCTGACTTGTTAAAGAAAACATGACAGCAGACAGCTTCTCTGCTTCCTGATTTACAGATGAGGGTCACTAATAAGGGTCAAGGATGCAGAAAGTGAGATGCAGCAGAACATGAGATCATACTGCAGAAATAACACAGCCTTATTGGAATAGAAAATAGAAAGAAAAAAAAGATGAAAGCATCCGATTTCTTCCAACTCCTAAAATACTATTTCATAATGTATCACAGAACATATGGTTTGACATAAGCTTTAACAGAAATCAACTTGATAAAATCAAAACACCATTCTCATTTCCTGTAAAGTCTAGTAGTTTATTGATCCTTTTATTTTGGTCAAAAATTGTCGTGAATGTGATTAATAGCAAAACCTTTGTTTTTTTTTTAATCTTATATCCCCTATTTTCACTCTTATTTTTTTCCACTAGACAAAACTGTCTTTTAGGGTGTCCTAATCTAGACATGATGTAGAGTAGAACAAAATAAGAGTTTAGACTCCTATCACACAAAAACAAACGTCTGCTTAGGCAGCAAAGACTCACATTCCACACAGTATTGCCCAGAGGAGTATATACAATAAACCTAAAAATGGATGTGAGTTGCAAGGAAAAAAATAAATTTAGTCTAATCTGTTTAGATAATCAAAGTTGTGCTTTCAAAATAAAAGAGCAGTAGCAGGAAAAAAAAAACACTTTAACTGAGAGTCAGTGAGAGCCTGTGAGCTCATAATGCATTTGTTAGTGTCATGACAGGCGTTCATATTTAATCACATCTTCTGTGGGCATCTGCTGTCCAGGGACAGCTTAGTGATGCCACTTTGAGATACTGAAAAAGCAACATGATTTTTTTTCTGTCACTCGCACACAAGCATAAACACATTAACATCAATAAGCACACGTAGAGCAAAACTGGTACTTATGCATGTCTATTTATGGAAAGGAATAGAATAAGGAAAGTGCTAGAATGCTGCAATAATCCTTTCAGCCTGGACTTCATGAAACAGGGATTCACTCTGACTCTGTGCTCAACCTTCCCCTCCCTGTAAGTGGTCTACTGTCTAATATATATTTGCAGTTCTGTCTTTAAAAGTCCTTTGTTTCCAGTGTCATTGTCTCACAGCTAATATCACACAATGTACTTCTGACTCATTTTTTTCAAGCTGTGGCAAATCTATAGTTGACCCAGATGTTTGAGGGGAAAAAAATTCCCCCCATCAATTTCAAGATATAATTAAAAGCTTAACCATTTCCAATGTCATCATAATGTTCATTCATTCACCATCTGGTTTGAAATGTTCATTTTATCAAAGTAGGCCATGTGTTTTCACCTAAATATTTGTTTTATAATAACGGGCGTGATATTTGTGCAGATGAGCTTTAGCAAAGCCGCATCCCTTCCCCCTCCTTTTCTCTTTCATGCTTCCCTTTCACTGCTGTTGCTAAGATCGACGACAGCACACTAGTCTGTGGAAACCAGTAGACTCCGAGAGGTGGATCCCCCAGTTTGTTGCTATGGGCAACAAACAATTTTCAAGAGAGAATCGGCCCAGAAGTCTAGCATGCAGACTTTCATTCATATCGGATAAAAATAATGACCTATTTCTTTGAGTCAAAAGGGATTGTGTGCTCCAAAGCTTGTGGATTTTTTTTCCACATAGCTTGCAGAGCACATGCTTGATTGCAAGCTCTATAAATATCAAGTTTTCAGGTCTTGATCCAACATGCCAATGATCTGATTATTTTTAAATACATTTAGAGCTTTTTTTCCTTCCTGCAATAAATGCTGAGGCAAAATATTCTAACGCCACCTGACTCACTGCACATTGTGATTCACTCCACACACGCCTCAGGCTCACTCTGACCCTCTCTCTGCTTCAGCCATTCACAGTCCAGTGAATGTCTTCTAACTACATCAGCATGCATGGATCTCAAGCAAGTCTTTTAATAAGATAGGGATTCTGCGTGCATTAATGTAACCCTGGCCGGTTTGAGAGGACCAAAAGAACAAGAAAAAAAATGTAAATCAAGAAAATGACCTAATAAAAATTAATAAAAAGAAAATTTAAAAAAAAGGAATAATACACAGAACAGAGAAGAGATACAAAAAAATGTAACATTTAGAAATATATCCGCATTTGAAGTGAACAGTCAGAGTTGATGGTAATATCCCCATCTCAATGTATGCAAGTGTGAATATTTCTGCAATCTGATTTCAAACTAAGCTTAGATGCAATGTATTTCTAAAAGCTGACAACAGCATGAGAAAAAAATATACGTGTACCATAGCAACTTCTTTAAGCTCCTATTATAATTTTCAAAGTTTTTTGGCTTCTTGGTTACTTTTCTTGTCAGCAAAGCAAAAACAAAAAAAGTTTGTCATAGTGAAAGACAGATGTTTTTTAGATGTTTTTTAAACATATATAGAAGTTACCCTTCTCACGATCCACGAGTGTTTTCACATCCAAGCTCAGGTCCTCTGGTAGAGGCCTGGGAGCTTGAAGATTCTGCCCATATATAAAGAAATATGTACACATTCCCTTGTCACTGATTAATTTCCTGAATGTTCCTGAAAACATCAAAACTTTTTAAGTTACTTAAAGGTGAAACATTTCTTACCTCCTCACATGTTTTTCTTCTATCTGGAAGCACAAGTGTGTTTGCATGACTTCCAGGAGCTATCGTAGATCCAACACTCATTCTGGGGCCAACTAACATGTAGCGT